>CAJQZJ010034502.1:939417-976457 GCA_907164525.1 Lophiomys imhausi | reverse complement strand
ATTACAACTCATTGCTAGAATTTGGGCTGACTCTGAGATCCATGATTATAATCACATTCTGTAAAGTGACAGATGTAATACATTTCTCACTGGCAACTATCTCTTTAGAGTAATGTGTTTAAGGAAAGAAGGAAGTCCTTTCTGAAGTACTATTTTGAACTTTCTAGACTCTCTCTGTACTACCACACAAGAGGTACTCCTTCTGTTCAGTTTTCAGTCCCAGGCAATTTATTAGAAGAACATTGTACATCTAAGAGGTGGAAGAAGGGTCTATTGGTATGGTCTGTTTATGGATCATATAGATTCCACCTTTTGAAAACATTTCTACTACATATCTGTTGAAAAATTCATTATAGGGAATAAATCTCAAATTAGCCACCTCTTCACAGCTGTGAGGATGTAACATTTGGAGCCTCTTCCTGGACTTCTTCCTAATGTATGCATTTTACTGCCACCTCAGAAGAAGGAGTATTTATGGGCTTATCTTTTACTGTCTGCTGGTCTATGAGGATCTTATAATTCATTTGTTACCCCCAATGCCCCATGTCCAGCAAAATTTCTTTTAATTGAACTATACTTGATACAAGACTATTTACATTGTTGGGGGAAATAATTGCACTTCCTTTGACAGTCCTATATTGTAACTGTTGTCTTAATGAAGGATTTAATTTCCCTGTTCCTTTTGAGCTGTAAGGTAATGTCACAGGAGAGACTTGAATCATCTGCCATCATCTATGACAGGAAACATAACAAGATACTTACCATGTTCTCTTTTTACTTTTGCACTGTTGAGTAGGCTAATAAACTCATTTCCAAGATACTTTTTTTAAAATGAAGAATCTAAATAATGTGGCAGCTTAAAGTATCAATGTATGTGCTAACTTTAATAAGTGCTCATGTCTGTTAGCCATACAATCTGTTATCTTAAATGCTCATTCATACATGGAATATGTTACTTAAGATGTGTTCCTTCCTACAGAAAATATTTTCAAAGGGAGGTATTTGCTGTGGTATTGACACTGATTTTGCCTGCCACAATCTTTAGAAATTTTTCTTCCAAGTGCCACCCATTGACATTAGGACAAGAGTTGGAAGCATGTTCATTTTCTTCCAGTAGCAAGGGTGGGTTACAGGAAGCTTTGAAATCCTTCTGACCACCTTTGTGTTCAATGGTATGTATTTAATAAAATGGCTAGATAGGGTTGGCAGATGGTTCGAGAAGAATTACTTTTGGTTTAATATTTTTGGTCTCATAGTGGCTGTGATCCTATTCTGTAATCAAGAAAGCTAGATCAAATAAAATTAAGCAGGTTAAATCCACTTTGTGCCTATCTTTTCACTGACAATAAAGTTAGCTGTTTTTAAAATGCAGCTCTGTGTGGAAAATGCTTTTGTGTTTATTGGCTTTGTGCGACATTAGTAATGACTTTCAATTAAATTCACAGTGAAATTGTTTTGCACCATCAATAGAATTTGCATTTGCTCAAAATATGGAATGTGATTAAAAGGTCTTCAGACAATATAGCAGATCACATGCTCTACTCAGTCTTTTTATATACAAAAGCAAGCTATAGTAAAAGCTTTGCACCTTTTAGTTTCCTGGTTCTGGGGGTAAAATAATGGCCATATAAAACAGCAAATTAATTTGGGGGTTAGCATTTTTGAAGTACCCCCCACTTGGGATCATTTTTTTGTGTCAGTGGTAATTTTTCCAGTTCATCAGTTTCAGTGGAGGGGATGCTTGTTATAAAGGCAAGTCACACCCATGGACATACACTAAGAGGAGCCAGTGGATTTAAACAAGAGTACATGAAGTTGAGAGGGAAATGTGGTAGGGAAGTATGGGAAGAGTTGGAGGGGAGGGAGTAGAAGTGGATTTGATCAAAACACATAGTCATATATGAAAGTAATTAATAAATAAAAATAAATTAGTAAGGCCAAAACCATGTAAGTTGGGTGTCCACTAAAATGATTAGGTTGCTTTTACAATGCCTTGTTTTGTGCCTCATGTTTACTACTGAGTTAGAAACCTAATTGGGGAAGAAACGATCCACACATTTTCACAATGTAAGTGATTTTTATTGATGTTACAAATGAGATTGATCAGGAATACAGAATTTATACAACCATAAATCTGAGTTGGGATTTTATTCCCTCCATATTTATGATGAACTATTTAAAAAGTGTGTGGATTAAAAGCAACCCCTCTTTTTCAGCACAAAGAAGATGGTATTAAATGAACCATATCTTACAAAGGTGTGCCAACCAGAGCTTTCAGAGGTAACTTGTGGCTGGTTCTTGAAAGGTTGTGATTCAAGGGCCCATGTGACATTACATATGTAGAAGCAGTTCTAGGTAGTATGATAACTCAATTTGCTATCTACCTGGTACTCACATCCATTGGTGTAGGCATTATCTACTGAGATCAGAAATCCCATTTCCCACTTCACCAGCTGTTGTCTTCCTCTACAGGAAGGTTGATTGGTTTGTTCATTTGCTTGCTCACTTGTTTTGAAAAAAAATACTCGAGAGAAGAGTCCTCAATAATAGGACCTACACTCTATCACCTCCAAAAAATGGTCTTTTCAACACCAACATTGGATATCACATCATAAGTACTTACTCTTAGATGCACTAAATGGCCAAGAAAATCTGCTTTGCTGTCCATATGTTGTCATTTACCAGTTACCTCTGAATTTGGTATATGTGAATTGCTGAGTAATATTTCCTTGTTGTTGGAATTTTGAAAAACAAACGAATACACAATTTTAAGTCAATGATTCTAGGAAATTAGGGAATATAGTACACATACATGTGCACACACACTTAAAGTTCATTGGGATATATGAAATACAAAAGTTTGACCAAATCAGAACTAGTGCAAAGGATGAAATGGCTGTTGGGATGACTTGAGGGAAGCTATTTAGGTGTCAATCTGACATACTAGAGGCCTAAACATTCCAGGTGAAAGGATCAGTGTGTGCAAAGGAACAATATGTACAAAGGTGAAATCAGATGGCTATTTCCAAACACAGAAGTACTTGAAAATTTCTATGACAGTTGGAAATATGAATAAAACCTTAAAATCCAAATTCGGTGGTAGACGGTACTAGTGTGGAAGTCAACAATTATCAACACATGATCAGTCTTACTTCATTAATACCCCTTACCTACTTTGTATTACTTTTGAAGCATATTTCATACTTCATGGTACTTTTCCATAAATACTATAAAGAAGCTTTTACTAATGAAAAAAATCAATCCCTCATATATTTGAGTACTGTTTCTGCTAATAAGCAGATTTATATGTTGATATGTTGTCTGTGTGTGTTTGTGTGGGGTGGAATTAAAGGGTTATCAGTAAAATGGGAATTAATATATTAGTCTGTGTGTACCTCATGAAAAAATGGTAGGAGAGCCGCTCAAAGTGAGAAGATTACACATAGGACTCAAAGTAATAGACTAAAATATGGGAAGCAGTGTAAGTCCTGAGTGCATGAGGTCCTGAGCCAATGTGTGTTGCTGACATGGGCACAGCCATGTTAAGGACCCTGTTCTCAGACCCAGAAGAAAATGGCAAAATCTCCATTCTAGTCCATGTGTGGATGTTGATAGCATGTGCAGAAAATGTCCACCATAGCCACCCAGAGATGTTTATGGCCCAAACACTGCTCTTCATAAATTGTTCCTAATGAGATTAGGTAAGTCTGTCTTTTTCATTCAGGTGTAAACCATAAACCCTTCCTCCTTGCTTTTCTATATGTAATAACCTCCCTTCTTATTTGTCTAGATGCAATAATTCCTCTTATCTGTTTGACTCTAATAAACAGGCTGAGCTTTGGGGGTAGTGTATTTTCTCCAGCAGAGAGCCCAGACACACAATTTGATTTGTGTTTGACTTTTCTTCATTCCCTTTTTACCCCAGTTGATTCTGTCCCTGGAGCTGTGCTAGATGCAACGCTAAAACTATAAAGAAGTAGTTTCTTTAATGTTTTTAATTAAGAAAAATCCAATGCAGAAATAGAAAAGTCAGGCCACCTGTGTGGATGCCCTACTGGGCACCAACAATTATCAACACATGGTTGATCTTATTTCACTAATAACCCTACTTTGTATTACTTTTACTTTTGAAGCATATTCCATACACCATAGTACTTTTCCAAAAATAATACTCATAAGGAAGAAACTTTTGCTAATGAAAAAATTAATGCCTTATTCATGAAACAAAAATTTATAAACCACTGAATAAAAATGACAATATTCATGCTTTGGCATGTACAAAGCTTCTTCATGTAATTTCAACTTCTGCCTTATCCTAAAGCCTGTACTCTCCAAAACATACTAGAGGTAGCTGGAAAGATGATATGTTTTTTGAGGTCTTGTTATTCCATGTGAAGGGCCTGGGTTCATTCTGCAGC
The DNA here is from genome assembly GCA_907164525.1 of Lophiomys imhausi. Classification (NCBI taxonomy): domain Eukaryota; kingdom Metazoa; phylum Chordata; class Mammalia; order Rodentia; family Muridae; genus Lophiomys; species Lophiomys imhausi. The sequence continues at coordinate 972,039 of CAJQZJ010034502.1, read as the reverse complement.
AGCTACATAGTGGCACACAAACATCTGTAACTCCAGTTATAGATCCATTGCTTCTGAACTCCAAGGGCACCAGGCATGCACTTAGTGCACATATATATATGTGCAGGCAAACACTCTTACACACACAATAAATCTTTATATTTCTTAAACATAGGAGGGGTTCATTCTCTGACAACACACATTTCAAAATGCAGGATATTTTTTTCAAATGCTCCCCAATATAAATACCAAGCAATATTCTACTCACAATGCTCCTGTTGAGCATTCCTTGTTTATTATTTATTGATTTCGTTATATTGAAAGGAGGCTGATGATCTTGGTTCCTAGTTGACAATTATCTCTCCACTCCTAAATGATTTGAGCAGCATCTTGTCAGCTCCTTGGCCTCTTCATCTCCACCAACCTCCATATCAACTTAACTTTAGCATACTCTGCTTATGGCCAACCTAGAGCTGGCTGTCACCATTGCTCTACTCTGGACACCATGTCTTCCAGTATGCACAATCACACATTTTTCTAGTTCAGAATATTCCCTCTATGTGTCTATTGACTTTGTAGAGACTCAAAGGCCTGTTTCCTCCATTTCTTTCCAGGTTCTCAGCCATTACCTACTGAATCTGGACTTCATGTTCAATATATTTATACACACTAAAGTTTAAGCTATTCACCATATACCAAAAACTCAAGTCATGCTTGACAAATTTCTCCCTCATAACCCGGAATCCAATCAGTTTCTGACCCTATCAAGGTAAATTGAAAAATAAATCCATTTAGTTCCTTCCAATTCTTCTAAGAATCTCCTTATTTGGACTACTCCAATAACTTATTTACTGATCTGCCATACCCACATGTGTTTCACTTTTCTATTACTGTTCAGCAACAAGGTTTATACAATACGACTTTCCTGGTTTAAATTCTTACAGCAGCTTATCATAATATAAATAGAGCCTCCCAAAGTAAAAGCATTTACACCAAGTTTGAAAGTGGATGTATTCAGAACAAGGATGCATTTTGTATATCCTTTTTATTGTGTTCAAAATATATTAATTATATATTACTTATATTATCAGCATATTTATTTGTCTGATATTGATTTTCAACAATGTTGTTGGATTTTTTTTTTTTTTTTTTTTTTTTTCTTATAGCCAGACTGACTTAACTGGCTAAGTCAATCATTCTTTGGCTAAGTCAATAATTCTTTGGCTTTAATTTTAACTGATTCATAAACACATAAAAATATGAAAATAAATTGATAGGCATATCTATACACTAAAATGTTGAAATTAGTGTAAACATGTCTATCCCCTCAATAATCTATCATTTCTTTATGGTGAACTATCTGAAATCCTTTTATAAAGATTTCTGAAATACATAGTACACTATTCTTGCTTATTTTTAGATTGCTCTTATGACTGAAATAAAAAGCTGCATTTTAAAGCTAATGCATTGCTAAGCAATCTACTTTGGTACCATCTGAGGCATCTATGCAGTGTCCACTACCTGGCCTTGCATTTACATATGTTGATCTCATTTTAGTTCTAAAATAAGACTCTGGGATCTTAATTTTTACCCAGCTCTCTGGAAGATAGTGATATAACTCCCAAGATCACATAGTTTGAGAATTAATGATTTCCTGGCATTTATTTCATCCCCCTCCTTTTAAGTTCTCTCACAGCACAATAGACCCCTAAATGTGAATGGCCAAATAGTAATTTCAATTTGAGAGTTAACTATAGTGCATTCTCCTACCTTAGTGGATATTTTATTTTCTTCATTTATCCTTGAAAATGGCTGTGCATACTTCTCAACAGCTATGACTCTAAGTAGTTGGATTTACTGCTACTATCAAACAGAGCATGTTGTTAGTTACTTTAGTTATTGGTTTACATGGATTATATCCTTGAGGCAACTGCAACCGCATTTGTGATTTTGCCCAGCTCATTTAGTGCCAGTGCCCATTTTGTAATATGAAGTCACTGGATTATGATCTCTAATGTCCTTTCTGGCTCTTCCACTACATGATTCCATGGGACTAAATACTGCTTCTGAGGTCATACATTCTTTCACACAGATCCAAAACTGACTATGAAACACATATAAAAATATCTTCAAATCTGAATGTACTGTAAGTGTTCCGTATATATACAGATGTACCCTTTAAGCTTCAATTTCTTTCTATTAATTCTGTTCACATAACACTGGCCATTATGGCTTCACTAACTCCATTGCCCTCCCATGGGCATGACTTTTCATAGAAGAGAGATCTGCAAGAATCCTTTTTGTAGAAAATCTGAGAGATCAAAAAAGAAAGAAAATAGGATAGTTGACCTCTTTTTGAAGCTCCGAATGTATGGTAGCTTGCATTTCTTCAGGTTTTTTTTTTTGGGGGGGCAAAGGATAGTATAAAGGAAATGTTGAAGATTAGGCTGTGGAAGATGGCCAAGATAAGTATAGCAGTTGCTGAAGCATCATGAGACTTATGGGAATAACAAGAGACGGGCAAAGCAGAAAGGGAATTTGCCATTTTGTGCCCTGCTGGGTATTATATGATACTGTGATAGATGTATAACTTATGCACTTTGGGTCATGATTACATTTGTCTTAGAGTTCTAGAGTAAGAACACGTAGAAATAACCAGTTATAAGACCAAAAAATGGGGGTGATGCCTTTTGATATTCTTCTTTCCCTCATACCCAGGAACAGATCCATAGTTTTGTAAAACATGAGACTTAAGACAATTTGAACAGTTCTTTCTAGGCCAAACATCCTTAACAAATGTGTTAACAGGGTTGGTTAGATGGCTTACTGAGCAAAAGCACTTGCTTTACAAGCACTGGGACTTGAATTTGAAACCCCAGCACCCACATAAAATGTTGAGTATGGCTGCATGTGCCCAAACCAACCAAAAAGGGTACAGACAGGTAGATTTCAAGAGTTCACTGAAATGGCACACCTCCAGTTCAGTGAAAGATTCTGTCTCCAGGCAATAGGGTGGAGAGAGACAGACGATGACACTTGGCCTTCTGCTTTGGTTTCTGCACACATATTCACAGATGCACACACATGCACAAAACACACACACACCACTATGTACACACATGCTATATGCATACAAAAATATTGTGAAGACAAACACAGATCTACTAAAACATTTTTATAATGAAAAATCACAACTATATACAAAATTTAAATCCAACTGCCCCAAACATCACAATGAAAATAATTAAATGCAATGCTTTTATAATTAACTGCAAACACACACACACACACACACACACACACACACACACACACACAATACCTCTCTCCTGAGTTTTGACTTGTCCTAGCTAGCTTTCTGTTTCTGTGATAAAACATTGACCAAAACCTACTTGAGGGGGAAAGTATTTATGTCATCTTACAGGTTACATTCTGTCATCAAGGAAAGCAAAGGCAGGAGCTTGAAGCAGAAACCATGCAGGTACACTCCACTGGATTTCTTTCCCTGTCTTTTTAGGCTGCTGTTTTTGTAAAGCCCAAGCCCACCTGCCCAGGGATGACATGTCCCACAATGGACTGGGCCATCCTACATCAACTGGCAACCTAGAACATGATCCACAGACGTACTCAGACCAATCTGATGGAGGCAATTCTTCAATTGAGGCTTATTCTTCCCATGTGTGTCAAGTTGAGAACCAAGATTAGCCAGCATAGAATTTAATGCTATTTGTTTGCTACTTTATCTTGCAATGGTTTGACAATACCAGGGAATCATTTCTGTTAAGACAATTGATAATTTGTCTTCCTATTAGCATGATTAATTAAAATAACATTATTTTTATTGATACCTGACACATGAAAGCATGTTGCTAAATTCATGTATAGATGTTCTCCATGCTTATAAAAGTAATTTAGTTTTAGGATGTTAACAATGTAAGAAAATTCATAACTTCTATTTTATGTGATTTTTCATAAATCACATTTGTTTCATTGAAAACAAATATAAATAAAATTCACACTTGTATAGATTTTGTTATTGATGACATTTTTAATAAAAGAAATACTTCAGGAACAATACATTAGCAACAGTACTTCATTACAGTTTTACACATCAGATAACTGAGAGAAGTTTCCACAAACTAGCCTCTTTAATATTTTAATTTATTGCTATCATGTTTTTTGTGTGTGCGTGCATGATGTCTGTAGATGAGCATGTATGCCAAAGTATGCATGTGCAGGCCAGAGGACAACTAGCTCAGTTCTTCCACTTTTGTGTGAGTTTGGGGGACAGAACTCATATCTCCAGGCTTGCACAGCAAGAAACATCTAACTAACCCACAGTCTAGCCTCTAAATCCATATAATTCAACTTTCATTCCCCCAATACCAAATGGTTTCAGTCCCAAGTAGCATAAGTCACAATCTTTTAGTGATGAGAACTCTGGCTTTGCACTTGTGTGTCATCACACTGAATAAATAGGCAGGGTCAAGAGTAGAAGTATTTTGAGAATCTTCCTTTATATATACACATACATAAAGTTGACAAGAAACTACATAAACCACAAAGGCAAAACTCATTAAAGATTTATTTAATTTTTACATTTGTGCATTTGGTGTTTTTCTTGCTTGTATGTCTGTTAAGGTGCTAGATCCTCTGGAACTGGAATTACAGACAGTTGTGAGTTGCCATGTGGGTGCTGGGAATTGAACCAGGGTCCTCTGGAAGAGCAGCCTGTGTGTTTATCCGCTGAGCCATCTCTCCAACTCCAGAAAAACTCATTAAACACCACTAACCTATCTCCCATTCAACTTCCCTTTGCTGCACAACAAATATGAAAGAAAACATGTATACAATAAACTTTTATAAGGAACTGGTTCTCATTATCTTGTGGACGATAAATCTAGTATCTAGATTTATAGACTAACAGCCTGACAGTACAGAAACTCAGGTGAGAGTGGATATTGCAATCTTGGAGCTGAATTGTCTCTACCTTGAGAAATGTAAGTCTTTGACATTAAGGCCTTTAAGTGATTAGTTGAAGCCCACTTCCACTAACCCATATTTGGGTAACACACCAAGACTTGTACTGTGAAAAATAAATGATTTAACTCAGTTATCATACAAAGTTAATAATCACAACATTTTAGCTATAGACTATAGACTAAGATTTGCCATTTTTCAAGTTTTATAGAAATAAAAGATGATGTGAAATCATCCATATATTCCCTTACAGGATGCCAGAATGGACCCCCACACTTCATACCCATAATTCAATGTATCAGCAAATCTCTCATTAATTCCATCTTTAAATACAACCAGAATCAGTACCTTTCTTTTTATTTATTTATTATTGTCTCATATAATACATCTTGACCACAGGCCCACACTTTCCTTCCAGTTGCTCCCCAACCTCCCCCTTCCCCCAGGTCCACCTCTCCTCATTTTCCTGTCAAAAAAGAATAGGCCTCCTAGGGATGTCAACAGAACAAAGTATAAAAATATACAATAAGGCTGGGCATAAACCTTCATATCAAGGCTCTATGAGGCAGCCAAATAAGAGGAAAGGGATCCCAAAAAGAGTCAGAGTCAGAGTCACTCCCACTGTTAGGAGACCAATAAAAGCTCCAAGCTAAACAACTACAACACATTTGCAGAAGACCTAGTGCAGACCCATGCAGGCTCCCTGATTGTCACCTCAGTCTCTGTGAGCCCCAATGAGCCCTGTTTTGTTGCTCCTGTGGGCAGTGTTCCCTTAGTATTCTTGACCTCAATAGTTCTTACTTTACAGTCCTTCCTTCCCTTCTTCTTTTTGGTTGTGATTGTTCAAATTCACTCTTTTGTGATGTATTACCATTTTTACACAGTTCATTGATCTCTGCTTTGTGTTCTTGATTTAAAGAACTGATTACTCCCACCTGTGTCTAATTTTATGAACACACATTTGTACAAAATATTTAGTTTGGGGGAAATGTTTTGTACTGTTTGCGTTTGTGTTATACATTTGCAAAAATAAAAATAATATACTTTTATCCAGTGCTGTGCCAGTTCCATTTTAATTATTTGCCTTTGGACAGTTTGGAGTATCCTAACTTTTATATCCATTTAAAGGCAGGAAGGACCTGGGTAAGTTTGTGACAAGAGCCTTCCTTCCTTAACAATATCATTTAAAGCACTTTACAGAAAATTAATTTGGCAGACGTTGAGCAAAGAACAATTCCCTGATTGGGTGGCCTTCAGAATCAGAAGTTATGGAAGAACACCATTATGAGGTATGGGCAGTGGGTACTGAGACAGAATAGAATGAAAGAAAGCTGAAATACAAATCAAAAGTGGGCTATTATTCACAATGTTACTTTAGGATGTAGGATAAAGCAGGGATAACTTCTTATTACCTGGTCTAAACCTGGTCTTATTTAGAATTTAGTTATTATTTTTTCTAATTGATCAGAAGCTCAGATAAATGACTTAATTTTAGTTTCCTGATATAAAGCTTTAGTAATTCCACCTTATTATAGTCCAGTGGGAGCCAGTGTAAGAGCTCAGTCCAAATCAATAGCCTTCTATAAATGTTATTTAAAATAATCCCAAAAAGTTGCATGCCTTACTAATAGAAATTGTTGAGGTTCGAATGTGAAATTTTGCCCATGGGTTTCTATGTTAGAACACATGGTAACCAGCTGGAGGCAATATTTTGGAATTTTAGGTAGATAGAGTCTTTCTGGAGAAACTGGGTCACTGGTGTGTGTGTGTATCTTGATGTTTTATAGTCCAGCCGCACTCCCTATATACTTTTGGCCACCTTACTGTGCATACAGTATGACTGGCCATGTGTGTCCTGCTTCTGCTTCCATGCCTTCCCTATCTGATGGAATGTGTCTACTTGGACTCTAAGCTGAGCTCTCCCTCTTTTAAGTTGTGTTTCATCTGGTACTTTGCCACAACAACAAGAGAAGTAACTAACATATAGGCATTGACTATTTAGTGCAGATAGGTTTTGTTTGTGAGGCTCTCATTTTCATTTTTCATGTGGCCCTTATCTAATTTTCAGGAAGGGAAAAGGGAAAAGGCTAACTTGTGCAATCTTTCTCACATGGCAATAGCTGCCAACTCTTGCTTAAATAATAAAAGATGTAAAATAAATGCTCAGTAAGTACTGTTCAGATAAAATAATTCATGATTCATCCAGCAAAATGCATTCCATACTCCTGAAACTTAGATATTCTACTTGTTGGGAAAGATATCTAGTTTAGGGCCATAGGGCCACTACATATTCATAAAATCTAGATTCACCTGGAAATTTTTGTACTGCCTCTTTGATGAGCCAGTTTCCTGTTCTCCTCATTAAGAATAATTACATATCACATGACAGTTTGATCAGATATGGTCCACATATATGCTAGCAGTTCTATGTGATTATACCTTTGACTTTGTAGATATCTTTGTGTACATAAGCATATTCTGATATTTGCAAGATGGTAAAATAATATAACAACAAGTTTATTTGAATATAGCCCTTTTGTAAAATGATTCATGATTATATTCCACCCATAGTATTCTATTCACTCAATCTATAAATATCTACCTAACCTTACTCACAGATAGTCCTCAACTCCTGTTTCAAAATGAAAGCATGAATTTTCAGTAGAGAATCTCTATGTTATGTTAAAAATATGTGAAAATAGGTGGGTGTAAGTTATTAGCCATTCAGAATTCACTTTAGGTGTAAATCATTACCTTAACATACTTTGTTTAATTGCTTGTTTTGGGAGTTTTGGGGATTTTTTTGTTTTGTTTTGTTTTTTCGAGATAGGATTTCTCTGTGTAGCCTGGGCTGTCCTGGAACTTACTCTGTAGACCAGGCTGGCCTTGAACTCAGAGATCTGCCGGACTCTGCACATCCCCTGGAGTGCTGGTTTTAAAAGTATGTACCACCACACCTGGCCACATGCTATTTTTAGCTGAAAATCAACCTCAGGAAATTGAAACGTCATCCCTCTCCAAAGGTGCATTCATCTACAGTTCCACTCAGTTTCTTTTCAGATCTGCAGACTGCGGACTAGGCAACCTGAGGAACATCAAATCCCACCTTCCAATCCTTGACCTTCCAATCATCGAATCTCATCTCTTCATCACCAAAGGCCCTTTGAAGTAACTACCCACAAGACCCTTCATTCTTTGTATGGAACCTCTATTTCCCTCCTCCTCTTCCAACACTTGATCTGCTAAAATGCTCAAGCTGAAGTTTCCTCCTTTTCCTTTCACAGCTGTATTTTAGTTTCTTAACCAAGGTTTATGCTGTAAGGCCAGGAGGTGAGAGTAGAGGTCCAGGAAGAAATCTCATTGGGCACAGATAGCAAAGATGCTATGGTTCAGAAACTAAGCCAACAAGGCCAGTACCCTAACTCAAAGTCTAAGCAATTGGGAATTGAAACCATAGAGGCTGTAGAGGCTGAACTCAGCTACTTATAAGCATTCTACCACAATCCTCAATTACTTTGCAAACTGGGGCATGGAATAATCTTTGGGGTACACCAGTCAGTTTCTTACAAAGAAGAAGCAAGCTGAGGCTGGGAAATAAATGGTGGCCAAGGATGATAGTTGCATTCAAATACTTGAAGTGCTGGTAAGTAAAAATCCTTAGGCTGAGCCTATAACATAGGAAGGGAAGTAAGAGAGAGAGAGATTTACAATGTAAGAAAGAATTTTCTATCAGAACTATGATAAACTGGAATGATTTAGCTAGACTGTGATTACATTTTTATCATTAAAGAAATATAGTCCTGAGGCCAAATAATTATTTGCGAGGCATTCCTTATGACACATTACTTATTTAGCCATGGAACTCCTTCCTTCGATGAAGGAAAGCATGAGATTTATTTTGTACCCCGTAGAGGGGAAGAAGTACTAACTCTTTGAAGTTCTGAGTGAATGTATTGATGGTGTGATGTTATGTATTCTAAATGTTAGTTGACCGGCTCCCAGAGGCCTGTTTGCTGTGCCAGGCCATAGAACATCAAGTGAAGCTATGCTACCTTTCTTGTTAACCATTGTCTCTGATTGGATAAAGAAATTCTGAGGCCTGAGATTGGGCAAAGAAAAAGGTAGGCGGGACTAAGGTGCTCGGATTTCGGAAGCACAGAGGTTGATAGGTAGAAGCAGCCACCAGAAGGAAAGGAAGAAGCCAGGAGCACGAAGAAGGAGACACACCATGGGGTAGATGAAAGATCATTTCACGTAGCCTGGAACATCGGCATAGTGTGAAGAATAGCAGTCCAAAGGATCATATGAATATATGGGGTCATATTTGGGGAATAGAATTAAGAGCTGGCTTAGATGGGCTAAGATTGCAACATCCAGGCCAAGGCTTGTCAAAATCCATCAGGTCTGAAGAAATGCTCAACATCCTTAATCATCAGAGAAATGCAACTCAAGACAACTCTGAGATTCCATCTCACACCTGTCAGAATGGCTAAGATCAAAAATTCAAATGACAACACATGTTGGCAAGGTTGTGAAGAAAGGGGAACACTCCTCATTGCTGGTGGGAGTTCAAACTTGTACAACCACTATGGAAATCTGTCTGATGATATCTTATAAAACTTGGAATAGTCCTACATCAAGACCTAGCCATACCACTTCTGGGTATCCACCCAAATGATTCCTCACTAAACCACAAGGACATATCCTCATCTGTGTTCATAGCAGCCTTATTTGTAATAGCTAGAAACTGTAAACAACCTAGATGTCCCTCAACCAATGAGTGGATAAAAACAATTGTGGTACATTACACAATGGAACACTACTCAGCTATCAGAAACAAGGAAATCATGCAATTCGCAGCCAAATTGATGGATCTAGAAAAGCTCATCCTGAGTGAACTAACCCAGACTCAGAAAGATGCACATGGCATCTACTCACTTATAATTGGATTTTAGCCATACAGTACAGGATAACTATCCTACAACCAACACAACAAAAAGAACAGGAACATAGACTTTATTACCTCTTGGGACAATTTGCCTTAGGGGTGCTGCGATGTAGGCCCACAGCACAAGAGGAAGCTCTTAGCCCTCATATGACTGCTGAACTGAGGGGGGCTGATATGTAGGAACACCCCACTCCAGAGGAGTGCGATGGGTGGGAGAGGGAAGAAAGAGTGGGAGGGTGGAACCAGGAGGGGTGGAAAGAGGGCACTGTGATTGAGATGTATCTTGAAGTAATAAATAAACATAAAAGGTTTTGAAAAAATCCATCAGGTCTCTATATGCTCATTTATAATGGCGGGTTAAGGATTAACAACCACTGACCCATTAACAATAATGGAAATACTAAGTAATAATTTAATTAGCCATTTTTATACAATGTATATTGTTGACATGGACAAAACCATGACAAGGACTAAGGCCTCAGACCCATGGAAAATTGGCAAAGCCTTTCCCCATATGGGCCCATCCTGTTCTATATTTTTCAAAGCCTTTCTCCTCTGATTCAAGAACAAATGTTTATGGATGATTGATCAGAGTGTGCAAAAACTAGCAACTGTAGCTTCCTCCCCTGAGATGGTTATAGTCTGAGACTGCTTACCTACAGAGACCTCCTACTGGGACTAGCTAACCACTTCCCTTGTGTTGTACATAATGAACATGCTGAAGGGCCCAGTGGTGGTGGTGGTAGTACATGTAGTTCCATCAGACTGCACAGCCCTGCTGCTCCCAGCTTTTCTCTACATGTGTCTGTGTGACTGTTATTTCTTCATTCCTTTGTTGGCAAGTCAGTTTTCCAGCACAAAGGTGAATGAGTTGCAGCTGTTCTCTTAACCTTTTCACAATAACTGAATTAAACCCTACTACATGGTAGGTACTCAATCAGTTAGTTGTTAATGATGAGAAATAGTAGCAATTTCTCAATAAATAATTCATGAAGTGAATGCATTAAAATAAAAATAAAATCAGCATCATGAGGAAAAGAAAGGGCATCCTTCTCCAATGTACTTGTGTTATGACTTTGGTAAAGATCATTTAAGTATGTCAAAGAATTTTGTAAACTAAAGAATATTATTACCAATATTAAGTATTTTCAGGGAATTTAAACTTTTTTTTTCTCAAGCTTACTATTAGTATTATGTACAAAAGAATAACAAAAAAACCTAGATTCTTGATTCTGAGAAACTAACAACTCATGAATAATTGAAAGAAAAACCAGAGTTATTTACATGACCCCATGTGCACAAGAATACTCCTGCTTCTCAGGTAGCCAATATGACTCTATGCTTTGGTTGGTGAATTTGACTGCTGACATTTGTTAAGGCATCAGTACAAATTTCAATAACTGAATGATTTGTAACATTAGGTACTGTCATGGGTGGTTTGTATCTCTTTGATTATCTGTCAAGTAGGAACAAGAATTCATTATAATTCTATGATCAAGTGAGATAATGTAAACCATGTTCCTCAAATCGAGATGTTATCACTGTACAGACAGTTCATTTTTGTACTCTTTTGATGTACAGATAATGTTTATTTTCTAAGTTATTATGCCAATAGTTGGCAATCAGCTTTATTCAGTTACTATTTTTCCCCAGAGGTAAAATAACTGGGCCTTAGAGCATATAATTATAATATAATCATATTAGTTGGGGTGCCCATTGAAATGTGGGCTAAAGAATACATCTTTGGCAGAAGGCACACATCTTACTATTGAAAATGTCAACTAGGTAGTGATGTGACGGAAGATGAGGAGTGGGGAGAATTTTCAGGGAATTTGGGGAGAAGATGGATTGGCACTCTGGTAGTTGATTCACTCTCTCATTGATATTTGCTTCTGTTTCCTGATGGGCTCTTCTAAAAGCTGCTTGTTGCCCTCGGTTTCTACTTTTAGTGCTTCTAAACTGCCTTCCTATAGGAATATTCAATATGTGGCATTGAAATCATCCCATCTTTTCCATTCTATTGCTTTTTGTCCTCAATAACACCTATAGAATATTCTGCGAAGGCAACACTCTTAGGTAAGGATGGAGCTGTATGGCACATTCTAGACCTTGTTTCTCCTAGGAAAAAGGTACTTTTCACCACTTTCTCACAGTCAGTTACATGACCCTGGAGGCGTATAACCCAGTGTAGGTTGTTTTCTGGAGCTTCTCATCTGATATAAGCAGGAGATGTCAAGGCTTCACATTTACCACAAGAAACTTTCTGAGCTAAGGCTTAGGGCAAATTCTAGGCTTCTGTTGTCTCTTGCTGCCAATCTGTAAATATTAAAACTCCTTTGTGCAACTTGCTGCATATGCGAATATTTTGTTTCACCAGATAGACAAGCAGATAACCAGTACACAGTGAAATGGCTTCCTTCTTCCTGCTATCTGAGGTCTTTCAACATGGGAAGAAGTGGCTGATAGTATGTGAGTGGGTGGTGCCTATCAGATCCACAGACAAGAACTGCAGCTATTTAATGTCAGCTCAGCCAAATCCACAAGTGTTGCACAGTACAGAGCCATTTGTGGCTTAAGCTGAACACACATTTCTGTGCAAATGGCTGACTCTGATTCCTTCTATGCTAAGGCTGGTTACACTGAACCATGAGAAGCTGAACTGCTGAGGCACAAACAGTATCTTCTTTCAGCAGTCACGTTCTGTGGTGGCCTTATGGAGCAGATTGGATTATTTCTGTGTCTTCTGTGTATTTGCCCCTTGCTCTTTAGAACTAGAAGTAACGTTTAAAAATTAAGTCCATTTAAAATGTAAAATATCTTTATGTTCTTCATTTGAAAAGTATTTCTATTGCCATTTCTGATTCTGTACTTCAGTGAAGAGATGTATTCCCAAGCACCGAGAGGAACAGGAGCTCCTTCAGACTGCATCACCTTACAAGTCAGTGTGCAAAGACAGAATGAAAAACCACAGGCTTAAGGGATGCTTCCTGTATGGGCCAAATTGCTTACCACTCTTGCTTTACCAAACTGCCTAGAAAAACATTTGGTTTCCAGATGTTCTGTATGACAGGACCCTTGTTCTTTCTCATGGTCCACATGACTTGTGCTATTTGAGATGCCGTAAGAATGTATTTCCATAGTCAGAGTTTGCAGATAAATATGAAAAGCTAGATCAAGAAGACAGGAAAGTGATGTAGAATTGGAAGGATTCAGCAACATCTACTAATTAACCTTGTATACTGCATTGTTGTCATTTGGACAAAATATTAAAAAATACAGATTCCTTGGCCCTCTTCTCCATTCCACACATGACTGAGACAATTTGAAATGCACTCTTAGTGTCTGCATATTTCATAAACTCTCTATATTATTTTCATACATAGTCAAGATCAGAAACTCCTGCTTGTTCTCTAGAGCCTCCATAATCGAGAGGTAGGTATATCTGTGCAAATGCACATCTCAGCCTTCCTTACATCAGTTCCAGATCCACAGGCTACCATGTTTTGATAGACAAAACAAAAAACAACAACAAAAAATACAGTAGTTACATCCTAATGCTTGATACAAAAGCCAAAAAGAATAGCAACGAGGTAAAATATTGAACTAAATGAAATATGTCCTTTGCCTGTTAAAATGTGTCATTTATTAAGTATTTAATAAATTTTCACAGAAGTAGATGGGTGTTTTCTATTTTACTCTTTGGTCAATAAAATTGGCCCCTGTGGTAGATGCTATACTAGCTATAGGACATCCTCAATTTTACTCCTTTTTCTCTTGTGTGTTTGATGTACATATTTCTGTGTGTTTGTGTGTGTACGGATGAGTGAGCATGTGAATGCCAGAGATGAGTTTGAGTTGGGTGTCTTCTTTTGCCACTCTTCACTTTCTTTTCTGAGACAAGGTAAAAGTGGTGTCAGTAAACTTGGATCTCCGATTCAATTAGCCTGTCTGGTCCCTGCCTTACCCCTCACTCCTATTGCTGTAGTTACAGACAAACCACTGAGCCCAGCTTTTTTGTTGGTCTAGACTCTGGTTCTGATGACTGTGCGGCAAGCACTTTGCCTATGAAGACACTTCGGCAGTCCTGGAGTGTTTCGTTTTTTTGCTTGTTTTTTTTTTTTTTTTTTTTTTTTTGTATTTCACCCCAGACTCAATCATTTATTTATTACAGATGCATTCATCATACTGTGTCCTGGAGTTTGCTGATTGTGTATATGTGGAACAAAGAAATAAAGCCTGCCTTTGCAGAGACTAATAATCGAAAATAAAAAGCAGCCGGCTGTCACGGGGGTTATCAAAACAACGTTAGATTATGATAAACAAGATATATGGGCAGGAGAGTCAAAGACTTCAAGGAAATAAACTTTTTATCACAAGGCAAGAGTTATGTAGCAGTGTCAGGCTCTGTTCTGTGTTTTATATGTGAATCAGAGCAATTACTTCATTTGTCAAGAGTCCCTGGTTCCTAATTATTTCTAAAACCCATACTACGTCACTCCATTCCCACTGCTAACACTTGTCCTGGACTAATATTTGAGTCCCTTTTTAACCACTTTGCTATATTTCTTTCTCTTGCATGTCTGAAATCACAAACATTAGAGTCATTGTTTTTATGCCTTAGTGTCACTAAGGCACAGTGACCACTCTTTATCAGTGGTAAAGTGAAGTCATGCTCAGATATCTGACTTCAATATTAGGAATCGTGAATATGGTGAGTTGTGAAGAAGAGCATTGCAGCCATGAAATTAGTAAACAGTAATATACATAGTGTATAGTGCAGCATACCTAGGATGACAGATACAGAACTGAAAAGGAAACTGTGCAAAGAAGAAGCAAGGCATGTAGGTCAAAACCATATTACAATTTTCCATGCCACATATAAGGGTTTCAATTTGACTCCCTGGAAGGCTTCAAGGAGGAAAATGGCATAGTTATCTTTGTAGTACAGAAAGAAAAAAAACACTCTGGAAGAAGTCTAGACAATATGCTGAAAGAGATCAGATTTGAAGGAGCTTGTTAAAATAGCAGGGATTTCTATTTTCACCAGTAATAATGAGTGCTAAACCAGGACAAGTGTTAGCAGTGGCAATGGAGCGATGTAGTATGGGTTTTAGAACTAATTAGGAACCAGAATTCATAAAACATTGTAAGTGGTTAATTGTGGTAGGGGAAGGTAAAGAGAGGAATCCAATGTTACTTCCACATTTCTAGAGGAGATAACTCAAGGGTAGAAAGGAGAGCAATGCACTAAGACTACCCAGAAGAAGCCTAGAGAGGGAGCAGTAGAGTCCCTGGATTTAATTTGGATATGCTGGCTTCTAGGTCCCTTTGGGAACCCTAAGCTACTGTCAGGCAGAAAATACGAGTCCCAAAGCAATCTAGTCTGGACATAAAAATTGTGTGTTTATCAACTTGCATGCTAATGCTAAGCCCACAGGACTGTTGTTACTGCACAGGGATACTGCATAAAGTATACAGAGAAAGGAAACAAGGAAAAAGTTGCAGACCACTGCAGCATTCAAGGAGGAAATACAAGAAGGGAGATTTGTAATGAAGACTGAGGTGAAGCAGTTTAAAGGAATCAAGGGTGCTTGTTGCATTTTTTTGTCATTAACCTAACACCAAATAGAGTGGTTTGAGAGAATACTAACAATCAATAAATATATGAGCATGTGCTATAGCAGTAGTTCTCAACCTCTAGGTCACAACCCCTCTGGGGATTGAATGACCCTTTCACAGGAGTTGCCTAAGGCCACTGAAAAACACAGATATTTACATTATGATTCATAACAGTATAAAAATTACAGTTATGAAGTAGCAATGAAAATAATTATATGGGCAGAGGATCATCACACCATGAGGAACTGTATTAAAGGTTCACAGCATTAGGAAGGTGGAGAACCACTGTGTTACAGCAAAGATTCTCATGACTTTCTATAAATGTTTTGTGGACCATAAATTCTGGTCACAATTATTCGCCTCTGTCACTGTAGTGTGAAAGCACTACAGACAAACTGCTATATGGCATCGATGTGGCTATATTTGAATAAAGCAGTGCATATAAATTCCAAAATTAATTTTGATTTCTAAATAATTTTAAGGTCATCAAAAACTTCCTTCTTGTAGTTAAAAAATAATTATATGTGTAGTCTGTGTGAGAGAGAGGAGAGGGGCAGGGGGAGACTGGGTCCACACATGTTACTGCATGAATGTGAAGGTCAGAAGACAACTTTTGGGAATCAGTTCTTGCCTTTGATTTAGGATTCTTAGGGTCAAAGTTAGGTTGTCAAACTTAGCAAGCACTTCTACCTATGGAGCCTTCTCAGCACCTACTTGTGATTTGTTTGGAATCACATCTGTTTTAACTTTGGAAAATCTCAATCATAATAAAATGATGCCATGAATTCCTTTATATCCATAACCCTTATGTAATAATTGTCAAAGAAATACTATCATTACATGTTGTAGAAATATCCCAGAAACATACATGTTCTTCCTAGCAGACTTGAATGTGGGAAAGGGATTTATAAGGAGCAGGAGGCATAATAAAGTCGAGAGAAAAGTAAAAGACAGTTAAAAGGTTATAGTAATCAGAATGGGCTATATACATGTGATTTTTAAAAAAGTTTTAAAGTTGCATAGCGTTTTCTGAGTTCATAGACCATATTAAAATAGGTTGCTGTGCATATCTGGCCCATGGACTATAGTTTGTTAGCACAGTCTGAGAAAAGCAGTATATTTAACATGGTAGGCAGTATGTAGGTAGCTAAGAAGCTGTCTGCCCCAAGTTACCACTTGTCATTGTGTAGAACATCTGAGAAAAGTACAGAACTATGGGAAAGCAAGGCTAGACTGAAGACTTCATTTTGAAGAGATAAGAGTAGGATACCAGAAAGAACTTATTTACAAATAGCTCTATTATAAATGGAATTTCCAAAAGAAAGGGTGCTAGGCATATTAGAAAGCAAGGACTAAAAGACATCAGGTTTCCTTTTGAGATCATGAAAATTCCTTAAAGTTGATTGTGGTGATGACTGAATAACTTTGAATATAGCACAACTCAAATCTACTGAATCATACAGTTCAAACAAGTGACTTATGTAGAATGTGAACTATAGCTATAAAAATCAACAAAGAAACAGGAAAAAAGTGGGGAGAATAAAGAACCCACAAAAGAAACATCTGAAACTAAGACACCCAAAGGAAACCGACACCAAATAGTGATACAAACTGGGATGATTCTATAGTAAACACTCTCTGGCTTCCTTCTGAAAAATAGCATGCCTACTCCCTAGGATTCAAATGAGCAAGCACCTAAGCATTATAGGCACAATTCAAAAAATTAACTTATGTTCAAATCATCACGTAGCCACTCTCTAAAGATAAGCTTACACAATATCATCAAGACATATGAAGACAGACTTGGCTCTGCAACTTTGCAGGCAAAAAGGCAATGGAAAGTTATGAAAAAAAAAACACCAAAAAAAGGACAAAAGGTAAAAACAAGTATTCAATAATTATGAAAACATCCAACATCCAGGAACCTCTTAAATTCATACCCATAGAAACATACATTGGGATTCTAAGTCATCCTGGTTGTAACTCGAATTAATAAATAAATATATATATAAAAAGAAGTAATCCTGGAAAGAATAAGTTAGATCCATATCAACTGGCTAAAGAAATATCTCTAGTATATGTTCTTTAGTGGGAAAGAGAATCAAGTGTAAACTAGGGTATATAGTACTCCAAGTGTGCTTGTGTGGATATGTAAGTGTATACATGTAGAGAAGAATGAAAGAAAGTAGATAAAATATAAATATAAAAGCAAAAACTTAGTCAGGTGGTGGTGGTGCACATCTTTAATCCCAGCACTCAGGAGGCAGAGGCAGTCAGATCTGTGTATGTTCCAGGCCAGCCTGGTTTACAAAGTGAGTCTAGGACAGCCAGGACTTGTTACACAGAGAAATGCTCTCTCAGAAAAAAAAAAGCAACAACGTATATGTATTTATTTCATTCTGAAAGCTCTGAGTGTAGCTTTTTTTTAATTCAAAATCTGTGCAAACTCATTTGTAGATATGTAACCTTTCATAATCTTCAATTATCCTCACACAGTGTGAGCAAACACTTTGCCGTATACATTTTAATAATCTTCTTCTTCTGGTTTTTTGAGACAGGATTTCTTTTTGTGGTCCTGGCTATCCTGAAACTCACTCTGTAGACCAGGCTGGCCTGGAACTCACAGAGATCTGCCTGCCTCTGCCTCCCAAGTGCTGGAATTAAAGTCATGTGCCACCAAGCACGGCTTAATGTTCTTGATGAATATTAAACATGTAAAATTTGCGTCATGTTTTCCTGAACCTCACTAGCAAATTTACATACTAAATGTCATAGACACTATATCGTTATGTTAGAACCTTGGAAATGTTGAGCAGTAACATACTTCTATAGTGTGTGTGTGTGTGTGTGTGTGTGTGTGTGTGTGTGTGTGTGTGTGTGTGTATTTTCGGAAGGTTCTAGGGTAATATGCTGACTTTTTGAAAAGTCTTCAGTGTTA
Source organism: Lophiomys imhausi (assembly GCA_907164525.1). Taxonomy (NCBI): domain Eukaryota; kingdom Metazoa; phylum Chordata; class Mammalia; order Rodentia; family Muridae; genus Lophiomys; species Lophiomys imhausi. Next base: position 953,575 of record CAJQZJ010034502.1, on the reverse strand, counting down.
GTTATCCCTCTCCATCTTGCCTCATTTACCATCCCTCATCTTATGTAATTGTATGTTCATTTGTTTTTCAGTTAGTTTCTTTTATATATATTTAAATTTTTCATATAGTATATTTTGATAATGTTTCCTCTCCAACTCTTTACATATACTCCATACCTCCCTACTGAACCAACTTCTTTATGATCTTTCTCTCTTCTCTATTTGCCTCTCTCTCTCCCTCCCTCTCTCTCTCACACACACACAGAGTGAGAGAGAAAGAGAGACACAGAGACATAGACAGACAGAGACAGTGACAGAAAGCACAAGAGAAAAATTACAAAACTAGAAATCAAAACAAACAAAACAAAACAAGGCACAAATGCCAAAACAAAAGAGTAAGCCCACACACACAAAAAACAAAAAACAAAAAACAAAAAAACATGAAATTCACCTTGTGTTGGCCACTCCTGGGGATGAGCCTGCCCTTGAGTGTGGTTGATATTCGGATGACACTCCATTGGGGAATGCCATATCAATTGTAAATAGTTTCTCACTTAGGGGTTCTCACTTAGGGGTGGGACTCTGTGTCCACTTCCCCTTTCCAGTGGTGGGACCCCATCTGGTTTGAACCTGTACAGGTCTTGTGTGTGCTGCCACAGTGTCAATTTATGTGTGTGCATATGTGCCTGCCTCTTTGTTTATAGGTCACATGCATGCAGATGTCTGTGGAGGCCAACAGGGAGCATCAGGTTCCCCGAAACTCGTGATGTAAATGGTATGAACTATTGAACATGCGTTTTAAGAACCAAACTTGGGCCCCCTGCAAGAACAGCAAGAGCTCTTAATTCTGAGACATCTGTCTAGCTCCACTCCATAATTTTACAATTTTTTAATTGGTATGCATACATGCTATTTATTTATTTTTTAACCACATTTTATTTATTTATTTATTTTTATTTTTTATTTCTTCAAGTACATCTCAATGGCAATCCCCTCCCTACTCCCCCCTCCAGTCCCAACCTCCCACCCTCAACCCTTTTTTTTAAAGTTTAAGGTATATCTTGTTTTCCCCAACAGCTCCCCCTTTCAGTCCAACAAATGGCTCTTTCTCTTATAATAATAGATACAATACAAAACAACAGAGGTAATTAGGCCACAATTATGAGAGTTATATGGCTTAGCATACATTCCCAATGTCCAGTCCATATATATTTGGCACCTGACTTTAACATTCTACTATCTAACCATCTCCATGAGTTTAAAGTTCTATATCTAACTCAACATTCATATTAACTCGCAACACAATTTTAAAAGCATCTTCCTAGATCCATAACACCCTCCCGATTCCTAAACAACTCAAAATTTAATTATGAGACACTAGCTATCTATTCTTCAACCACCTCAGAGACCTGAGAGGGATAAATACATCTGATTTTATAGGAAGTGCAGGGCCTGAAACTTCCAAAACTAAGAAATGACATACCAGTGGCTGCCTGGACAGTTCCCATTTTCTCTCCATACATTACAGCATCGGTCTTTTTTAACCACATTTTAAATTATGTGTTCGTATGTTTGTCTGTGTTTGGGTATGTTGTACATGACTTCAGGTGCCTATAGATGCCCAAGATGTTGGATTCCCCTGAAGCTGAAATTACAGGTGCTTGTGAGCTGCTGGATGTGGGTGGTGGCATCTGAACTTGGGTTTTATCAATACATGCTCTTAACTGTTGAGTCATCTAACTCATAATGTATTACTTCTTTATTATATAAATCAACAGTTAGAAAAAATTATTACCTCTCTTTGTTTACTTCTTTTTAATGTCTCCATATTCAAGATCAATACAAATTTAAAAATTTAAAAGAAAGTGCTTTTTAGAGAATACAATTGAAAGCAGCTATGGTGGGAGAGCAGTCTATGATAATAAGGCTTAGGAAGTGCGCATCTCAAAAACCACAAAGGCTCAGAAGCATGAGCCATGCCTCAGGCTAAGAAATGTCCAGAAATGTGTCCTCATGGGCATGAGAGGAATTGAGCTATGCTTTACTGGTAGGATTTGGTTGATACCTCTGATGGAGTTCCCACATGGAAGATGTCTATATAAAGGCAAGAAAATGAGGAATGGTGCCTACCCTAAAGTTCAAAGCACAGAGACTAAAAGATGGTTCCATTTCCCATTTATACATTGATACCAAATATTTTCTCATGGAATACAGCTACCATCAAGCTGGAAACTATATAGTCTGTCTTCCATCATCGACACACTGTGTACTGATAATCGCAGACCTATGATACTTGACTTTATGATTTTTGTCTTTACCACAGTATGAAAATGATAGATGATAGATATATGAGAGAGAGAGAGAGAGAGAGAGAGAGGAGAGTGGTAGGGAGCTGAAACTCCCTGTCAGCCATGTGATCAAGAAGGGAAAACACACATATTCTACAGTATGTTATGTTGCTAAGCTGTGATGTTTGATAGACTAAATGCACTAAATCAAATTCCAACTTATAATACTTTCAATTTGCAATTAAATTTATCAGGATGGAATTTCATGGCAAGTCAATGTACCAGTGTGTATTTCTCTTCTGATCTATTTACAAGCTTTTCACTAAACTGCCACAATTTTTTCCCTTTGCGGGACCTCAACTCTAGGAACAGTTAATAAGTATCTATCAGTGCATGCTAAATATATGTGCAGAATCATCCGGGGAAAGAAGAAGCCCTTGGCTATCAGCTAGTTCACTCACTATGTGTGCTAGAAATGAATATGGGGTCAAATAAGGTGAAGCCAGTCAGCAGGTTGCTAAGTTGCATAGCTTGCTGGTAAAGAGTTTCAAGTACAATCCAGTCTTCTACCTTGTGGGCCGGTTTCAGTATCCTCTTCCTCTGCTCGGGTTTACTAAAGATACATTCCTTTTCTAGACTAACCTGTGATCTGGTAAGATTCTTGCATGCTATTAACATCCAGGAAATAGCAAACAAAATAAAAGAGCATATGAACTGGGTGGTCACTAGAGAAATAACAAACTAACTTGTGTATAGGGAAATTTGAGTGCTAGTGAGCTATCATGGCAACATCTGGGCATGCATTCCAGGCTCAAGAGAGAAGACAGAAGTTTTACATCCTGCCTGTACTCTCATTCCTGTCAAAATATGATTTATTACTACAAGAGAGTGAGCTTCCATTTGTAAAGTTGAAGTGGCAGAGAAGTCAGTATGACTGACAGATACTGTTCCTTCTTCCTGTTTATAATGTCTTCAGTTTTGAAAGAGGAAGGAAGGAAGGAAGTGAGGAAAGAAGGAAAAGAAAAGGTAGAAGAGAGAGAAAGTTAAGGATAGAGGAATAAAGGAAGAGATTGAAAGAGGCTTTTCTTTGTATTGGTATTTTTCTTAAAATATAAATGCTGAAAAACTTCCTGGCCTGGGAAATATTTTTTCTCTTTTTTTCTTTAGAAAATGTACTCTAGATGAATGTGATGGTGCATGTCTGTAATCCCAGCACTAAGGAGATGCAGTTAGGAAGGTCACATGGTCAAGGTCGTTTGGGTAACATAAGGAGACTCTTTCTCAGGCACATAAAGAAACACAGCTTTCTTAACAGCTCTATCCTGATCCTGTAAGGGGCCACAGGATTCTACCAATGATCTGATACTGCTGAGAGATTCACAAGGGTTTATAGCAAATGTAAATATTATCTTTGAAATGTTCTTCCATGCTAGGGTGAAACCCAAGTATCAGCAAAATAGTAGGAGTTGAAAATGAGATTGTGAATGAGGTATGGTAAGGTTCTGGGATGTATTTCAATCGTTCTAGCATGTGAAGATACGAGTGTGGATCAGGCTTACTTCATCTCTCACAAAGTCTACTGTCCTGACCACACCTAAGTACATATGACAGATCTCTGTGGGATGCACAAAAGGAGACATCAAGTGATAACCAGGATGGAAAGTGAGTATGTGACCTTGAAAACTGACAGTATGATATATGATCATGTAGCTTTTTTGAGAGGATCATGCAAAAAAAAAAAAAACCACTTTTGAGGCCTAGTTACTCATTGGTGCTATTCTATTGTAAGTCTGCAACACTGGAAGGACGATGTCACCTCTTACCTGTGTGAACACAATGTAGCTTCTGGAGCAAATACCTTGGTTTGTTCGCTTTATTCCACATGCACCAGGCTCAGTTCCATCTTTTATTCCTGTGCTTTCCTCTATTTGGTATCCTGCTTCTCAGCCCCACTGCTGTCCTTATGTTAGCATATGATTCAAAACCAAATCAGTGTTCTACTTCCTCCATATTCCATTATTGTCCCAATCCATGCTTAAATAACCTTTACACAAAATCTGTGCTTTGAGAGGAAAAATAACAGCATCCCCTTAGTTGTGTTTTGATGAGAATTACATAAAATAGCACATCTTGTTTAGTGCACTGCCTAAAGCACACGAAATAAGCACCATTTATTGTTATTGCTCTTTCAGGGCATTGGATAACAAGTTAGGACCATCACACATCACTCTATGTGATGGCAATGACATAGTAATGACATCATAAGCAGCAGACAAAGTGTCTACTTGTGCTTTAGATATAGGAAAGGATCTTTTGTAACCCAGAGTATGTAATGAGTACTGACCAATATTCACCAACTTCTAACCAGGAGTCATGTGATTTATTATTATTATTTTTTTTTACTTATTTATAGGTTGATGAATTCTTATACCACTAAGAGTTCACAACTATTGCTATCACTTGGATTTTAAAGTTGAGAAAACACACTCAGAGAAAGTGTAGAACTGGTAACAGGCCAAGTGTTAGCTGGCAAACCACTGCAGAGTCAGCTTCTTACACCTATGCTATATACCCTTGCAAATTAGAAGATAACACCCCTTTTTGGAGCAAGGAGGCCATTGAAAATAGTGGAAGTGATTTAAATGGAAGACACCTGGACTCAGAAGAGCAATGGAAGGGTTGAGAAAAATGGTTCAGTTGTCACACAAGCATGAGGACCTGAGTTTGATTTCCAAGCACCCAAGTAAAAAAAAAAAATCCCAGAAGCAGTGGCACTATGGGGGAAGTAGCAGAGACAGACAAGCTCCCAGTTGCTGGCTGGTCAGTCCAACCAATGAGTGAGCTCCAAGTCTATGGTCCAGTCTAGTGAGAGACAGTCTCAAAAAAAGCAAAGTGGAAAGCAATTGAGGGAGACACAAGACAGTGTCTCTGGCTTTCATACACATGCGTGCACTATGGACATTTTCAGAAACACAACTTCATAAATCAAGCTTTAGGGTCTTATCTCTAACTTCTTTCTTGGATTCTTTTTGGCTACGAACCTGTTGTTTATCTGGAAGGAATGGCAAGTTTTACACAAAGCTGAGAGGTAACATAAACAGTTGCTTTCGATGAAATCGGGTTCAGTGAGGGAATGGTAAGCACCCGGACCCAGGCCTTGGTGGAGTCTTTCTGTGAAAAGAAAATTTCAAATGATCATGGACCGGGGATGCAGGAGCTGGGGGCTTGGAGGCTGTCCCAACCCCCAAGTTCATAGTTCTGTCAAAAGTTATCGTTCATTTACCTTCCTTTTACTTAATGCTATTGTCTAATCTCTGGTGGCTGCACACATACTTGAGAACTTAAGAGATGACATACTGAAGCAGCAGAGCAGCGTCTATGAGCAGAAAACTAGTATGATTTTCAGTCCTTGAGAAACTAGACAGGGATATTCCTAAAATGCTGGAATTGTCCACCCCTGTCTTAGCGTTGGACCTTAATATCTTTGAATCTTGAGGAATTTTTTTTATCGATCTTTAACAATACCCATCTACTAATTAAAAGAAACCTAGAAGGCTATCTGAAGCTCATTGGATCTACCCAGCTAATATTAGAAATACCCTTTGATGAAAATAATATATTTCGAGTTGACCTGAGGATTATGGGCAAGCTCTATGAATTCCATGAAAGTGTATTCCCATTATTATGTAATTCTAACAGAAGCATCTTTTAATACTTTTTTTTTCTTTTTTTAATTCTATTTATTTTAAAACCTGACCACAGTTTCCCTTCCCTCTTCTCCTCCCAGTCTCCCCACCCATCCATTCCACCTACATTTCTCCTCAGAAAACGACCGGCCTGGATGGATATCACCCAGCCATGGCATATCAAGTGGCAGCAAGACTAAGCACCTCCTCTTCTATCAAGGCTAGACAAGGCAACCCAACTGGAGGAAAGGGTCCTAAAAGCAGGCAAAAGAGTCAGAGACAGCCTCTGCTCCCAATGTTATGGGTCCCACATGAAAACCAAGCTACACGACTGTAACATATATGCAGATGGCCTAGGTCCATACCACGGAGGCTCTGCGGCTGGTGGTTCAGTCTCTAGGAGCACCTATGGGCCCAGGTTAGTTGAGTCTGTGGGTTTTCTTTTGGTGCATTGACTTTTTCTTCTCCAGCGAGGTTGTGGTAGAATGTATTACTACTAGAAAGCTACTATCACACAGTAGAAAGCATAAGCTCTTGACTTCTAATTCAACCGCTGAGCACCAGAGTGGGTTTGAACAATGGGACTGACCACTGCAAATATGATCTATAAAAATGAAGAAAATAATAGTGTAAAACTTTGAGTTGGTATGGGACATCATGTGGATCTAGGTAGAGAAAATTGTTCATGGTGCAAAATACATGCTCAATGAGAAGCAATTCTACCAACAAATATTTACTGAGTGCTTGGTCTGCACAATTTACTCATGTGCATCCCAGATCCAAAGTCATAATATAAAACCTCTACTTTCGTGGGGCTTCTCTACCAGTCAGTCATTTTATGTGAATATTAGCCAGTCAGTACACATTCAACATACTTATATAAAGTACGTGAGCCACTATTCTGACAATGAGGCTCAGATGGACAGCAAAATAGAAATGCTCACATGAGTATCACATGGGTGACAAGAATTGATCAAACAATGGTTAAAAAGCTAAAATAAATGAACAAATAAATGAACAAACAAACAAATAAATAAAAATGGACCACTAAGAAAACAGACAGCAGTGATTGAGAACAATATGGATGAAGAAGAGGATAAGGATTTTGAGTGGGATACCAACAGAAAGCCCTTCAGACATAATGACGTTTTATCTGATATGTGGAAGATAAGGAGATGATCATAAAACAGGAAGACTAGTCTCATTTTCTATTCCTGCTGTAGTAAATTAACTAACACTTAATGAGTTGAAACAACACTGATAATCTCCTGCTTTCCTTCGACTGACAACACAGGTACAATGTACGTGAGGTTTATTCTTTGTTTAAGCCTCTAAGGCCAACATCAAGGTATGTTCATGGCTACAATATCTATTTAAGTCTCTGAAGAAAAACTCACTTCAAGTCCATGTCTGTTTTGCATTTTATGCATGTCTCCTTCCATCACCAAGACAGCAAGGTTGTCTGGAGACCATCTCATGCTTCAATATCTAGGACTTATGCTTCTTCTTCACGTTTCTTCATCTAGATCAGTGACTCTCAACCTTCCTAATGCTGCAACCCTTTAATACAGTTCCTCACATCGTGGTTACCCCCAACTATAATTTTTTTTTTGTTTTGGAGTTTTGTTGTTGTTCTTTAATTTTATTTTTTATGTATTTTTTAATGTATGAGTGCTCTATCTGCATGTATGCCTACATGCCAGAAGAAGGCAAAAAAATTCCAGTATAGATGGTTGTGAGCCACCATGTAGTTGCTGAGAATTGAACTCAGGATCTATGAAGAGCACCCAGTGCACTTGACTACTGAACCATCTCTCCAGTCCCTCATAAAATTATTTTATTGCTACCTCATAACTATAATTTTGCTACTGTTATGACTTATAATGTAAATATCTGATATTCAGAATATCTGAATACATGACCCCTGTAGAAGGATCATTTGACCCTCAAAGGAATCACAATCTACAAGTTGAGAACCACTGATCTAGTGGCATTGAGCCTATATATATGGAGAATCCAGGACAGTCTTCTATTTTAAAGACAGCTTATTCATAACCTTAAGTATATCTACACAAATCTTTTTCAAATATGAAATAACTGGTATGGCATCTGAAGAAAGAAAGTAGGGGCAAAATTCTCCTTTGCACATATAGAAAGGATCTTGTAGGCACAGGGAAAAAAATAATGACCAAGTGCACTAAGTGGGCTTTGCTTGGCATAGTGAAGGAACTGAGAAGTCAGTTTGGCAGTCATTATGAGCAAGGATGGTGAGACAAAATGCGAATATGGAGGGGTAGGGGTCTGCTTGTGCATATGAGCCATAGTCAGGAATCTAAAAGAAGTGGGAACCCATTAATGGGACTAAAACTGGGATGTGCCATGACTTCGTTGTCACATTTCAATAATCCTTATGATTAGTGTGTGGTAAATGAGTTAGAAGGGAGCAAAAAAAGAAAGAAACATCATCACACAAAATAATGACAGTGATCTCAATCCTGAATTCCAGTTTCCAATCTCGTTCCAGTGACACAGCACTGGGGCTCACACAGCTCTCTGTAAAATCTCCTGAAGTATTCATATGTAAAACATACAATATCTTGAATGCATAATTCTTTACTAAATCAGATGCTGTCTTTTATAGTATAGTATTTTCATGCAGCAGCAGGGCTAAAGAGTTGTAGCAAGATTTATGGGAGCACATACTATCCTTTCACTTACTGTGTTTTTTTGAGATTTTTGGTGAAAAGACCATTTTATTTGATTTTGCTTTAACTGGGTATATATATACTTATTGTATCACATGAGAATACTATTCTATAAGAGGTAGTTCGAAAAAATATTCTTAAGGAGAAAGGAATTACTTAGACATTGAAGTCAGCTTGATGTAAATCAAGGTTCTTCCTGCATCCTTTCAGTTCAGTCTCTTCTGGACTGCTTTACTGGGCCATTCAGTTACTGTTCAAAATACATTATTACTGTGGGAATACATCCAAGCTCCAAAGGCTACACAGATAAGAAAACTGCAGATTTCCAGTAGAACATATCAAAAGGAGTCAAAGAGCTTTGGGGCCTGAATCCTAGGTGGGACCTTTGGTCCCAAGTTTAAACATTTTCTGAATTGATCTGGAAGTCCAATCAGACAAGATTCGTAGAATCTCTCCTATGACTCTTTGAGCACAGGTTGTTGGACCCACAACCTTAGCCCCTGGGCGCCAGCATTTGCTTATCCAGTTCTCTCCCATCCCTTCCACTCCCCTTCCCTTCTCTTCCCTCCCTTTTCCTCCCCTTCTATCCTTCCTCCTCCTCCCCTTCCTTCCCCTCATCTCCTTTCCAACATTCAAGAACTCTGTATTTATATCTGTGCTCCCTGAAGCTCTTAGATTTTCTCTCCCATTTTTTCTCATTCTGTTCTTTCACTTACATACATACGCAAATTTTATTTCTTTTTTTTTGTTGTTTTTTGAGACAAGATTTCTCTGTGGCCTAGCTGTCCTGAAACTTCCTCTGTAGACCAGGCTGGCCTTGAACTCATAGATATCTGCTTGTCTGTACCTCCCAAGTATTGGGATTAAAGCCATGCACCGTGCTGAGCCAAACTCCTATGTGAAATTTTCATTCCCACACTTTCCCTAAATACTTCCTCTCATTATTTCTGGGTCTATTGCACACCTGAGGCTGGGATGCCACTTGTCCCTTGCCACCACTCACTTCTAATTTTCTTTTCAGCTCATACGTGGTCAAGATATACATCTCCATATCTAAAATAAATTAATAAAAATGTTTTTTAAATCTTATGAACACTGAGTCTGCAAACTCACACTACTCTATCCAGATTTACATGGCTTCTGGGGATCTGAACTCAGGACTACTTCATTCTTACACAGCAAACACTTCACCCACAGAGTTACCTCCTTAGCCCTTTTGATGCTTTTTAAGAATAGCAAAGATTAGGGAATGGGAAAGACTTGTAGTGGAAATGTTAGTTCAGAGCAGAAAAATCCAGAATTGTGAACTGAAGCACATATTAATGACTAAAAAATCATAAGCCACCTTCATGTTAGTCAGATTCTTATGTTGTCTTTTCCACAGAGGAAACACAAGTCCTCTATCTTCCTTCCATGACTCCTTCAGGATCACACATCTGCTGGATGTGTTAAACCCGAGACTCTAAGCTACATGTCTTCAAGTCTGTCTTTTACCCCGACTTCCTCCCTGAAGCCTCAGCTCTATTCCTTTATTGTTTTCCTCTCACACTTCTTTCACTTCCTTTCCAAATTTACTTGCCAAGCCATCACCAGAAATGAGAGTTGTATTTTCATTTTTTGGATGATTTCCTGACTGGTCACATTCTCCTTCAGTGATTGCTTTTGATCAGTGTCTCTTCTCAGCATCCTCAACCATGTAAAACTCAAGAAGGAAAGAGAGTTTTGCTGCTGTTCAGATCAGCAAGAAAGCTAAGAAGCCTAATATCCCTTCAGGGCAAAAATGAATTGCCAATTAAAAATAATAATTTTATTTCCTTTAAATGGTTCCAGTTTGTCAGAATGTTTTTTTTCCACACTTTTTGATATTGTAAAACATCATCAAGGTGTGATCTGGGGAGCTAACTCTCTCTCTCTCTCTCTCTCTCTCTCTCTCTCTCTCTCTCTCTCTCTTCCTACCTCCCTCTCTCCATCCCCCTCCCCCTTTCCCTCTAACAGCTAAGTGACTTTCTCATCATCATGCTGCTAGAGAAGCAAGGCTGGGACTGTGAACTCAAGGACTTCACGTTGATACAGCCAGCCCGGGGGCACACCCTCCTTAGCTCCAGAGTCCTTTCTAATCCTTCCTCTGGATTCCAGCAGGCTACTGTTAAAATATGGCCGTTGCTACTGGAGATATCACTTAGAGGCATAGGACAGATTAAGGCACTAAAGATAATACCATATATGCAAAGTGTCCATTTACAAGAAGGCATCCCTGGATCCCATGGGTTTGCAAGTCCTTTTTCAGGGTTACCAGTGTAGGTTACAGTAGCCTCTGAGCTCACTTCTTAGGCAACTTCATTTGAATAAGTGCACTGGGAGGAAGACCACAAGGCAATCACATCCATTTCTTTGGCTTTTAGCAGAATACCCTTTGAAAGGCTTAGGGTGTTTTACGTTCATCCTTTTTTCAGTTACTTATCTCTTAATTCTAACATCATTTTACAGTTAGAGAGATCTTTTTGCATCTTAAAACTTTTCTTCCTTTGAGGAAATTTTTTTGTTTGTTTTTTGTTTGTTTTTAATTTATTTATTTTTCTTCAAGTTACTTCTTAATCACAATCCCCTCCCTACTCCCACCTCCAGTCTCACCCTCCACCCTCTTCCCCCTCAACCCCCCATCCCCTTCCTTTTTTCAAAGTTTAAAGTATATCTTTTTCCCCCAACAGTTCCCCCTTTCAGTCCAACAAATGGCTCTTTCTCTTATAACAATAAATACAACACAAAACAACAGAAATAATTAGGCCATCATTATGAGAGTTACAGGGCTTAGCATACATTTCCAATGTCCAGTCCATATGTATTTGGCAACTGACTTTGACATTCTACTATCTAACCATCTCCATGAGTTTAAAGTTCTATATCCAACTCAGCTTCCATCCTAACTTGCATCACAATTTTAAAATCATCCTCTTAGATCAGAACACCCTCTTAATTCCTAAACAACTCAAAATTTAACTATGAGACTCTAGCTATCTATTCTTCAATCACCTCAGAGACCTGAGAGGGATAAATATATCTGGCTGTACAGGAAGTGCAGAGCCAGCAGCTTCCAAAACTAAGAAATGACATACCAGTGGCTGCCTGGACAGTTCCCATTTTCTCTCCATACATTACAGCATCGATCCTCAGTCGTTTGGCCCCGCTTCTCTGACAGACATTGATTGTAGAGCAGGGGTTATGAAGAACTTACCTACCCTGTCTTGGCAGAGCTAGGCTGTCGACTTATCTGCTCCCAAGTATTGTCCTGTTTGGACAGCAGTTGAAGCAAGGGATTTTTCTTGCCAAGAGAACGGCTTACCACCAATTCAGTCATCTCCCACTGGAGATTCTTCGATACTCATCTTCTACTTGGAGTAGAATAGGGGGTACTGTCAGTAGCTGACAAGTCTCAATATCAAAAAAAATCTTAAGAAAACATCTTTGAATGCCATATTCTGCAGATCTCATGAGGTTTTTTAAGACCACCTATCTATCTCTTATATTTGGATAAGCAAATGTTGCTTGTCTCTTAGCAACTTGATTTCTGACTAGCTTCGAAAATATCTGTGATAGACTGTCCTAGTACCTAACAAAATGACATGCTTGAATGACTATTAGTTTGCATTTCTTAATTATCCTAAACAGTTTATGATGGTTGTTGGCAAAATGTCAAAACTTCACATTTCATTTTTAAGCATTACCTATGTACAATCCCTTAAAAAGAGTTAACTTTAATTTTGTATCAATATACAAAGATCAATACCAATGTGGTCAAATATAATCTTAATTTTGTATTAATATACAAAGATCAATACCGATGTGGGGAATTATTTTTAATGGAGTGGTAGACAGCAGAGCTGAGAAAGCTGTGTTAGGGTGCTTAGTAAATCAAGAAGAATGGCAGTGCATGTTAGTTGTGAACAGAGTGCTGTCTTAAAATATGAAGGCTTCCCAAGGGAATGTGAAGAGGTCCCTTTCTTTCTTCACACTTGAAATTACTGAGTCCAGAACATCCAATAGGGATATATTGCTTGAGTCCTAAATTTGGAAGTCAGACCATGACTCTAAATTTTCTGTCTTTATTCTTAACAGGTAGCAGTGCAGAGGGTCTCTTATTTATGGTGATTTCATTTATTATTTTTCATGATACTGCACAGTGATTTTCATTCTTTAGAAATTATATTTCTAATTTTAAATACAAATTATTTCTTATCCTTGCCACAGGGTATGAACCTCTCTCAAGGAACATGGCAGCAACAATTATCCAGAGCTCCAAATCAGCCACAAAGTTTCAAGAATAAATAAGCAGGGTTGGAGAGATAGCTGAGCAGTAAAAGAGCACTGGCTGCTCTCCCAGAGGACCCAGGTTCAATTCCCAGAACCCACATGGCAGTTCACAACTGTCTGTAACTCCAAGATCTGACACTCTCACACAGACATACATACATGCAAAATGCCAGTGCACATAAAATAAAAATAAATAAATTATATTCTAAAAAAGATTAAATAAGCAGCACTGTGGTGTGCAGGGGTGCTGTGCATGGCTGTTTGGTAGGCTTGGTGCATTCAATGCATTTTGGACTGTTACAATAGGGTCCGCAGACTATAGCCCATTCATCAGTCGAGGAGTATATTTACCCTAATCTCCAAGGAATCCCTACTCAAACTGTACAGCCTACAAAGAAAATGTGGACACTATGAAGTACTCAATTTAACAACTGCTTAAATCACCTTGCCTTGAATATTTTGAGTGTTAAATGTTCTGCATTTGATTTGAGCAGGTTTTAGTCCTCCAACTACTACCTTCATGGTCCAAAAATCTTTACAACCCAATTTTCCTATCTATCAAAGAAACCAATAATGATACTTAATCATCTGAAGTTTTAGAGGAATTAAATGTTTAGCAGGTGATGAACAGGATCGCTTCCAGGAACTGTTAGTTGTTTTGTTGTACCTTCTGGTATACACACTTCTATTACTTTCCTTTTAAATAGCACTACCCATTCTGTGAAGCAGAGGCTGGCACAGAGATGGAAAAGGTCTCCCTGAGACCACTCAATATATTCTTTTGTCCTAGCATCCCTTAACAGGATACTGTTGGCTTCTTCAGTGACAAGAACTTCAACTCAGAGCCTGAGCTCCTAGCTGCCTGAGCATATTACAGGACAGCATTGAACACTCTCTCAATCTATCTCTTAGCTTCTCTTCATTCTTCTTTTCTTTCCATCCTTCCTGGAGGAGGAATGAAGTTCAATGCAATAAGACCAGTTGGAAATCTCAAGAAAGGTTGTTGGTTTTTTTTTTTTTTTAAATCTTAATTTGTGTGTTTTTCCAGGGTTTCTGGTTTCACTTCTTTCTTCTCCATCTATTCCCATTGCACTGGAAGTGGTCAAAGTAATAGGGCAGCTGAAAGGTAACGGGGCAGGGAGGTCTCCCCTAGGGTTCTGGTTAATTACTGAGATAAATTTTGTGTCCTTGG
>CAJQZJ010034502.1:849654-904417 GCA_907164525.1 Lophiomys imhausi | reverse complement strand
GTATTTAGCCCAGGGAAAGGGTCTGGCTTTAGGCAAACACTGAACTTAATTCAGTGATATTTGATCCTAGAAGAGAGAGCTGTGAGCCCTAGCTAACATAATTAAATGGTTATCTCAAAGAAGACAGGATTAAAAAGTCAATACCAAAATTACATCCAGCAAAGTTATTTTCTCTGCTATCTGTCTCTTCCACAACTATAAATGCTTATTTGAAAGAGAAGAGGGGAAAACACCCAAATTAATTGCAGTGATGTTAAATTTGAGACAAATTAGCTGAGCATCTAATCTATATAACTAACCCTTTATTTGAAGAAGGAGTAGGATATGGCCACTTCTAATATTACATGCGTTTGTAGACTAGTTGTTTGTATCATCTAATCCTAGGAAGTAAATGTTTATGCAAAGGAAGTATGGAACAAATTTTGACATCAAAGTTAATTCTAGTGACCCTAGGCAAGTTAATCATGGTTTTGACCAATATAAGTGACTGCTATATTGAAGAAAAAGGAAACAAAATCATCTCATACCAAAATAAGCACAGTAATGTTTATTTCCAGGCTGGTTACTGTTGGTTACATGTATTGTCTGATTTATAGATGTAAAGGGCCAGATAGGTCCATTATATACTACAGGTTTACTTAAAAGGCTATATGCATGTGACTGGCTTTTTAAAAATTTTGTTATAAAATGCAACCTTGGTTGCGAGAAACAGATAGGAGTATAAAAGAATTTCCTAGTATGATGCTTAGCTTTAATTGTTAGTTAACTTGACACAGCCTAGAATCACAGATAGACAAAGTCTTACTGAGAGATGGTTTATATCAGATTGGCTTGTTGGCATGTCTGTGGTAGACAGCCTTTATTGTCATTATTGGTGTGAGACAACACACTCTAAATATGGGAAGCATGTTTTGGTAGCTGGCCAGGTGAAAGGACATGGAAGAAAGTGCAATGTTCTTTCGTGGTTGCTGTTGCTTGTCCTTTACTCTTGCTGAGGCGTTTATCTATTCTGTTGATGTTTATGTTGCTGTTGCTGCTTCTGCTGCTGATTATGATGATGACGACGATGACAATGACAATGACAATGATGCTTCCAAAGCAGATTGAAGACCCTGCTTATTCCTTCACTAATGTTAGTAGCTTCTTCTGACTTCTGGTATGGACTGATGATCAATGGATCTCTAGGTATCCTCCAGGCCTTCACAACTAGATTGGGACTCATGGATTGGGTTCCTGGCTCTTGACTTATCTATTGTGATACCAATTTTTTCCTATTACTCTATTTGTAAGCCAGCCTAATAAACGCTCTTTTAATATATACTTCTTCTGTTGGTTCTGTTTGTTTAGAGAACCCTGACTAATACACCTAATATGAGGAAAATGTTGAAGCAAGTGGGGGACATGGAATGATGGGTAAGAAACTCCCAGATAGTAGCAACACACACTTCCTTGTATCATAGTGGGGAAAAATTGAATATAAGATGTATATAGGAAATTGCAACACCAATGGGGAGCTGACACTAAATCTGTCAGTGGCTCGGAAATATGCTTTCTTACTGGAAATGAGTGTGGGCAACTTACAGAAAATTTAAACCAAGGGTTCTCAAACTGCGGGTCCCATCCCCTTTGGGAATCATATATCACATACTTTGCATATCAGATATTTGTATTGTGATTCATAACAATAGCAAATTTACATATATGAAGTAGCAACAAAAATAATTTTATAGCTAGGGAGGAGCCACCACAACATGAAGAACTGTATTAAAGGGTCACAGCATTAGGAAGATTGAGAAGCACTGATCTAGACTATGATTGAGCAACTTAAGAAGAAAGCAGAATAACCTTCTAGAAGAGGGCAGCAGATTCTGCATAGTCAGGAATCACTGATCCATTCTTGGAGTAGATGGAGAATGTAGTCAGCCAATTAACTATCTGAAAAGTTAGCAAACCAGAGGTGGAAATATTCAAAGCTGAACTTCTGGACTTGAAAAGAAAATGCTAGTGAAGTTTAGAATCCTCTGCCTTTTGTTGAAAGCAGTAATAGGCTAAGGAGTTGAACTATCAACTGATGGTTTTGATGAGCAACTCATCAAAAAGTAAGATGAATATATCCCAGTGATTTCTAAAATTGTTTACTTATTTTATGTGTATGAACGCTTTACCTGCCTGTATGTGTGTCTGTGCACAACATGCATTCTTAGTGCCTATGGAGATCGGAATATGGTATTGGATCCCCTAGAATTGGAGTTAAAAATCATTGTGAACTGGCATATGGGTGCTGGGAATTAAACTTGGGTCTTCTGAAGAGCAGTGTACATGAACTTTGAGGCATCTCTCCAGCCCCTAGTCCAATGATCTTAATTAATAACTAGGGGAATAGTAGATTGTGTTTCATTGTTCAGAGAATTATTTACTGTAGGGGTTAGATAAATTAGATTTAGAAAATATATAGGAGTTTTTGATACTGTCTCTTAATTCGGGGCCTGAAGAGCATTATCAGCATGAAGTCAGGAAAAACAGGAAAGACTTACTAGACTGAAAAACAAGGTTGAAGTCAGGAAAAACAGGAAAGACTCAATAGACTTGAAGAAACACAGTATCTGGCCTGATATTGTTTTCAGCTGCTAAGTGGGCGGAGCCCAAATTAAGCTGAAACAGAGTTCCTCCTGTTTAAAGTGGAGCCCAGAAAAAGAAGAGACCCCTGATGCTAGAGAGCTCCAACAGTCCTGCTGAAAAAAGGGCTGGCCATTGATGGCCAGCTCTCTCCCTGAAGCAGAAAGAAGCCAGTGAGCAAAGAAAGCCTGAGCAAGACACTAAAAGGCCAAGGACTAGACCCTGTGGCTCAGCTTTTGCCTGGAGGGGTTTGATCTGTCCGATCAGTGGCCTAAAGGAAACTGTGCCTGGCTTTAAGGACTGAGGCATAGCAGCTGAGTTCCTGATTCAAAAGAAGTAAGTTGGCCTGCAGACGGCTGGGGTCTCCCTCAGAGAAGAAAGCATGAAGCCTTATTTAAGGTGAGACTGCAATAACCAACTTACCCTGACAAACCTGCATCTGAGAGATCCAGAAAAAGGACTGCTAAGTGCGTTAAAGAATCTACAACAAAGACTGTGTTCCTGACAACTGAGGACCTGCCCCAGAGACTGTATCATTCTAAAAGGTTATGAAAGTAGTTGTTATAATTATCAATAGGTTTAGTGGATAGGTTAAAGGGGTTGTAGGAATTTATAAGATTAATAGTTAAGAAATTGTTGGTATTTATTATAAGTGAATTTAGTAATAAATAAATAAGAGTTAAATAATAATTTAAAAGATCGGTTACAATTTACTGATGAGATGAATGTTGCAATGTACTAAAGGAGAGAATTAAGAGTGAGCCCAGCAGTCATTCTGTGCTTTGGTTGGTTGTTCTCATGGTAATAGAAATGTGAGGTTGGAGCACCACTATTTCCAACTATATGTTAGTAAGAATTTTCATTCTACATTTTTTAAAACCCTACTAGGAATACTGTTTTTGCATTCAACACTTTTTGAGAGATGATAATGCTAATTGAATTTTGAGTATAAACGTCATTTCTAGAGATGTGAGTCATAGTTAGATTTACTTGTCAACTTGACACAAACCTAGTGTCATCTGGAAAGACATAACCTCACCTGAAGAATTGCCCAGATCTGATTGTCCTATGGGCATGTCTTTGCTGTATTTTATTAAATGCTAGTGGATGTAGGAAGGTCCAGCCCTCTGTGGGCAATGCCATCCCTGGAAATATGTCTTGAAAATGTATTACATTTTTTTTCTGAATATGTAGGCATATGTGTGTGGGTGTAGGGTATACATGTATTTTAGGTCAGGTGTGGAGGTAAAACAGGAACCCTTGGAAGTGAAGGTGGGTCATTATCTGGTCTGGCAGCAAACACCTTCACCTGCTAAGTCATTTTGTTGGAGATTAATGTTATCTCTTAAAATTCTCCTGCTTATTAATCTTGTTTTTCCAGCATTTTTCAAATACAGTTAGCTCATTGAGAAGAACATTTATGCTTTATCTTCTAATTAAACAGAAAGATAGTATGCTCAGAATCCATTTATCAAAGACCCAGGAATACAGAGCTTGAAGAAAATGTTTATATCACTGACATCTTCTATGGCCAAGCTTAAAGTTTTAGGTGACTTGATTAAAAGTATTGATAAGGTTAGCATAAATCTCACCTCAATGTCTATTCCTTACTGTTATTCTTATGTATTAAATTTTAAAGTCTAGCTATATCACAAACCTTAAAGTTGCCACAATAAGAAAATATCAGAGCTGTTGATTTTGCTGACTTGGATCTTCCATTGACTCTGATGACAACTGCTCATATAAGGACAATTGTTAAGTTTGGAAACAAACTCTGGATATCCTGGACCAGGCTAGTCTTGAACGCATTGAGATCTGCCTGCCTCTGCCTCCTGAGTGCTGGGACTAAAGGCATGTGCCACCATACCCGGCTTCATTTACTTCCTTTTTTCCCCCCTTTGGTGAACACTTTTTTTTGTTGTTGTTTATTTATTCAAGTTACATCTCCATCACAGTTCCCTCATTCCACACCTTCCAGTTCCCCACTCCCACCATCTCCTCCCTCTCCCACCCTTCCCTCTCCTCCGATGTGGAATGTCCCTACATATCAGCCGCTCTCAGCTCAACAGTTGCATGCGGCTAAGAGCTTCCTCTTGCACTGGGGGCCAACATGGTAGCACTCCTAGGGCAAATTGTCCCCTTAACAGGTAACAAAGTCTATGATCCTGATCCTTTTGCTGGTTGGTTGTAGGATAGTTATCCTGTACTATGGGTCTAAAATCCAATTATAAGTGAGTAGATGCCATGTGCATCGTTCTGAGTCTGGGTTAACTCACTCAGGATGAGCTTTTCTAATTCCATCCATTTGGCTGTGAATTGCATGATTTCCTTGTTTCTGATAGCTGAGTAGTATTCCATTGTGTAAGTGTACCACATTTTTTTTATCCATTCATCCAGTTGAGTGACATATGGGTTATTTCCCAATTTCTATTCATTTACTTTCTTTAGAGATTAAAATCTCTAGTTTGGACTAGCTTCAAACTACCTATGGACCAAATCAGTGGTGACCTTGAGCTATTGTTTTTATGTTGTTTGAGTTTAGTGTGCAAAGGGCTGTGTGAATGTAAGAGTGTGGGGGTGTACATGTGTCTCAGGGGGTATGTGGATGTCTGAGGATAACCTTCCACCTTGTTTGAAGCTATTTAGCATGTGCCCTTCAAAGATTACTCCTCCCCCCTCCCATACCACTGTAGATATAAAGAGATTAAAGATGCTTTCTACTGCATCCAGCTTGGCATAGGTTCATAGGATTCAAGCTCTAATTTTTGTGCTTTCATGGACAAAAAATAGACATGGGCATACATTTATCACAATCACAATCCTTTCCCTCTCCTCAAAAGTAACTAATTACAGTTCCATCTATTTCAGTAATCAATTTTTATATTCTTGACAATCTCTTCACCAAAATGCTTAGGATTAAGCAGTGCCATTGTACTTCATTCACCTTTAATTCTCTTTTTTTAATCTAGAGAATTTTATTTATCTTCACTTATAATGTACATGTTCAAGAAATGCTATCATTTGTCGTCTTAAGACACTTCCCAGATTTGATTTTGCTGGATAGCATCTCCTATTGTCATTTGGTATGCTATTTTTGTCTACATTTGCTATAAATTGGCACTTAGTTCTGCAAGATCAGATTTGTGCTGATTTTTTATTTCTTTTGGTTTCATAGATTGTAAAGTATTCTATTTGAAGATATATAAAGTTCGGCTCCTCTTTTTATCTGACATTAGGTGCCATGAATGATCAATACCATCAGTTTGCCTTTCTAGATATTTTAGCTCTCAGATGTTCCTCCTCTAAAATAAAAGAGAAGTTGTTGAAATAATAGATCTATATTTTCACACACTCACATTTGTCATTTATTTGAAAATCAGGATGGTATGTCAAAATTATTAAGTTTATTTTTTTCCTTATGGACATTGGATATGTTGTACCACTCTCTGTTAGATATAGATGTTAGAATACTGATGATAGGCTGGTTTCATCTATTTTATAAATTATTCTATTAATTTTATTGAGTTTTCTCCTGTATAGTAATTTGAACACAATATGTCTCTGCATTGTTTGAAAGGCAAAGTGAATTTCCTCTTTTATTATGTACTTTCAAATTTTATTTCAGAGACTTTTCATGAGTTATGCCTTTAAAATTGTTCTTTGTCCTTCCTCCTTTGAGAATTTAGAGCTTATGAAAAATAAAACAGCTTTGAACAGCTGAGGAGGAGTGTTGACATATGGATGAGTAAGAGATTACAAAGCAATATTGAAAGATGAGATGAAATAGCTGAAATAGTTATCAGTATATAAGAGTAAAAATAACTAAAACATATGTAGGTGTTTCTGAAGTAGTTCCAATTCTCTTTAATATTTTACTTATTTCTTATTGGTGTGTGTATGTGTGTGTGTGTGTGTGAGATCAAAGCACAACTCTGTGGTATTGGATCTTTCCTTTCCCTTTATGTGGTTTTTATGGGTGGAACTCAGTTTTGTATGGCAAGTACCTTTTCCCATGTCTCTGACCCATTAGTTCCAAATTTTTACAAATGTGTTTCATGCAAAAGAAATGTGAATGTATAAATAATTATAACTTAATTTTTATTTATTGGTAAGAATGTTTATACACACTAACAAACCAGAAAATAATTCTCTCTTTTTCTCCCTCCCCCTCTTTCTCTGTACATTTTAAGACTGCATCTCCCTATGAACCTAATGCTGGCCTTGAACTCACAATTTCCTGGCTCAGAAGAACTAGTTTTAGTAGAGCAACCTATATATAGATTTATAAAAAGATATCCCACATCTGTACGTAATCAACCAACAAGGGCCCTTTAATTGAAAACCCTTCTGCTTATAGTGTTCTTAGGTTTTATATTTCTTTCAAGACATTGTTTCTTTGGAACTGAAGATTACTATCCCCTTATGCTAGGAAGACAGACATTGAAGTGGGACTCTAGTACTTTCCACATTAACGTTTAACATAAGTTAATAAAAAATAAAACTGTTGTGTTAAAACAGCATATCATTTAGTTAGTATCCTTTTCTTACTAAGAGTGCTAAGTGGTGCCTCTTAGATCTATTTTTATTCCTCTTTAAATGTTCTGTACTCTTCTCTGATATTATCAAACTTAACTCATTAATGCTTCTTCCATATATTTTCAAAACTATTTTCCATATGTTCCTGATAAACTATACTAGATATAGTATATATAGCTATATAGATAAAGGAAATACTATAAGGAATGCAGACACTTCTTTCTTTGTTGTCTTGTGCGGAATACCAGTTGGGGTGAGAGTTGAGTGAGATACGGGAAAAATTCTATTCAAATCCTGAAAGAATTCCATAGTCAATCCACTGTAGAATCTCTTGGGAAATGTTACTACTTATAGCCACTTCTATTTTCTTTCTCTTCCTGCTAATACAGTCCATTTTTAAAAACTTGATCTTCGTTGTAGTTCACTAGTTAATAGCCACTTTGGTATCCTCACCCTATTTCTTTTTCTTTTCTTTCTTTTTCTTGTTTTGGAGACTTAATTACAGCTTTTCTTCTTTCTCTCTCCTCCCTCCAAACCAGATTTTTTTCAAGGACCCATTTGGGGGTTGAATGTCCTTTACACAGGAGTTGCAAATCAGATATCCTGCCTTTGAGACACATGCATTACAATTCAAAACAGCATCAAAATTATAGTTATGAAGTAACAGCAAAAATAATTTTATGGTTAGGGGTCATCACAACATGAGGAACTGCATTAAAGGGCTAAATTATTAAATTCCATCTACTAAACTATATTAAATCACAATATTAGTGTTTGGTTGAGAACCACTGCTCCAAACACTCCCACACATCCCTCCTTAGATTCCTTCACAGTCATAGCTTATATTTTTCTCAGTTGTTATCTCATGCATATGCCTATTTGTATACACATGTTCATTCCTAAATATAAGCTGTTGAGTCAATGGAATTTTGCTTGTGTGTATGTTTTCAGGGCTGACTGTTTGACACTGGATAACCAATTCTTGTGTTCTTCCCTGGAGAGAGCCATTTCCCCCACTGTTGCCTTTAGTTCTTTGTGTATAGTTGATAACTCCATGGGATTTTCCCCATTCAGTTTGGCATTGTTGGTGACTTCCTTGTTCAAATTACACTTGGTCAATCTTGTTGGTGAGAGTTAAACAGGTGTAGATTTTGATGTTACTAGGAGACGGGATCTCACAGCAAACTCCATGATCCTCTGGCTCCTCACTCCATTTTTTTTAAATTGCATTGACAACAGTGGTAAAATGTAGCTGGAATACACTGGGATTAGCCCAGCAGACCATTAACGTGAGCCTCCTGACTAGCTTACCCATTTTATACCCCACAAAACAATCTCATTTGAACCAATTTCTGTCTCTGTCATTTAAAATATTTATTGCTGCAATTGTCTACAAATTGTTCTAGGGTACAGATTCTTTAAGAGAAATCTAAACTCTTCATTGGTCCAAGCCCACATATGACTGTTGAGTTGAGAGGGGCTGATATGTAGGGATACTCCACAATCGGAGGAGTGGGATGGGTGGGAAAGGGAGGAGAGGGTGGGAGGGCAGAAATGGGAGGATTGGAATGAGGGCACTGTGATGGAGATGTAATTTGAAGCAATAAATAAAAATAAATAAATAAATAACAATAGCAACTTAAAACAATATGGGAGGTAGATGAGACAGTACTACTCTATGACTTTTTTTAAGACAAACTTTTTTTGTAATTGGTGATATAATATTTATTTTATATATTATATGTAATAATGTATATTGTCAATTAAGGTCCAAGGCAACATTATGGGTGCTTATTCTTCCTTGTTCTAGTGTTGCAGACACCTGTACTAAAGTACTGTTACGTCACTAAAGGTAGTATATCCTAGTATTTCCAAAGCTATTTGCATTGGTGGAGTTATTCTTTGGCTTTAGTAAATTTACACTTTTCACTGCAAACTGGCTGAAAAGGATTCAGATTTAGGTCTTCAATGTCTGGTCCTGTAATATAAAGTATATTGGTAAAATGTCATATGCTATTTGAGCTTACTGAGAAGCTGGATCTGAAGTGGAGTATCCTTCCATATTTCAGACCCACTCAAGCATGTTTCTTTCAAAGTGATCTTTAAGACTAAGTGATGGTTTGAATGAGGAATGTCCCATCGTCATCCCCCCCATGGTCTCAGGTGTTTGGACATTTGGTACCAGATGGTGGTGTTATTGGGAAGGTTTGTGGGAGGTACAGTATCTGCAGAGAAAGTACATTGCTGGGGGTGAGCTTTGATATTTCAAAATCTCACCCCATGTCCAGTTCACTCTTTGCTTCATGATTGGGGTTGAGGGTATACCTGATGACTTGATCCCATACCTTCTCATTATCATGAATTCTTACCTCTCTGGAACTGTAGGCCAAAATAAACTATGTCTTTTATGAGGTGCATTTAATCATGGTCTTTTATTACAGCAATAGAAAAGTAACCAATACAGACATACCAGAGATAGGGATGCTGATAGGAAGGACCTGACCAAACTGTTTACGGAAAAATGTTGGAAGACTGGAATTTGGGACCAGTGAAACAGTTGAATGCTTAACAGGCCAGTCTACTAGGATCCTGGAATATAGTAGTTCTGAGATCAATGAAGACTGTAGGGTGGAAGCTCAGGAGTTTCAGGGGAGAATTATAATATTAGCAACTGCTTGGAAGGCTATTCATGTAACATTTTGACAAACAGTCTGGCTGCCTTAGTGTCGTGTCCTAAGAATTCACCTGAGCCTACATTTAAAAGGAACGGACTAAGAGTAAATATCAAGACAGTAAAACATTGAACTGAATATTAAATAATAGCCATCACTAATAATGTTTATGCAGATATATAGTGGGAAAAGGGCAGAAAGAAACAAAATATACAGTTTTCAGAGAAAAACAATAGGAAGCTTACAGTTAAAAAAGATGACTCCTGATCTATACTAGAACAAAAAGAAGGATACTCTCAGGGCAAGCCCACACCCAGCTAAGCTTCCAACTTATGAAAGAGCCCACTGAATTTTCAGGTTTTAGAAAGCAAACAAAAGCTTCTATAAATATGATTCAAGGGAGTCAGCCGCCACCCCAAGCTGGTAGTTGAACTTGGCAGTGTTATCCACGTGGGTCTGACTTTGGAGGCATGAAAGATACAAGAGAGAGAGAGAGGGGTCATGAATTCTGTGATTTCAGAGAACCACTGAGGCCAGACAGTATATGGCAGGGTGTCCATGAGTGAAGGCCCTGAAAGAGGGCAGGAGGCCTTGAGTGGCTATTTGTGAAGCTGTGAAAATGAAGCGCAGGTTGCTGTGGAGAACCTAAAATGCTGGAAATGCCAGAGCCTGAGATATCAGAAAGAGAAGCTGCATACTGTGTAACAGTATGGATGTCCTGGACTCACTCTGTAGACCAGGCTGGCCTCGAACTCACAGAGATCTGCCTGCCTCTGCCTCCCAAGTGCTGGTGTTGTCATTTTTCAGGTTTTGTTTGAAAGCCATATTGTTGGGATTTCATGAACTCAGCTTCCCTGTGATGTATTAGAAGACACTACCTCACAGCAAATGCCTGATCCTCTGGTTCTTACAATCTTTCTGATCCCTCTTCTGTAATGTCCATGAGCCTTTCAGTGCAGGAGTTTTCTTATAGATGCATCGATTGGGATAAGGCACCCTGCAGTCAGTAGTTCTTTGAGCCATGGTCAGTTATGTCTTTCTGTGCTGGTTCCCACCTGCTGCAAATAGAAGCATCTTTGCTATGGTATGAGAGCTACACTTACTTTTGGGTGTAAGAGTAAGTATTTAGAATATGGTTAGAAATCGTTTTAGCTTATAAAATGGTATAATAAGTTCTGCCCTTAAATCCAATTAGATAACTGTTGTTTACCCAAATGACATGAGTGCCCTTATTCTACCTGCTAGAATATCTTACCATTATGATCATTGTTGTGGTTTGTAGGTATTACAGCTAGGGAGAACAACTGATTTCTTTCTTGATAGTTTAGAAAGCAACTTTTAATACTGTCATAGCTACTCCTAAGAGAGGACTATCCTCGGTCAATTCTATCTGATTCCTCTCAATTATCTTGAGGAAGTATGTGATACCTTCAATAACACGTTTTTTTTCTTTAATATTTAGAAGGGAACAAAGAGCCAGGACATTGGCCTATATTGCTTTAGAGTCCCTTTGTCTCCTCTAATCAACAACTCAAAGGGAGGTTTCCCATGCTTGGCACTGGAACTTTAATATTTTATCAAAGTTTATTTATTGTAAGTATAGAAAATATGATGTTCTGCAATACATTGTGAATAGATCACTAAAGTCAAGCTAAGGTCATATCAATTTCCTCACATACATTTAAGTGAGATCATGAAATATTTTTCTTTATGCATTCTGACTTGCTTCACATACAATAGTGTATTCTAGGCTAATCAATATCATAATAAATGACAAGAATTTTTTTCTTTCTATGTCTATGTAATATTGCAGTGTGTGTGTGTTTAAAAATTACTCACTTGGCTATTGATCATGTTACTACACCTTGACTATTATGAACACTGCTATATTAAACAGATTGTATATGTTTCTTTGACATACTGATGTGCTTGTTGTCTATATACTTAGTAATGTAATTGCTGTATCAAATGGTTCTAACCAGACACACTAAATCTAATAAAAGTGATATTGGGGAAAATCCTTGAACTCATTGGCACAGGTGAAAATTCCTGAACAGAACACCAATACCTCAGGCCTTAAGACCAACAATCAATAAATGGGACCTCTTGAAACTGAAAACGTTCTGTAAGGCAAAAGACACTGTCATTCAAACAAAACAACAACCTACAGATTGGGAAAAGATCTTTACCAATGCCACACCTGACAGAGGGCTAATATAAATTTTTAAAGAACTCAAGAAATTAAATGCCAAGAAACCAAATAATCCAATCAAAAAATGGGGTACAGAGCTAAACTGAGAATTCACAAAAGAAGAATCACTAACGGCCTAGAGACACTTGAAGAAATGCTCAACATCCTCAATCATCAGAAAAATGCAACTCAAGATGACTAAGATTCCATCTCACACCTGTTAGAATGGCTAAGATCAAAAACCCTAATGACAGCACATGCTGGTGAGGTTGTGGAGAAAGGGGAACATTCCTCCATTGCTGATGGGAGTGCAAACTTGTACAACCACTATAGAAATCAGTCTGGTGATACCTTAGAAAACTTGGAATAGCTCTACCTCAAGACCCAGCCACACCAATCCTGGGTATACATCCAAATAATTCCTCACCAATCCACAAGGACATCTCCTCAACTATGTTCATAGAAGCTTTATTTGTAATAGCTAGAAACTGGAAACAACTCAGATGTCCCTCAATCAAAGAATGGATAAAAAAAGCAGTGGTTCATTTACACAATGGACTGCTACTCAGCCATCAGAAACAAGGAAATCATGCAATTTGCTTCCAAATGGATGGCAATAGAAAAGCTCATCCAGACCCAGAAAGATGCACATGGAATCTATTCACTTATAACTGGATTTTAGCCATATAGCACAGGATAACTGTCCTACAACCAACAGACTGAAAAGAAAAGGAATATAGACTTTGTTACTTGTTAGTGGGACACTTTGCTCTAGTGGAGTTTCCATGTAGGCCCCCAGGGCAAGTGTAAGCTCTTAGCCCTCATATGGCTACTGAACTGAAGGGGGCTGGTATGGAGGGCACCCCACATGGGACCAGGATGGGTGGAGGGAGGGGACTGTGATGGAGATGTAAATTGAAGTAATAAATAAACATTAAAAAAAGATTTTGATAAGTTTCAATACTGCTTTTCCACTAAGAATATGCCTGGATTCTCTTCTTAACACAACTTCATTAACAGTTATTATTTGTCTTTTTAAAAAAATAATAACCATTCTTTTACTTTTATTTGTTCTCATTCTGTGTATGTGTTTGTACACATACACACAGATGATGGGTATGTGTTAATGTGGGCACTGGCATGGCATGTTGATTATATAGAGGTCAGAAGACAACTTTTGTGACTCATTTCTCTCCTTCCATTTTGGATTCTAAGGATCTAACTCAGGTGATAAGATTTGTGTGGTAAGCATTTTTTTCCACTGAGATAGTTCACTGGTCCATAGTAGCCAATATGTTTAGAGTAAGGTGACATTCATTGTGATTTTGATGTTCATTTATTCAGTGGTTAGCAATGCCGGGTACTTTTCATATATTTGTTGGCTATTTTTATGTCTTCTTTTGAGAAATGTCTATTTATGTCTAATGGTTCCTCATCTTCTCATTTTTCATAGTGCTGAGGCTGGAATAAAGACCTAATGTATGCTAAGCAGGCACACTGACACAGAGTTACATCGCTAGCTTTTTTGTGTTCTTGAATTTCCCTGCATTATTTTAGAGATTATAATATAACTACATCCTATCTCCCTTTACTCCCTCCAGGTCCTTCCATGTAACTCTCCTTGCTTTGTTTCATGTCCATGACCTCTTTTATCATTAATTTTTGCTATGTGCATATATGCATGTATATATACTTAATATATTCCTAAATATAGTCTGTTCAGTCTGTGTGCTATGTGTAAGTATGTATTAAGGGTTGATCATTTGTTATTGGATAATTAAGTGATATGGTCTTCCCTGGGGAAGACTATTTTCTCCTGCTCTTGGCATGTCTTAATTGCCTAAGGTTCTTTGTATAAGGTTGAGGCCTCATGGTCTTTCACTGACCACTTTAACATGTATATATTTTCCCTTTGTTAAGCTCGTGTTTAGAAAGTCAATATTGGTGGTGACCTTTTATGAGTGTAGGTTCTGACATTGCTAGGAGAAACCATTTCACAGCAAACTCCCTATCCTCTGGATCTTACATTGCAAACTAGTGTAGCCACTATGGAAATCAGTGTGAAGATTTCTCCAAAAGCTGAAAATAAATCTACTGTTTTATCCAGATATATCACTCCCTGGCTTATGTTCAAAGGAATTGACATCCTATTCTACAGATGCTTGTGCTTCTATGTTCATGCTGCCCTATGAAGTGGGAGCAATCTAAATGTCCTTCAACCAATGAATGGATAATAAAAATGTGATAAATATACACAATGGAATAATCCTCAGCTTTATAGAAAGACTAAATCATCAAAATTGCAGGTAAGTGCATATAACTAAAAAGATCATATTGAATTAGGAACCACGGAATGAGAAAGAAAAATGATGCATGTTCTCTCTCATTATAAGCTCCTAGCTCCAAACTTCAGATGTGAATACATACTGTAGAGTAACTTCAGGAACCAGGAATGTAAAAAGTAACCATTGTTGGGGTAGGGTGGTTGGGGAGCAATAGAGAAGGGAATAGCAGAGTAGAGGTTATCATATCAGATAAATGGGGAAAAGGGTCTCAAATTAGGGAGAAAATTAGAAAAAGGAAATTAGGTAAGAAAATCTGAAAAGTCATAAGGAATCATACTATTTATTATTTACCTGGAAGGCCTATAATACATGTAAGTCTGTATATAAATATACATACATAGTTTAACCCAAAATTTTTCATCTGAGCTGACACTTCTTCCCAGAGCCAAAGACCACCTTAAAACCAAGCCAAACCAACCAAACAAATGAACAATGAACAAACAAACAAACAAACAAACAAACAAACAAAAAAAACAGCTCCAAGACCAGGTGTGAGAAGTCATTTTGAGTAGTTGGTCAGGGCTATCCAATACACTTCCAAAACATACAGGCTATAGATAGTGCCCTTGTTTTTTCCCCAGATGTGGAAGATGTTCCTATTGTTGAAGACACTTTTAGATGTAGGGAGAAGAAATCCCTGATCTGCAACTTATTTGAAAGACTCTTCCCTGAAGGCTATGTACCAGAAGATGTTGTGCAGTCTTCCAAATGAAAGAAACAACCAACAATACTACCCAGCCATGATATCTATGAACCACAACAATGACTTGCATGACATGATGACCCTAAGGGTTCAGTATGGAATTTCTTTTTATTTTTAAAATATTTTTATTTCTTCAAGTTACATCTCAATCATAATCCCCTCCCTACTCCCCCACCCATCCCACCCTCTTCCCCCTTACACCCCTCATCTGCTTCCTGTTTTTTTTAAGTTTAAGGTATATCTTTTCCCCTCAGCAAGTCCCCCTTTCAATCCATTAAATGGCTCTTTCTCATATAACAGCAAATACAATATGAAACAATAAAAATAATTAAGACACAATTATGAAAATTATAAGGCTTAGCCTAGATTCCCCATGTCCAGTCCATATATATGTGGCAACAGACTTTAACATTCTACTATGCATCCATCTCTATGAGTTTAAAGTTCTACATCAAACTCAGCTTCCATCCTAACTTGTATCACTATCTTAAAAACATTTTCTTAGATCCAGAACACTCTCTTAATTACTAAACAACTCAAAATTTAACTATGAGACTATAACTAAGCTTCAACCACATCAGAGACCTGAGAAGGATAAATATATCTGATTATACAGGAAGTTCTGTGCCAGCAGCTTCCAAAACTAAGAAATGATAGACAACTGGCTGCCTGGACAGTTCCCAATTTCTCTCCATACATTAGAACATCAATCTTCAGCCTTTGGCTCTGTTTCTCTGACAGACATCGACTGTAAATCAGGAATTATGAAGGACTTGCCTACCCTGTCTTGGCATAGCTAGGCTGTCTACTTACCTGCTTCCAAGTTTTGTCCTTTTTTGACAGCATGCTGTCTACAGTTGAAGCAAGGGATTTTTCTTGCCAAGTGACAGGCTTGCTGCTAATGCAACCATCTCCAACTGGAGATTCTTCAATGCTCATCATCTACTTGGAGTAGAATAGGGGGTGCTGTCAGGAGCGGACATGTCTCAATACCAAAAAACTCTTTTAAGTTAAGAAAACATATTTGAATGCCATAATCTACAGATCTCTTGAGGTTTTTGAAGACCATCTAGCTATCACTATATATTTGAATAAGCAAATGTTGCTTATTTCTTAGCAACTTGATTTCTGATTAACTTAGAAAATAACTGTAATAGACTACCCTAGTACCTAACAAAATGACATACTTGAATGACTATTAGTTTGTATTTATTAATTATCCTAAATGATTTATGACAGTTGCTAACAAAAGGCCAAAACTTCACTTTCATTTTTAAGCATTACCTAGGTACAATACCTTAGAGTTAACTTTAATTTTGTATCAATATACAAAGATCAATATCAATGTAGCCAAATATAATCTTTATTTTGTATCAATATACAAAAATATAAGAGCATATTCAATAATCTGTCCCTTTTTTATCATTCCTATATTATATCTATATCCCATTTTTCTCAAGTGTTTTTTCCCCTACATAGGAGAGAAAGAAGGATAGAGAAAAGAAAAAGAGAGAAATTCCTGGGTTTAACCTCCAAAACCCATTTAGCAAGACCATTTAACAACTTGTAGCCTCGCCCCCTAAATAACAAGTATCTATAACACATCAAATGACCATAGGGGGGAAAAATCACTGACTCTGACTTCTGGGGATAGGATGTTGCACTGTTAAAATTACTTCCTGATGATTTGGGATGAAGGACACCTGTTTGGGGCCCAAATAAGAATGGAAAAATGGTTAAGCATGTTAATAGAATCATTTGATGTTTAATCCTTTTGTACTCAGCTATTTAAATGTCCTCAGAAGTTTGTAGACAGAGCTGAACTTCAGGGCTTTACTGAAGTTCTGTCTAGAACAGTCTGTGGGACTGAGCAATCTTAACGATTTTGAGTTGTTGTGGTTGTAGACTTTTGAGGAAACAGCTATTGAGGAAGTTTGCAAGGCTGGATCATCTGAGCCACTCGTCTTCTTTGCTGTCTGATCTGTTTTCTTCTGAGGTTTCAGTTATCCAGTTTTCCAGGAATTTCTATAATAGCTAATGAGAATGCTCTGGATTCAGATAATGCTGGTGGTTGTATAATGTTCTAAATTTTCTAAAACCACAGAAAAAATAATTTTAAATGGATAAAGTTTTGCTATACAGTAAATTATATTTTTAAATATCTAGAAAGAAAACAAATAAGTATCATTTAAAGTTGGGTTGTCCATTATGGTAGTAATTGGTGGTTGGTAGATGCTAAGCACCTGAAATATGGCTGATTTCAGCTTAAATGAATAATGAATATCAAATTTAAAACAAACTCAACCATGTCCATAATGTATCTCAATACTGATTATAGGATGAAATGATAACATTTTCAATGTGTATGTTAAAATATAAATGGTATTAAACCTAAAGTTCACCTTTTAAAATATTGCCTTGCTCAGTCATCATCAGAAAACCTTTCTCCTGCAGTAGATGAGACTAAATATAGAGACCCACAACCTGACAATGTGCAGAAAATAAGAGACATTGAAACACTCAGTGCTAAATGAGATGATTCTATCAAATCACTCCCTTAAGAGCGAAGGAAACATAGCAGAAAAGGAGGCAGAAAGACCATAAGAGCTAGAAGATAAAGGATACCAAGGGAGAATCCAAGGACCCAAGGCCTTCTGAGCACAGCAGGACCCACAACAAATAAAATGCCAGGGACTGTGGAAGCATGCACAGGGCCTGCACAGATCTAAGCCAGGTGGTATCCCAGCACTGAGCAGTAAAGTGGACACAAGGTCCCATCCCTAACCCATAAACTATATCCAATTGAAATCTTCTGGCAAATGAAAAATTAATTTTCTCTAAAAGGACTCACTTGTTCTACAAACCACTCTTAATGCCAATGCTTATGCCCAGCAGTAGATGACCAACACAAAACAAACTCAATGCCACTTTTGGAGGTTCTTTGTTTCATAATGCTTTGTCTGGGCTCTTTTTTTTTAACCTTACAGATTCTTTGAACATACATTGAAGTTTCCACTTTTGTATTTTTTTGTTTCTTTTCTTAATGGGATTTTTATGTGTGTAAACATGTGTGTCTTCATGTCTATATGTGATTCTTATGCTTCTTTGGCTCTTTTTCTTCAGTTTGATTATTTTATTCTATTCTGGATTTTTTGTTTTTATATTATTTTATCTTATTATTATTATCAGATGCTGGTTTGTATTCTAGTGAGAGAGAGAGAGAGAGAGAGAGAGAGAGAGAAAGAAAGGATGTTAATTTGTGTGGATGGGTGTTGGAGAGGATCTGAGAGGAGTTGGGAGAGGGGAAACTGTGATGAGAATATATTGTATGAAAATAATCTATTTTCAATAAAATAAAATATGTTTCTCAGAAAAATTTAAATTTATCTACATTGCTTGCTTTGTTTGTTTGTTTGTTTTTTTTGAGATTTCTCTGTACACCAGGCCCTGGTTGTCCTGGACTCACTTTGTAGACCAGGCTGGCCTTGAACTCACACAGAGGTTGGCCTGCCTCCCAAGTGCTGGGATTAAAGGTGTGCACCACCATCCCTGACCATTGTTTACATTTTTAATTCACATTATTTTTCATATTACAGGACTTCCCTAGAAGAACACTGTATGAAGTTAACTACAGTCTACTTTGGTATCCAGATAATTAACAGCAAACCATATATTTCAAATAGCTCATAAAAAAGAAGTCCGTAGTGTTGATTGTGACTATGGAACTGTGTGGTTTTATGTATGTTTCAAAGATGGAGGAGAATGAAAATGATGGTGGTTTCTAATGATAAAAGTGCAGAAAGCATAGGAATACAAGATTGCTATTTATTAGTAAGAATCAATTTATAGATTTTGAGGAATGTAAATTATTACAGAACAATACATATTGATCAACAAGCAAAATATCTCTAAAACTCACACAGATATGGCATGCTTATACTACCAAATCATAATATACTATGCTTTATCATAAAACACAAATTCTTTTGTTGAAATAAAATAGGATAATTGAAATGGTGTGTGACCACTTTGAGCCCTTGTAACCATTTAGACCTCTCTGATTCTGATGTCATAGAGCTTACTGAGGCAATATTTTTATCTTATCTGTGGTACATGACTCATAAGTCAGAAGTGTTATGAGTGACAAGGATGTCCAGAGGTGTTTCCTTGCTGAAACCCAGGAAAAGATGGATGCACTGTTATTTAAAGAAGATAGAGCTGGCTACAGTTGGTGAGTGTACCTTTGAGCTTTCAGAACCCACAGTGTATCACCTTGGCAGACCACGTATTTAATGGACTATTGACGAAATAGAAGAGGAAAGCAAAAATACATTCAAAAATCTATTAAAAACTATTATTTATATACTATACAGCAGGGAGTTGTTGATGAAGGTATTTTTCTCTTTTTAGTCTCCAAGACCCACATAAGTTCAACTATTTAATCATATAATATTGAAACTATTACTTACATAAAAGAGGAGAAACAGAGGTAAATTATTTAATGAAAAAAATTTAAGACCAAAAAAACTTTTTTTTTTTTTACTGTTAGACAATCATTTATGAAGGCCACCATTCTTATGTGTAATTATAGGACATGAAAGAAGAGACTTATCATGGCTTCTGGAAATTAGCAGTAGGCTTATCAGAGCATGGGATATTAGAACTATGGAAAAGAAAGGGATAGGGCAACGAACTCATGGCTTTACAACTAGTAATCTGAAATGCAAGCAGGCTTCTGCAAAGGTAAGCTTCTGGTCAATAGCACTATTGCTTTGATTAATGGTTCAGGAAAACAATGCTTTCAGACTAAAATATTAAGAATAAGTTTTGGAGTCAGTGTCAAGATCATCTCATCTGAAAATTGAGTCACTGTCTTTTGTAGTTTACTGCAGAGTGATACTCTTTTTACTTTTTTCATTATTGATGTATATTTTTTGTACATAATGCTGGCTCTCATAAACACAATTAATTTCTTTCAAATTTATTATCTATTTTTAACCATGTTTACCCTCTTGCCTTTTTTCTCCTCCTCCATTTTTCTCTTTTTTGCTAGTATCTTTCCTCCCGCTCTCATATATATATATATATATATAAAATGAATAGTTTTATCTGTTTATAAAATATTAGTATCTACAAATGAGAGAAGAATTATATTTACCTTTCTGAGTTTAGCTTATTTCACTTAATATGATGATCACTAATTGTATCAATGTCCAGGAAATGGAATTATTTCATTCTTCTTTATGGATGAATAAAGCTCCACTGTGTATATGCAGCAAACTTTCCTTATCAACTCATCTGCTCCAAACACCTAGACTCATTCAGCAAGTTGGCTACTGTGACTAGTGTTGCAATAAATATTGGTATGCAAATATCTTCTGTTACATGCCACCTTACAATCTCCTGGGAATAGGAATTTCTTTTGTAAAATAAGTTTGCTTTAATTTGCATATAAAGAATTAGGCTGCATTATGGCATTTTCAAACAATTATTTTTGTTGATGTTCCTCTCTATTCTTTTCTTTCCATCTTCTTGACTCCTCTTGTTCCCTTCTACCTCCAATAGGTTCTTTTGTCCTTTTGTGTCACATACATTCTACTTCCTTCCTTACCTCCACTATTTTATATCCCTGTCTGCTCTTCCTACATTGTTTACAGAGCCAGTTCTCCTGA
This sequence comes from Lophiomys imhausi, assembly GCA_907164525.1. NCBI lineage: Eukaryota > Metazoa > Chordata > Mammalia > Rodentia > Muridae > Lophiomys > Lophiomys imhausi. The sequence goes on along the minus strand of CAJQZJ010034502.1, from coordinate 883,682 downwards.
GTGAACATATTCAAATAGTAGTATGCCAATATCTTGGAAGCTTGACATTTCCCTAGTAAATAGATGAAAGTTTTCTTGCTAGTCAATGTGATTCTAGAAACTTTGGAGCCTCCCTCTCAGGTTCAGCTCTTTCTGTGTTAAGGATAAGGAATTTGGCCTTCTGCCTCTGACACAGAAAAGAGGTGCTTATTTTTGAGATTTGAGGGTGATGCACAAGTGATGAGGGACAGTGCTAAATGTCCCTGAATTTCTTTGTATTTGTAAGTGACTTTGGTCTCCAAAGTCTCACTGCAACCCAAGGTTCATATATCCTTGTCCTCAGGATGTGACAGACAAGCTGTAGCCATGACACCTTATATATGTCCAGGACTTGCAGGTTAAAGCACATTTGGTCCAGAGGTGAGAATTATTGAGAAACAGAAAGGTGGTCACAGAGCTATCAATGTGCTACTATTTAAAGATAACAACAGGTAGAAATTGGTGAAATAGATACTTTCAGGACAATTGATATTTTTGTTCACTTTGGCCAGTCAGATGACAGCATTCCTGCTACTGAAACATAAGTTTAAAACGATTACATCTGTGGGATGGCACTTGAAGGCCATGATTTCCTTGTGGAGTGCCAACACATTTAAACTAAGACTTTATGGCTTAAGTGGTAATGGAGCGAGGCCCAGGCTATCTGTTAGTAGTGTTGTTTCTGTGAGGTTATAAACAAGAGTGCAGCCAAAGTCTGGACTCCAGCTACTTAAAAGCCAAAATTGGGCTAGTATGGTAGCTCAGTTGTTCAAAGCACTTGTCACCTGACAAACTGAGCTCAATTTCCAGAACCCATGTAAGAATGGAAGTAGAGAACTGACTCCTCACAATTGTCTTCCAACTTCCACATGTGTGCTGTGTGTCATGCGCTCTCTGCACAATAATAAAATAAAGGGAAATGTTTAAAAAGTTAAAATATGCCCTGTATGCAATTATAGCACTTTAGAAGCCAAGAAAGAAGAATTGCCATGAGTTTCAAGGCTGCCACAGAAAGCAAGGAAGGGAGGGAGAGAGGGAAGGAAGGAGGGAGGGAGAAAGGAGGGAAGGAGGAGGGAGGAAGGTAGTGATGGAGGGAGGGGAGACGGAGGGAGGGGAGAGGGAGGGGGGGAGGGAAGAAGGGAGCGAGATGAAAGAATGAAAAAGGAAGGAAGGAAGGAAGAAAAGGCAAGCATCTAGTGCAGCTTGAGCTGGTAGAATGGCTCAGAGGGTAAGAGTTTTTGCCACAAAGCATTCATCTCCAGGATCTATATATTAGAAAGAGAGAAACAATTCCCGGAAGTTATCCATGGACTTCCACACATGGCATGGTGTATTTGTGTGTACAAATGCACTACACAGAATGAAGAAAATGTAATATAAAAGAAAAAAGCCTAGATTCAGAGAGCGTCCAGGGAGGGTACACTCTATCTTTAGAGGGTCCCTTGGCTAAACTTAAGGCTGGGGTTGAGGACAAGCACAATATTCAATGTAAAATATTTAAGGCTCAAGAATATATAGTAGTCCAAGCAGAAGTGTCAGTAATACATAGTGCAAATCTATTCTAGGTAACTTCATAGTACTACTCTGATTTTCTGGTAAGATGCTCACTTTTCTACTTTAAAAAGGGCAAATAATGAATAGAAAGGGAGTGTAGTACATTTAGTCCTCTCCACTATTCATACCTTAAATTACAAAGCTACCACATCTACCCTGAAGAGCTGCACCAGGAAGTAGAGTGCACTGTTCCTTGAAGATTAAAGAGCAACACACACCTGTGGAAAAGCCTTTCAAGTTCAAATTTCTAGATCCTATTAGGCTGCTCCTTGCACAATTACACCAAGTACTGATGACTGAACAAATGAGATTCCTTTAATCTACAGAAAAACATTTTCTAAAGTAAACAACATGGCAATCAAAAATTTTTGATTGTAGGAAATGTATGTGAAGGTCACTAGATGTTTTTGTACTATGCCCGGATATGCACCAAAAGAGCTTATAGCTTCAGTGATTCTCTCAGTGAAATCTGGGGAGCGGCTCAGGAGAATTATCTCCTGTTCATGTAGAGGAAGAATCATGGTAAATATCATCTAAGAAGATGGTAGCACTAAATACATAGCTGGCCTTCTAGGACAGACAAACTCCTATTTGAAGTCCATTGGTGCAAATTCATATTTTAAAAATGTTTTTGTTTAGTCTTTGAGGATTTCATATAATATATTTTCATTACATTTTTCTCTTCTCCCAATCACTCCCACATCTTTACTCTCTTCCCTCCCTATCCAACTTGGTGAGTTTTTTCTCTTTCTTAAAAGAAAAAAAGAAAGAACCTTAAACTCAAAACCCAACAAAATAATAAAAAACAAACAACCTGCTCCTAGAGGTATTGCAGATGTGACTGCTATTTCACATGTGCATCAGTAGGTGGCAGAGAGGAGAGAGGCTATATCTACATTCAGTGTTCTGACCTATGAACATCTGAATGAATAGTAGCCTAACATTCCTTGGAAAAAAAAAAAGGAAGCTAGATACAAACACCATTTTGTTACCATGGGGTAGCTTGAGATGACTACCAGACCAGTACCAGGGAAACATTGGGTGTGCTCCCAGGACAGGAAAAAAACCAGAAACTAGAAGAACTCTGCCTGGCACTGGATGTGGGGCTTGTGGGTGAGCCAGCTATGAGGGTGAAAGTGTGGGAGAGCCAGCCCTGCCTTCTGTCTGCCATGTGGTGGTGTTGACTAGAGAGAGGTGGCCTCCCCTCCCTTTTGCCCTCATCACCATTGGCCAACAGGAGATCTGGCCCAGATAGGGTCACAAGAGCAGTAGAGCTGCTCCAGCCCCTCACATTCTGCAGCACTCCAGAGAGGAGGCCCTGCACCTTTCCATAGTAGAACGCCATGGCCTGCAAGTGGGGGTTGCAGGTCCAGAACAAGTGCTTTGAGTTGGCCCACCCTAACATGTATCCCATGGATGAACTGCTGGAGTGCAAGAAAAGGTCAGTTCCACAACCCAGGACTGCAGGATCTCCATGACACAGGACAGTTATGGCATATCTGAGAGGAATTCCAGTACTGATGGGGTAGCTGAAACCAGGGGGTCCTCAAACCAGGGGCCTCAAACCAGACCAAGGAGTAATTATAATGAACATTTGCAAGCAGAATGTGTGTACGAAAGGGAATGTTGTGGGACATTCTGAGACACACTGCAGCTTCCACAAGGGTGGAGAGTAGGTCTGGGGGGAGGGGTGCATGATTTGAAATTCACAAAATAAAATTCTTTCAATAAAAAAAACAAAATCCCACCCACACACAGACACTATGGAGTCTGGTTTGGTTTGGACAGCTACTTCTGAGCATGAAACCTGCCCTACAGTATAGTTTATTGACCTAGTGTCACTCCACTGAAAAAATCTGATATTCACTGTCATATCAGTTATCAACTGCAAATAGCTTCTTGGGTGAAGGGTGACTCTAAACTTCCTTCCTTTCCTCTGTGCTGAGAGTTTGGCTAGCTTAAGCTTATGAAGGTCTTGTGCATGCTACCAAAGTCTCTGCTACTTCCTACGTGCATCTTCCCTGTTAATTCCTTCCTGAGAAGCTTGCCACCCATTCTACGTCACATACCACTTTACTTACATGATTCTTGCCCCTTCTCTCTTGCCCCTTGTCCTAGCCAAGCTCAGGACAGATGACCTTCAACACAATTAGCTTTTTAATCACCAGGATGGCTCATGATTATTTGATGTCGTCCTGCTCTCAACATTCACACAAAACAGACTGACCAGCGCAAAGCCAAACCAACCTGCACATTTGTGTTTACTGGGAGATGCTGATTTATTCACTGGGGAACCCAGTGAGATGTGCATCTGGCTGAGGGGCATGGGGATGTGAGTAGAGTGGGCATGTTTGTCAGAGGAAGAGACTTAGCTTTCACAGTTCCCTGGGATGCCATTCCCCTGCTTGTGTTTAAATATGTATTAAAATGGAATGTGTGCATGCTTAAGCCATTTCATGGAAATTGTTTGGAATAGGAATAAATGCCCTTTGGATACTAGACATTTCTGAAGCCCACAAAGAAGGCAAAATCAGATTATACACATCAAGGATCCACCGACCTTCCAGAAAACATGAAGAAAAGCTGATACAATTGACAATTGGAGGTATATAATCTGTGAGTCAATAATGTGATTGTCTTCTCATTCTGAGCTAAGTGGAAGCTCAGAAAAAACAACTGTTGCTTTGGGTAACAATTTCCATTGTGATGTTTTCTAGCCAAGTACTATGCTTAGATTTGGTGTGGCTTCAGTTTATGCAAATGTGTGCAAGCTGTCACAGTCTCTTCATGTGTGAATGTTAAGTAAGACAAATGCATCATGGGGGATGGGAGGAGGAAGTGGCCATAAAATCCTACCACAGGCTGAGGAGCTACTGATAATTGCTGGCTGCTGGGAGAGGGAGAGTCTGTTTTCTTTAAGGGTGTGACCTCTCATAGTTGATTACAAATCAGGGAATGATTCCACACCCAAGTTTATTTGGGCTGTATAAATTGAACTTCCAGAGCTTTACAAAAAGAAGATAAGAATTGGGTAGGTAGGGAGGCACAAATGAATCTGGGAAGAATTGAAGGAGGAGGCATAGATACTATCAAAATACATCATATGAAATTCTCAAGGAATTAATGAAATGCTACATAAAGAACTTGATTCTTAATAAACTCCAGCTTTGCTTCACACAAACAAAACACACAATACCTCCAAAATGTGCAGTAGTTAGCCCTAGGTCAGGGTCAGTAGCAAGCGATATCGAGGAAGTCTCATGAAGGTTGTGATTTTCCTGAATGCCTGCTCAGGCAAAGTTGAAGTGGTTATTTTCTTTTTCTTTTTTTTTTTTGGTTTTTCGAGACAGGGTTTCTCTGTTTAACAGCTCTGGCTGTCCTGGACTCGCTTTGTAGACCAGGCTGGCCTCGAACTCGCAATGATCGGCCTGCCTCTGCCTCCCAAGTGCTGGGATTAAAGGCGTGCTCCACCACCGCCCGGCGAAGTGGTTATTTTCTATTAAAAGATTAAAAGCTTCCTCTTACTACAAAAGGAAAGGAAAGAAAGTAACTGAATACAAATAACAACACCAACCCACCACCCCCTATAAAGACTAAGGAGGCTATCTCACTGGAATCTTCTCAAGATGTTTTTATTTCCTGTTGTTATCTTTTATTTGTTTATCTTGTGGCAAGTTTAACAATAGCTTGTTTTGATGACAACTTTTTTTTTTAACTAGGAGCTTTCTTTCCTTCTAAGCCTTAGAATCAAAGTGGAGTAGTGGGAATCCCCTACTTGGCTAAAGGAAACAAATAGCAAACAGATACCTGGGAACACAAGGGACTTAACCAATGACTTCTATCAATCTTACACTACATTTAATCTGAGCTTTTTATTGAAACACCAAGTTCTATAGAAATTGTTTGGAATAGGAAAGAATGCTATTTGGATACTAGACATTTGAGAACTCCACAAAGAAGGCAAAGTCAAATGATACATATCAAGGATCCACTGACCTTCCAGAAAACATGAAGAAAAGCTGATGCAATGGCAATTGAAGGCATACTCCATCTGTGAGTCAATAATGCAATTGTTTTCTCCTTCTGAGCTAAACAGAAGCTCAGAAGGAACAGCTGTTCCATTTTGATGCTTTCTAGCCAAGCTCAGGACAGATGACCTTCAACACAATTAGCTTTTTAATCACCAGGATGGCTCATGATTATTTGATGTCGTCCTGCTCTCAACATTCACACAAAACAGACTGACCAGCGCAAAGCCAAACCAACCTGCACATTTGTGTTTACTGGGAGATGCTGATTTATTCACTGGGGAACCCAGTGAGATGTGCATCTGGCTGAGGGGCATGGGGATGTGAGTAGAGTGGACATGTTTGTCAGAGGAAGAGACTTAGCTTTCACAGTTCCCTGGGATGCCATTCCCCTGGCTTATCCCATTTCCCCATTCATCTCCTTTGTTGTTTTTACTATGTACCAGATGGTATAAAACTTGCTGTCCACACAGTCGACTATTTTCTAGAAGTCATTATCTGTTACTGCTCCCTGTCTACATTGTAACTTGAGGCTAAAGTTTTGGTCCTTTGTCTGTCTTCTTGTGACAATGCTTCTCATGTAGCTTGTGATAATGGAAAAAAATTGCATTGTTCTCCTTTTCTCAGTACAAATGAATGAGCATGACTTTTGGGAGAGGCTTTCTTCATCAAACCACATTAAATGGTTCCTTTTACATTTATTGTGTTTTTCTTTTGGGGGAGGGTACCTGGAAGGACAACAACAGGGTGACAACAGAAAGGCATTGGTTTGGGGAAGGAAGGTAGAAAAGAGATGGAAACAGGGCATGATGGGCTGAGCTGTGTTTGCAAGTGGCTTGTGCAATGCATGGATAGTGGCTATTGCAGGGGGAGTGAAGAGAACATACAGAAGGTCCCTGGTTGACTCAGCTCATCTTGGTTTTGGGATCAGGTGGAGGAGCAGCTCTTGGCTTTTTCTTCCTTTGAGTGCTTGAGGTAAGTTTTTTATTATCTATGCTATGTACCTCTGGTCATTAGTTTCTGCCTAGTTGATATAAACTACAGTCACCTAGTCAAGGATACATCAATGGAAAAATGCTTCTATGAGATTGGTCTGTGGGCCTGTGGGACATTTTCTTAATTGTTAATTGGTATAGGAGGACCAGTCTACTGCAGACAGCACCATACTTAGGCAGGGAGGCCTGAACTGTATAAGAAAATAAATAATTGAGTAACCCAGAGGGAACACATGAGTAAGCAGGGTTCCTCTGTTTCTGCTTCATTTTTTTCCAGGTGCTTGTCTTGAGTTTCTGCCTTAGTTTCTCTTAATGATGGACTGTAATCCATAAGATGAAATAAACCTTTTTTTCTCCATGTTGCTTTTTTGTCCTAGTATTTATTACAGCAACAGAAAACAAACTAAGATGGCAGCAGTAGCTTTGTTGCCAAATTTTCTAAATACTTCCCTGTGGTTTACCTCAGGCCTCCTGACCTCTCTAAATATACCCATCTTCAGGACAATGAGTGGCTTACTCTTAATCTATATTTGGTCAGGAAACCACTCCCCTGCCTTTGTAGCCCAGGACTGGGAAATGCTTAGACATAAAAACACCATTCTCAATCCACTGTAGGGAGAAGAAAGGCAAAGATATTCTTGTTGCAAAGAGAGATCAGCACTCCCAGGTGACTTTGAAAGGTAAAAATTCAACTATAGGCTTGGGACCTATGCACTTAAATATAACCAATAAAATGTCCCATGAAGAAACAGAGTAATGTTAGTTGAAAATGACTTACAAAGAAGTTGCTTATAGATCTAACAAGAATCCTCATTTCATACATTTCCTTTATTTATTTGGCTTCAGAAGAAATAATTAAAAAAATCTCCACTGGTCCTGAGTAAAAGTGACTCTGTATATGAAGGTTACAGGTCAGTATTGGCCAAAGATAAGAAAGAGATTGAAGTAATTAGGAGTACCCTAAACATAGTTCAATTTTTAGTGGTAAACGATATCAGAAAAAGGTGATGCCAAAGAATTACAAAGGGATGTAATAGAATATTATGAGTAATTGTTTACCTCCACATTTCATAAGTTCAAAGAATTGAATGAATTCCTAGGAATGTACAATTTACCACAACTGAATCATAAAGAAACAAGAAAGGAATGGTTCAATAATATTTAAAAAGCTTTCAAATATGTCCCTCAACTGAGGAATGAAAAAAAATTGTGGTACATCTACACAATGGAATACCACTGAGCTATCAGAAACAAGGGAATCATGCAATTTGCTGCCAAATGGATGAAACTAGAAGAGCTCATCCTGAGTGAGCTAACCCAGACTCAGAAGGATGCACATGACATCTATTCACTTATAACTGGATTTTAGCCATATAGTACAGGATAACTATCATACAACCAACAGACGGAAAGGAGCAGGAATGTAGAGTTTGTTACCTGTTAGTGAGACACTTTGCCCTAGTAGAGGTACAATGTAGGCCTCCAGTGCAAGAGGAAGCTCTTAGCCCTCATATGGCTGTTGAACTGAAGGGGGCTGATATGTAGGTCACCCCACACTGCAGGAGTATGATAGATAGGTGGGAGAAGGGGGAGAGGGTGGAAAGGTGGGAGGGAGGGTGGGCCTTGGAGGGGTGGAGGGTAATACAGGCAAAGCATTTGGTAAGATTTTTGTGATTAAGTCACTCAAACTATTCAACACAATAAAGGGCACAAATGAAAAAAAAAACTATACATAATGCTTACTGACATGATAAAAGAATCCTCCAGCATAAGGAACAAGAAAAAGATGGTACTTCTCATCAATACAATTTAATATAATACTACAAGTCTAGCCAGAACCATTTTGAAAATAATAGTCGTGACAACCATTGTTCCCTGTTACTGGAGTTGTAAATGATGGAATCCATTATGAATGCTCTAACATTCAGAACATAGAGGCAAAAGGACTGGCGATTCAAGGCTGCCTTGAATATGTGTGTGTGTGTGTGTACACCATTTCAAAATGTACTGTATGATTCAATAGTCCTACTTCTGGGAATATATGCAAAGGATTTAATTTAAAGTAAAATGATTCAGTCACAAAAAGGCAAATTCTTTATAACTTTAATTATATATCTAACATGATCAAACCATTAACAACAAAAAACAGAGTCAGAGTGGATGTTACCTGAAGCAAAGAACAGGAGAAAAAGAGCAGTTATCATTCATAGATTTTCAGGGCTTGTGCATAGAATTTCAGATTTGTGTTGCAATGGGAATTAGCTTTACAGTACTGAAAACTACTGAGTTGGGTTGAAACAAGCTAGAGTCATCTGAGATTGGGAACCTCAACTGAGTAAATGATGTCATAAAATTTGCCTGTCATCAAAATACTTCACTAGTAATTGTTACCTATGATCACTAGGGACACACTTAGGAGACAGTCTTAGAGTAATGATTTTTCCCACAATGACGGAAGCAACTAATCTGGAGCCCTGCTGACAAGTTCATTCTTACTCTGTGCTTTCAAGGACTTCTGTGGGTCAGAGAAGTGGCTTAATGACAACATGTTTCTGATACTCTTTTTAGAAACTCTAAGGATTTTTTAAAATGACCATTTAGCCCACAAAATTTACCAGATAAAGAATACAAGACTTTCTGTGCATACTTTGAACTCAGAAAAGAATGTCAGTGCTCTTTGTCCTGTCTCTACAATGAGCATTTTTCAGGATCAGAAGGGACAAACTAATATTTCTGAGTGTCAGCAAGAAAGTTTAAATACATGCAGTTTAGATTCTAGTATTTATTATCTGAAATATTAGGTAAGATTGTAAGCTAATTTGGCATCAGTCTGTGCAGTTGTGTAATTGAGAAAGAAAAATATGCAAATATCCTCACTGGATTGGTATAGAAAGCAAATAAGATAAGGGATGCATACTCACATAACATAAGGCCCTGCTCACACTAAGAATTTAATAAATGCAGGTGTTAAAGCTAGCCAAGGTAACACTTTGATCACAGTTTGAGCATGGAGCACTTTAATGTGATACAAGCTCCCATTAAATCTCCATGACATTTTGGTAAAGAGGACATCCTCTCTATATTGTACTCTGCTTCCATTACTTTTAAGATTCCTCATGAGTCTCAGGAAAAATTGTGTTCAGAGACTTAGAAGACATTCTTATCTTACACATGACTAGGGAGGGGAGCGGGACTACCTTTTTTATTTTGCATGAGCAATTTTTATTAATAAAATATTTCAGAAGATCTAATCTGATCATGGTTTCCGCTTCCCCAGATCCTCTCCACCTCCTGCACTGCCAGCTCCACACCTTCTTTCCCTGTAGAGATACATGTTCTCTTTTTTTTCTTTTTTTTTAATGATTTATTTATTGCTTCAGGTTACATCTCCATCATAGTGTCCTCTTTCCACCCTTCCCAGTCCCACCCTCCCACTCTCTACCCCCTATCCCTTCCATCCCACTCCTCTGGAGTGGAGTGTCCCTACATAACAGTTCCCCACTCCAGTTCAGCAGTCATATAGGGCAAAGAGCCTCCTCATACACTGGGGCCCTACAAAGCAGTGCCATCAGGGAAAAGTGTCTCATTGACATGGAGACAAAACAAACAAAAACAAAACAAACAAATAAAAAGTCTATGTCCATGTTCCCTTTGGTGCATTGGTTGTAGTATAGATATCCTGTATTACATGGCTAAAATCTGACTATAAGTGAATAGATGCCATGTGCATCCTTCTGAGTCTGGGTTAGCTCACTCAGGATGAGCTTCTCTAGTTCCATCCATTTGGCTGAAAATTGCATAATTTCATTGTTTCTGATACCCGAGTAATATTCCATTGTGTAGATGTACCACAGTTTTTTAATCCATTCTTTTATTGAAGGACATCTGAGTTGTTTCCAGTTTCTAGCTATTACAAATAAGGCTGCTATGAACATAGATGAGGAAACTTCCTTGTGATTCGGTGAGGAATCATTTGGGTGTATACCCTGAAGTGGTGTGGCTGGGTCCTGAGGTAGAGCTATTCCAAGTTTTCTAAGATATCACCAGACTGACCTCTATAGTGGTTGCACTAGCCTGCACTCTCACCAGCAATGGAGGAGTGTAGCCCTTTCCCCACACCCTCGCCAGCATGTTCTGTCATTTGATATTTTGATCTTAGCCATTCTGACAGGTGTGAGATGGAATCTCAGAGTCATCTTGAGTTGCATTTCTCTGATGACTAAGGATGCTGAGTATTTCTTCAAGTGTCTCTCAGCCTTTAGGAATTCCTCCTTTGTAAATTCTCTGTTTAGATCTGTCCCCCATTTTTAATTAGATTATTTGGTTTCTTGGCATTTAATTTCTTGAGTTCTTTGTAAATTTTGGATATTAGTCCTCTGTCAGATCGCAGAATTGCTATGGGTTTCTGTTTTTTGATTTTGAAGTCTCAGTTTCTAAAGGTCAAGCAAAGAGCTGTGACAAGCTCAAAGAAGCCAAGGAAGATGTTCGGCCATTCAGCCGAAGATTAGAGTTATTGAGATTTAGAACTTTGTGTAACTTCGAGAGGATGACATGCTTTCCTCACTTTGCCCATCACTATCTACCTGTCATATAATATTACTGAGGTAGGATGCACATAGTATATAATTCACCCATCTAAAGTGGATGTTACCCTTCCTCTTCCTACAGAGCTGTGCAGTCATTGCCATTAGCTTCTTTTTTTAATAATTTATTTTTTATTTCTTCAAGTTACATCTCAATCACAATCCCCTCCCTACTCCCCCCTCCAGTCCCACCCTTCCACCCTCCTCTCCCTCAACCCCCCATCCTCTTCCCTTCTTTTTTTTTAGTTTAAGGTATTTCTTTTTCCCCCCAACAGCTCTCCCTTTCAGTCCAAAAAATGGTTCTTTTTCTTATAACTATAAATACAATACAAAACAACAGAAATAAATAGGCCACAATTATAAGAGTTATATGGCTTAACATACATTCCCAATGTTCAGTCCATATGTATTTGTCACCTGACTTTAACATTCTACTATCTAACCATCTCTATGAGTTTAAAGTTCTATATGTAACTCCGCTTTCATACTAACTTGCCTCACAATTTAAAAAATATCTTCTTAGATCCAGAACACCCTCTTGATTCCTCCACAACTCAAAATTTACCTATGAGACTCTAGCTGTTTATTCTTCAACCACCTCAGAGACCAGAGAGGGATAAATATATCTGATTATATAGGAAGTGCAGGGCCTGCAGCTTCCAAAACTAAGAAATGACATACCAGTGGCTGCTTGGACAGTTCCCATTTTCTCTCCATACATTACAGCATCAATCTTCAGCCATTTGGCCCCGTTTCTCTGACAGACATTGATTGTAGAGCAGGAATTATAAAGGACTTACCTACCCTGTCTTGGCAGAGCTAGGCTAGCTTGTTTTTTATAATTTATTTTTTATTTCTTCAAGTTACATCTCAATCACAATCCCTAATCTACTCACCCTCCAGTCTCACCCTCCCACCCTCTTCCCCCTCAACCTCCCACCCTCTTCCCTCTTTTTTTTAAGTTTAAGGTATATCTTTTCCCCCCAACAGCTCCCCCTTTCAGTTACACAAATGGTTCTTTCTCTTATAACAATAAATACAATACAAAACAACAGAGGTAATTAGGCCACAATTATGAGAGTTATATGGCTTAGCATACATTCCCAATGTCCAGTCCATATGTATTTGGCCCCTGACTTTAACATTCTAGTATCTAACCATCTCCATGAGTTTAAAGTTAACTCAGCTTTCATACTAACTTGCTTCTTTTAGAATGCTTTCTCCATCCCTAAAGAAACTTTACCTATTACACCATCATGCCTGTGAGAGAAAAGATTTACATTATCCAAGTGACTGAATTTTGACACTTTTGAACATGTTGTATTTCATGAAATCTCTACTCAAATTCTGTTTCTGTTTCAGAGTTTGGTTGCATTTTTATTGTTTGTTTACTCTATATTCCCGGCCCTTTTCATACCAATTTATTTGCAACTTATTTTCCTCATTTTGTGGTACCTTATCTTCTTCCCTCTTCTCATAGTACAGTTTGATATCCAAAATGATTTAAATTTTCTGGATTCCAACTTGTTTTTTTATGTTGTTTCTTATGCTTTTGGTGTCATATTTAAAGCATATTGACCAATCCAAAGTCACAAATCTTTCTGTCCATGTATTCTATGGTTTCAATGGTTTGTGATGTATTGGTGTTTGATCCCTCTTAAATTGCTAAGGTTAGGTAGAGGTTGAATTCCATTTTTATAAAATTTAGTCAGTTTAAAACTGATTTTAGTTTCGTGCCCTTTCTGATCATTTTTATACTATGAGGCCTCATCATTTGCAGTTCTTTTCCATTTAGAATTTTCTTATCACTGATCATTGTACAGTGAACTCCTTCTGATATTTTTAGATCTCATATTGAATTTTACCTCACACTGTCTCTTAAATATTCCATCTAACATAAAGTTTTCCTATCCCCACCCCAACATCCTACTCTAAGATTTTGTTTTTGTTAAAGAACATACCGATTTGTTTCACCTGTGGACCATGTGTTTTATTGCATGTATTTACTTATTAGAATGTGAGCTTGTCTTTGCTTCCTTTTCTAGTACCTGTCACATCTACATGCCAAACAAATCACTGCAGATCAAATATGGTTTTCCCACAAGTAGTAGTAATACTAAAAGTGTTCTTTAAATGATTTTTCAATTTCATAGATGACCTGTCCCCTCAATGTAAAAAAGATGATTTTTAATTGTAAAGTTTTGTCATTAATAGGGAAATTAAACTCTGGGTAAAAGTGACTGCTTAAGGTCAAAATGGGAGTCTTAATTTATATAGAGTGATTCTCACAACAATAATTTAGCTTGTGGTATCCTGATGGGGTGGTGTTAAGCATGCTAAATGTTGATTGGTCCTGTTTGCTGTCTGTTACTTAATTGACACTGATTGGTTAAATAAATGCTGAGGCCTAGAGATTGGGCAAAGACAGAGGTAGGCTGGACTAAGGTGCCTGCGTTTTTAGAGAGTGATAGAGAACAACTTGGGAAGAAGAAGGTTGGAGAAGAAGTCAGGAGTAAACAAGGAGGACACACCATGGGGTAGATTAAAGAAGATCCTTCCACGTGGCCTGGAACATTGGCTTAGTGTGCAGAATAATAGTCCAAAGGGATATATGTGTATATGATATCTTATTTGGGTAATAGAGTTATGAGCTAGCTTAGATGGGCTAAGATTGTGGAACCCAGGCCTAGGTTTGTTAAAATCCACCCGGTGTCTGTTTGTATTTATTTATAATGGCGGATTAAATATTAACACTGCCAAACCAATTAAAGATTAATTAAATAATATAAATACTAGTAAATAGTTTAATTAGCTATATTTTTTCAACAGTATCCCACAAAAGTTAAGGAAAAAGATACTAAATTTGAGACCAGTTTTCATTTCCTTCCTTGAAATTTGTCTAAATCCAAGTGGGGAGGCAACAGCAAGTGGTAAGAGAGTTTTAGGTATACTGGATGGTACCTTAAAACTCTTAAAAATTAAGAATGTGCAGGGTGTGGTGGCACACTCCTTTAATCCCAGCACTCAGGAGGCAGAGGCAGGTAGATCTCTGTGAGTTCAAGGCCAGCTTGGTCTACAGAGTGAGGCCAGGACAGCCAGGGATACACAGAGAAACCCTGTCTTGAAAAACCAAAAAAGAAAGAAAGAAAAGGAAAGAAAAAAGAAAGACACTTTTACGTAGGCTGGAAAGTAAAGCTCCATTTCTGAGTGAGATTGGTTTTTCAGTTCATCTTTGGTTATCTCTGAGTAACAACTGATCGATAAAGCACTCAAAATGGAAGGATTTTTAACCACTCTGCCTCCTTCAATGCACTGCCCTCACATCACCACATCCTTCCTGAGTCTGTCCTTCCTGACCTGCTCTTGTCTTTAAGAGGCTGTGGTGTGTGGGAAATAGGATGGTGAGAGTACTGAGCAATATTTGTCTCCTCTACAAGTCCTTGTCTTTTCACCCATCCCTTAATTGTAGGTTTTCCTTAGAACTGCTTCTGTCTTTAGTCCTCATGTTTTGTTTGTTTTGGAAAAACAGAGGGCTGCATGTATCTCAGGCTAGCCTCACTAACGATGTAGCTGAATATTCCCATGAACTTCATATCTACTTCTCCTACCTTCAAACTTCTGGGATTATATATATGTCTCACCACAACCAATGTATGTGGTCCTGAGCACTAAACCCAAAGTTTCATTCGTAGTAGGCAAGCACTCTGTCAACTGAGATACATCGTTACCCTATTGGATCTGTTTATTTAATAAACACCTTGGTCATATCATCTACTTTTAGGATTACCATTTTGCATGCGAAATTTCATTCCAGAGCCTTTTTTAAATCTCTAGAATCACATAACTTTATGTATGCTACACATCTCTTCTGAGAACTTTCAGAGATGATTTGAACCTAATATTCATGCCGAACCCAATGATTTACTGATGGCCCTGCTTTCTTATCAAGGAGACAGCGTGGAGAGGCAAGAACACTGCTGTGTACCATTTTATTCTAACTTATAGAAGGATATCCTTATCAACTCATCTTCTAAAAACAATTTAGGTCATATACATATTTCTCGCTTTCCTTCATATATCCATTTTGACTCTTCCTATAGGTTCTCACACTCAGCCCATCTTTATTCTCCAAGTTCTTTTCCAAATCCATTATTTAGTAGACCCAAGAATTCCATGGGTTTGGGAAAACCTTTTAGTTGTTTTTTTTTTTGTTTTGTTTTGTTTTTTTGATACAAGGTTTCTCTGTGTATCTCTGGCTGTCCTGGACTCACTTTGTAGACAAGGCTAGCCTTGAACTCACAGAAATCTGCCTGAGTCTGCCTCAGTAGTGTTGGGATTAAAGTCGTGTACCAACATGCTTGGCCCTTTTATAATTTTTTATGCAATATATTTTGATCATATTTCCCCTCCCCAAACTATTCCTACATCCTCTCACCCAACTTCATAGCTTTATAGTCATTCTCTCTCTCTCTCTCTCTCTCTCTCTCTCTATCCCCTTTCTCACTCTACACACACACACACATACACACGCACACATGCACACACACACATACACACACATGCACACACACACACACACACTAAGAGACAAAAATACAAACAGAATGAAAAAATAAATAAAAAGGAAAGCACATGACTGCTCCTAGGTATGGTGGAGGAGAACGTTTATTGTATATAAAAGAGAGAGTATAGCCAGAGGCCAGAACATCTGGGAGAGTCTAGAATGGTCGTGACCAGACTGAGCTGGGACATATGGAGAGAGAGGGAGGAGAAGAAGAAGGGGAAGGAAGAGGGGAGAGAGGGGAACCAGGTGCAGCATCCATAAGACCAAAGGTACAAACAAGGCAGGTAACTAAAATGGCTGGATTATATAGGGGAAGAACAGCCCAGCACCCTTGGCTGGAGAGTTCAAGGTGAGTGGTGGTGTATGCCAGGATACAGGCAGGAGGTCCCTGTATAACAGGTAGTGATTGAAGGATGCACAGAAAACCTAGGAGCTAGAGTCCACTTTGATATGTTAATAGGCACATCAGCCATTTGTCCCAAGTTTGAAACCTAACACAAATCAGACATAAACTTTTCTAATCTCCAGTTTCTCGTTCTAAAAATATGATTTTTCAAGGTTGTTTTGAGAATTAAGTTTGCTATTCAAATTTGAGATGATTCCTCAGGTAAATCCTATTGACAAAGAGTAGACAATATTTGCTGAATATTCCCATGAAATATTCTTGGGGACAGCCTCTTGGAAATGTATTCTAGATACAGTATTTTTAGGACATCTTGTGAATCTATGATGTCCCCAGAAGGTATAAATAAAACCCAGGAAAAGGTGAAATAATTTTTTTCCACTTCCAAGAAAAAATGATCTACATTATAAGTTACTAGACAACTTGCCCAAATGTTCCCTGGAGTACTATTATCCTCATACACAAAAATTTACCCATACACAAAAGTTAAAAGCTAAGGTTTGTTGGCCAGAACTTTTCTTATTGTGTGGTCTGTTTCCAGCTGCTGTTGCTTTATGGTATTTTGTGGGCAAATTATGTGGCCGGTATTGCTGTCTCCATTGGATGGCCAGTTGTCCTATCAGATTACTACTGTGGAAATGGCTATTCTATGTTTCTTGAGTTTAATCCCTCTGAATATGGAAGACACAGTCATCTGTTTTCCTTCTTTCTTTCCTTCCTTCCTTCCTTCCTTCCTTCCTTCCTTCCTTCCCCTCCCTTTATCCCTCCTTCCTCCTCACTCCTACATTATTCTGTGTTAGTGTGTCCCAGGTTTATGGATTTTCCTGACAAGCTACACAATTCAGTAAAAACAGAAAAATATAGGAAAGCTGGAAGAACTGATTAAATATCTACAAATCAGTCTGTGTGTTTTAGGTCATTCTATTCTCAAATCCCCGTGACTTGTCTCAGAAGATAGAAGTAAAAATATTTATTTTTTCCCTGAATGCTATTTCTCTTGTTTCCTAGACTTTTTTCTGAAACCAAATTACATTATTCAATAGAAAATTAATTGGAGTGGATTGGAAAATGAGAATACTCTCCCACAGCACTTGGCTACCATGGTGGTAGTGTTAGAAAGACTTCATAAGAAAATATGATGAATCAGGTATGGTGACACATGCCTTTAATCAAAATACAAAACAAAA
This sequence comes from Lophiomys imhausi, assembly GCA_907164525.1. NCBI lineage: Eukaryota > Metazoa > Chordata > Mammalia > Rodentia > Muridae > Lophiomys > Lophiomys imhausi. Next base: position 866,350 of record CAJQZJ010034502.1, on the reverse strand, counting down.
ACACAAACAAAAAACAAAAAGCAATAGGATTCTCCAGACTCGTGAACTGACTGGAGCACGAGAGAGGATTGATTTTTTTCTAGGCAAATCAACTTTACATTCATTTCAGTATAGGGTACTGTAAATGCATAAATCCAAAGAAATATGAAAACTAAAGTTTAAGGCTTCTAAATGCAAGATGATCACTGAGAGAAAAGGGAAACTTTGAGAAATAAAAACTGTAGCCTTGTATTGTCTATATTATAGCTTTTTATATTTCCTAAAAAGTTAGCTTCCAAATAAGTTAGAGAATATTTTAATCCACTCACTGGTTTCCCTTTAGTCTGAGCTATGCCAGACCAGAAAGTCAGGTGGATTGTCAGACACTATCAAAGATAATGACTTCTATTATTAACTAAATATGTTAATAGTAATTCCTACAAATCCCTGAGATTGAAAGTATAAAATAATAGATATTTTCCTGTAACTACTCTAGTTTCCAGAGATATGTCAAAGGTCACGTGATCAGTCTTTGAGGGTTAGATTAGAGAGACAAATGACATTAGCCACTTATGGTTTATCCTGTCTTGACTACTATTTATTTGTAACAATTATTTTTTTGTCACAGTGAGACTGTCTACAGGTATCTACTCTTAAAAAATATCTTACCAGTGTCTACTTTATCTGTTATCCATCTTTCCAGTCTCAGATGACACTGGTCTCCGTTCCTCCATTCTTCTTTGAGTCTTTACATTTACAATGGTTTCTTAGTTTCTTTTAGCTCTTTATTGTCTTTAATCTGTCTTAGTTACTGTTTTCATTACCATGCTAAAAGGTCAACTTAAGGAACAAAGGATTGATTTTCACTCATAGTTTCAGAAGAATTGAGTCTGTCAGGATGAGAGAGACATGAAACAGGGTAGGAAAGGCATGGTGGCAGGAAGAGGCTGCCTGTTCACATTGTATCCATCCTCAGGAAGCAGAAAGTAACTTGTATGTAGTAGCAGTATATAAAGCCTCACAGATCGATCCATTGATCCATCTATTCTAGCCAGTCTCCATCTCTTAAAGATTCTACAGCCTTCTCAAACAATAGCATTACTAGATTGGGACCAAGTGTTCAAACATTTGAGCCTATGTGTGGCATTTCACACTCCTGAAACTGTAACGATTCATTTAGGACCCCAATAAACTCATTGCCTTTGTTTGTTTAGTTGGTTGGTTGGTTTAGTTTTTCGATAAAGGGTTTCTCTGTAGCCTTGGCTGTCTTGGAACTAGCTCTGTAGACCAGGTTGGCTTTGAACTCACAGAGATCTACCTGCCTCTGCCTCCAGGGTGCTGGGATCAAAGGCGTGTGCCACTATATCCAGCTTCATTGCTATCTTTTGATTTTAAAAAATTGCATTCAGTTTAACTTCTCACAGTCTTTAACAGTCCCATCACTGCTGTAAACTCCAAAGTCTCTTCTGAGACAGAAGGAAATCTATTAACCATGAACCTTGAACTCCTGTAAAATTGTATATAATGACATAAGGTATATTTTCCTAATTCAATGGATTATTAGCAAGGAAAAATCCAACCAAAACAAGGCCAAAACATCAGGTCATGACACTCTATGGCTGACATCTGGAAGTCATAACAGAACTGTCTCATTTCCAAGGAGCGTAAGTAGCCTTGCTACTCCAGTTCGGCTGTCTGTGGCACACATACCCTCATTGGGAGTTACCTCTACCTTTCCTTGCTGACATCCTATGGTTCTGTTCTCTCCAACATCTTGGAATGTCTGCTGAAACCTAGTTATCACCATCACATCTTGACAAATTTGTCTCTCAGGGACTTCTTACCTGGGCTCTTACCCTGCTGCATCTTATTTAGTTTTATCAACCCTCTAAAACTAAGGTACAAGACACTATTACTTCCTAAATCTTGAATTTTTAATTTTTGAAACACCAGTATGTTTGCTGCTACCTCAGAATACAGCTTGACCATCATGGACCATAGTAATTCGTTGGCAGCAGCTTTTACTCACTGAGAAATATTGCCAGTTCCCAGTTCTGATTTTTAAGTAAAATATGTACATTTCACTGATAACTTTTGAGTATAGAACTAAACTTCTAAAGAAAATTCATATGGTATTTTTGGCCAGAAACTTCCAAGGGTACATGTGTTTCCAGATCCTCAGTGATGGGGCTCTAAACATACTTCATCATAGGACGCCTTTTACATGGCTGCTAAGATTCAAACTCACGTTCTCATGTTGTATGGCAAGCGTTTAAACAACTTGCTTAACCCTTAAAACTAAACTTTTTCATTGATCTGATTATCTTCCTATATTAAATTTCCATGGTTAATGGTTCATGGAGTATATGTGTTTTTAAATTTTGAAAGCATTTACATGCAGCCTTCTGAAAATTCAAGGGCAATGAGGCTCTACAATTGCAAACCTTTGGGAGACATTTCACATTCAAGCCATATTAGCCTTTGGGTTCTTATCTCCGTGACACATCAGAGAAGCCTTCCCTAATGACTTCATTTAAGATACACTTCTCATCCCTATTATATTATCATATAACTATTTTTAACCACTCATAGAGTTTTTTTACTTTTCTTGTATTAATTACTTTCTTGTTTAATCTTCTACATCTCCCTGATTAGAATATAAATATTATTAAGGCTATGGTCCTTGTCTATCATCATAACTCAGTGCTTCCTGAAGTTCCGACAGTGTTGGACATTAGCAAATTTTTTTGATGTGTTTGTATTGATACAACAAAATTCTTCACCTAGTTATATGTGATGAAAAGAATATATTTTCTCATCATTCTGGAGGATCAGATATCTACAAAGCATAAGATGGTTGAGTTTCTGGTAATGGTGACTCTTTGCTTTGAAAATTGGTCCATATTTCTGTATCTTATTGAAGAGGAGAATGCTGTCTACACACAACAAAGAAGGAAGGAATAGAGGACAGGGTCTTTGTGTCCTCACACTGCCAAAGGCGGGAAGGTTAGAGATCTGAATACCAATTAAAGCCACTTTTATAATAAGTACCTAAAGATACTACCTTGTAATACCATCAAACCATCACATCGGTAACACATGAATTTTGAAACAGACATATTCAAATGAAGGCACAAAGTAATTGCTCACTGGCTGCCTTTGGGAACAATCAGCATGACTGTTGAATCCTTGTAATGTACATAGGAAATTTTAAAGAATTTAACAGCCTAATAGAAATGTTCTCCAAATTTGCTTTTTAATTGTATCTAACATAAACATGCATTCACAGCAGTTAATATAATGCAATCTAGTTTAACTTATTCCATATAATTTGAGCAAAAAATCTGGTACATTGGTTTATGTTTTTGTTTTTTAAAAGGAGTCCTGGTTTATTTTTATCTGTTATAAATATAAGTATCTTCCTTCAGAGGCCGTTAAAGCAAGCAGCAAGGCCACAAACAGTTTTGTTTTTGATTTACTTCCAAATAACACACAAATTGCATGCCTAATAATTGGCACCCAGGAAAATATCTTTAAAATATTTCGGTGCCATCAAATACAGTGTATGGTGGGTGAAGATCCAAATGTATAACTTATGAAACAACTATGACAGCGTCCCCATTTGAATAGCATAGGTAGCTTATCAACTGATACAGACCAAGACTGTGTTTTGTGTGTTTTTTCAAAATGTAAGTTCCAGTGTTGTGTTGGAGCTAATTTATACTAGCTTGTGAAAATTGACTGTGCGTGCCTTCCCAATATCACTCCATTGTCATCAAGCTAGGAACTTGAAATTTCATGTGATTGGCCTAGATGCATCAGCAATGTCACAAGTTAGGGCTTTATTGTACCTAATCTTCAGACTCTGAAAGCAGTAGTAAACATTTACTGTTATACTGCAGCATTGCTGTAGTGGTTAATGTTCATTATTAACTTGGATAGATGTAGAATCACCAATCACCAAAACATACAGCTCTGGGCATGCCTGAATAGTCATTTCCAGAGGAGGCATATACCTTGAAGATGGCTGGTACCATGACATGAGTGATTAAAGCACTTGCTGGGCAAGCATGAGGACTGGAGGTTGGATCCTTAGAACCCATATGAGGGATGGATAGGTACTCAGAATGTGGAGACAGGTTCAGGGGAATAAGTTGACTAGCCAGTCTAGCTGTGTATCAGCAAGTTCTGGACTCAACTGAAAGTCTCTGTCTCATTACATAAGGTAGAGAGTGATCAAAGGAGATTGTCTGCATTGACTTCATGTTGCCATATGCATGTATTCATTCACATGAGCACATACCACACACATGCACTCTGCTTCTTGGCACATGTAGGCATAAGTAAGTTCTTACTGTTATATATGTTTCCTACTACGATTATATCCACCAAACTCTAAGTCAAAATTAATTTTTCATGATGAGGTGGCCTTTATCATATATTTAGTTACAGCAATTGATAAAGGAATTCAGCAAAGAGGCTGTTACTTCTGATTTCTTTAATTCTTTACATTTATTCTTTATTTTTGTATGTGTACACACATATACAAACACGTACCATTGCAGACTAGTGGAGGTCAGGGGACAACTTTGAAGGAATTAGTTCTTTCTTTTCACCATTTAGGTCCCAGGGATTGAATTCAAGTTGTCAGGCTTGGTGGTAAGAACCTTCACTCACTGAGCAATCTCCGCAGTCCCCAGCTCTGATGTTCATATTAAAAAAAAATGTAATTTTCATTTTTAGGTTTTCAGTACAGAGCTAAAACTTTGGGGAAAATATTATATGGTGTCTGTGGCTAGAAAGCTCCAGGGATTCAAGTGCTTTTATATTCTTAGTACTGGACTTCTAAACATAAATCACCGTACCAGGATTTTTACTTGGCTGTTAGCCTTTAGACAAAGGTATTTATGCTTGTGTGGCAAGCATTTTAACAACCAACTCACTTTTTCAGCGCCTAGAATTAAAGCTTTTGCACTGACCTGGGTATCTTCCTGTAATCAACTCCCATGGGTGACAGGTCATGGAGTCTATGTGTTTTTAAAATTTTGAAAGCATTTACATGCAAATTTATCACAATCCAAGGAAAATGGGGCTCTACAAATGACCTCAAAATAAATGGGTTCTTCTTGGAATATATATTTATAAGACATTTTATAAAAACCCAAACAAGGAATTAACCATAAAAGAAGAAGAAGCTCTACCAAAAAAAAAAAGGAAAAATTGCAATGTGGAAAATATGAATATAGCGTCAAAGCACAGCTTAACAGAGAAAGTTTCACAGTACTACTAACTTTCTGACTTGTAGTGAACACTAGTGTATTGCTGACTCTTAGTCAGTAGAATATAGAGAAATGATCCAGGTTGAAACAAAGCTGAAACCAAATGGCATTTTTGCTTTTTGCACTTTTCTCTCTTCCATTTTATCTGTTCTCTCCTTACAATTAGCAGTATGTCTGTGCTACAATCTATAGATAATGAATCTATACCAGAAATCAGCACATTTTCTCAGTAAAGAGCCAGATAATAAATCTTCAGGCTTTGTGGGTCATTAGATCTCTTTTTACAACTATTCAGCTCTGTCATGGTAGCATGAAAGGAACCATAGATAATACAGAAATGAATATGTTGTTGCTGTGTGCCCATAAAACTTTAGAAAAACAGAAAGCCTACTAGATTTGGCACACATTGGCTCTGACTTGTTGAGTCCTTGTCTAGACAGCAAGATGTTGTGGGAGTATTACTCTTGTTTGGGAAAGGCTACTGTATATATATGGCAATTTTTGTAAAACTAAGGATGGGAATGAACATATGAATTAGAATCACATATCAGTCACATGTTCTCTTTGTATCTCTAATTCCAGATAGGTTAAATAGAGGATTTAGATGTTCCTTGGCCTCAGTAAGAATTTTAATATTATTCTAACTATTGTATATCATTCTATCGCTTAAGAATATTACAAGAAGTGCCTACATCTCATTCTAACTCAACTAACTTATTGAATCATGGGTTAAAATAATTTGTTTTATTTTGCTTTGTTTTTGTGGTGGAGTCTTGCTGTGTAGTCCAGACTGGCAAGAGATTTGAGATCTTCCTGCTTAAGCCGCCAGAGCCCTAGGATTGATTATAGGTACGAGTTTCATGCAGCTGAGCAGCATATTTAGATAAACAGCAATCAAGTCCCACAAGGTTAAAAACTCTTTCAGAGATAATTTTCAACTGTTAAATTAAAAATAAGAAAAATAACATTTGTTCAGTAAATTATATCATTATTTAATATGTACCTAAGAGCCTCTGTTATCCCACTCAAAGGAACTGGAGGCCCATTGAGAAGAGGTTACAAAGAGGGAAGTAGAAATGGCAGTCCTCTCTGAGTTCAAAATAGTGACCATTCCCCAAGTGACTAGAATAGTTACTAAATGCAAGGCAATGTATACTAGAGCACAGAGTAAAACCAACTATTTTGCACCTGCCAAAGTTTTCAGCCATATCTCTTATACTGGTTCTATATGTCTATTAATATTGACTTATTTTTCATGAAAGAAGGTATAACACATCTCTCTACATCAGAGGTTCTCAACCATCCTAATGTTGCTATCCTTTAATATAGTTCTTCATGTTGTGGTGATCCCTAGTGGTAGAATTATTTTGTTGCTGTTTCATAATTGTAAATTTGCTACTGTCATGATTTGTTAATGTGATTATCTGATATGTAGGATAGCTGACATGTGATCCCTGTGAAAGGGTAGTTCAACTCCCAAAGGGGTCACGACCCACAAGTTGAGAACCAAGTTTTCTACATAGTCCTATTTCTGAAGCAATACCTATTAAGCAGATGACAACTAAGAGATTGTTAAAATTTTCAGGAGAGCTTACAATGCTAAAAGTCAGACATTATACGCAAGAAGTCAGGTATCCCCTCCCTGCAGGAAGTGCCTCAGTAAGCTTTTTTCTTTTTTATTAGCTCTTTATTGATTCATTGTCAATTTCACATCATGTACCACAGTCCTGATCATCTCTTCTATCCCTCATATATGCTGTTCACCTTTATAAAAACCAAAGCATAGAAACCATCTCAGTGTGGCAACTGTAGCATGTCCCAGTGTGTCTGTCCCACAGTGTATCTCTCTGTCCACACATCTTCACTTGCAAATGTTCATTGCAAAGAGTCATTGGTATGGTTCAAGATCTTTGGTTTCTGTGTCACAATCAATATTGGATCCTCATCAGGACCTCTCCCAGTTATCCTGTTGTTGCCCTGTACCATGGAGGTCCTGCAGCACTGGAACAGCAGGACCAGCCCTTTCACTCATCCCAACCATTTGCAGATGATAAAGATTTTGGAGTGGGCCATCTTAGAGCCCAGTGGTAGCAGAGCTGGTCATCCCACCAGCTCTTCCTTAGTTGCACCACCAGGGTCAGCTCTCTAGCAGTGCTCTGGCTAGGCTACCCCTGCTGCCATCAGCAGGGGGTAGGGCCAGCTCTCCTGCTCTCATGCCTTCAGGGCTGGCTCACCCACACCCATGCCTCTAGAGCCAGCTGCACTGTGCTGCCCAGTCAAGGCACAGGGGTGGGTTGGGGCACTCTCCCAAAGGCTGCAGTCTGTGAGGGACTGGGCCAGCTCTCCCACTCTTACACCCTTGGGGCCAGTTCACCTACACTCTTGCCATCAGGACAAGCTCCACTGTGTTGCTCAGGTGAGATACAGGGTCTGCTCTCCTGAGTGGTGCCACTGGTAAAAGATGGGGCCAGCTCTCCAGAAGGCCACATCCAGTGAGGGTTGGGGCCAGTTCTGCACAGATCCTGGACATCTAAGTGGTCCCCAGAAGCTGCCCTACTAGAGACATCCCATGTTCTTTAGTGGTAATATGAACCACAGACACACCAACCCCTGCCACTATGTAGCAATGGACTCAGACATGGCCCTCATTGGCAGCTTGGGCTGGGACCTCACACCATGAAGAGTGCTGGCACTCACAGCAGGCTTCTCCACCCTGTAGCCTCCAGTTCCATCTCTCTTCATAATGCTCAAGCTGTTCCACCTCTTTTTCCTCTCCCATCTGATCACCATATACTCCCACATTGTGATGACTCCCACTGCAAGCTGGTCACACAGCTGGTAGGCCCCTGGGGGACATCCTCCATTCACACTTCGAGACATGCTGGTAAGCAGGTGTCTATGGCCCACATGTGCCTGCACTGGATGGCAGCTCTGTGGGTGGGATGGTTGTCCGAAGGCTGCAGGCCTCTGTCAGTCTTCCTCCTTACTTGCTGCACTGCCTGGATTTGATTTGGTTTGGTTTCATTTGATTTGATTTGATTTTGTGAGTTTTAGGCATAAAAAATCTTTTGTCACCAAGACTGGCATCAAGCCAGGATGAACAAAGAGCTGCCATCTGCTCTACCCCTGACTGATATAAGAACACCACCAGCAACAAGGTGTCTCTTTGACCATTGTCAAGGGGTTAAGTACTCTTGTTACAGATGGGAATGTGGTTTATCAGTGGTTTGGGAAGAAAAAAAATGGTTAAAAAACTGCTGACTGATAATAGCTTGATAAATGAATGTGTGCATGAATATGAAAGACAGGGCAGGATTTATGCATGTATCCAGGCAAGTGAAAAAAGTTCAGTAGGTTCATTACATAATTATAGCACACTCAATGTATTAGGCTACTAGTTCATTTACTTTGACCTTTTGTATTTTTGCTGTAAGATGCAGAAATACAAGATTTACAGTGCTCAGAGCATCCTTTTGAAGGTAAGCAGGTCATTGTAGATGCGCTAATATTTTGAGTCAGTCAAGACTGCTGTGTTAAGTCTTCCTCCTTACAGCTCATTTTGAACCAAGTTCATTGTTCACAAGGCATCTAGATAGAAGAAGAAATGAGATCCATAGGCAAAAGTGTAGAGAGGGGAGGATGACAACTTTCCAATAAATAGTCTGTTAGGGTCACTCATAGATAGATGACATTAGGCTGGTGCAGGGCCTCAGCAAAGCTTTGTTTATCTCCAGATCACTCAGTTCTTTCCCCAAGCAGGAAAAAGTGGTTCCTTGTACTTTTAGATAAGTTAGACACTGATGTTTGGTGCTACTGCTATTTCAAAAAGGTATTACTAACCTTTCAATGTATGGTTTATATAATTTCTTCATGTTTTGTTTGTTTTTACAATAATATAACTCAGGTTAGCCTTGAATTTATGATCTTCCTGCCTCATTCTGTGGCATAGTGGGATTATAGTTGTGTGCCATTGCACGTGGCTCTTCATAATTATATGGTTTTTAAATTCTAATTTTATGTGTTAGTATTACTATTTTTATGAGTGTTATGTGAATGTGAACGCAGACACGTGCATACCAGAGCATGTGTGTGAAATTCAGGGGACAACTTTCTTTCTACCATAGCTTTTGAGGATCAAATACAGGTCTCCAGACTGTGCAGCAAGCATTTTTACACATGGACTCATCTCTCCAGTCCTCGCTTGTTTTCTTAAAGGTTATGTTGCTTCATCACAGAGTCAAAGATTTTTCTACTGGAAGTATTATTTTCCCCAAAACAATACAGGGAAAATTTTGTTTAAGGATGAGCATGTTCTCTCAGTTTTTTTTCCCCAACTACCCTGTGGTAGAGAATATTTGGGAATTTGGAGAAAAGTTAGGGAGAAGCTCAGTTTCTCAGCTGGCCTTCAGCAGGAGAGGAAGTGATTCATATAAATACAATTTAAGAGTGGATGTAGACACACACACACACACACACACACACACACACACACACATATGGGGGGAAGAAGAAGAAGGGGGAGAAAGAGAGAGAGAGAGAAGAGCACTTGGCAGCTGGAAGGTGGGGGTGAGAGGGTAATGTAAGAGATCAGTGCCTGATGAGCTGGTTTCTGCTTCAAGTGCCTGCATGTCAGAAGCTAAGCCTCCAGCATAGTTGGAGTTAATTCCCATTAGGCTGGGCTCCGCCCCTCTCTCCCAAAGGTAAAACAAGGTTTGCAAGCATCACTGCAAAGAGCAACTGGGATTCCCATCCCTGTCTGACAAGCTGTGAGAAGTTTTTTGTTATTTTCTCTCTCTTCTCAAGTCTGAACCAGAAGAAAGGAAACAAGTCAGTCAGCCTTCATGGTTAGAAGGTAAATATGCAACTTGTTCAAATGCAACTGAAGCAGCTGGTTAAAGAAAAAACTTGCTTTGTTCTCCCTTTGCTCAGCCCTCTTTCCCTGCTCCCTTTCTCAGGCTTTCTGTCCTTTCTTGTCAAAGCTCAGAGAAGTTGTTTCTCTTCCTTAGGGCAGCCTGGTGTATTTTTACTTCCTCATAGTGGGTTGTTTGCACAGTCTATGAGGGATCAGGGTTGGATTCCTATTTCATATGGACAAGGTGGAAGACTTGAGGGTTAAGAGCTAGCTGCTTTCTCCCAAGGGAGTTGGTAACTTGAGGAGAGGAAAGGCAAGCTTTCTCTGGGAGTGGAGGGAGGGATTTTGTTCTGACTTGTCCATTAAAGTAAAAATCGATCTGACTTCCTGGATGTGCCAGGCAATGTCTTAGACTTGCCTAAATTGAAATTATGGGACTGAAACAATAATCAGGTTGAATTGAAGTCCAGATCTTGAGGCCAGTAGGGCTAGACTTAAATCACAGCATTCACTGACTGTTTGAGTTCCTACTATGTGCCAAACATGATGATTTACAAGGAAGTTGAAAGATGTTAACTGCTAATCCAGGCTAACAAACAACACTCAGCCAAGCGGTTTCATTTTATGGTGGAAAAGGAAAAGTAAGAAGCCCAGCAGCAACAACTGCTAAAGGAATTTCTAGGAGAGAGGGTTGGGAGAGCAGAGAGGTGATTTTCCTCTTTTGAGTAACATCAAGTTATCTCTATTATGCAACCAATCCTCTCTTCTTTAGTAGCATGAAGGATAATTGATACTTTGCACCTCATTCCATTATTTCCAGTATAGATGAAACACAAACTTAAAGGTTTAATGTGATTTCACCCAAATTCACATCACATTTAAAGGGAAGATCTCAGGTGTCTGCATCAAATTTGATGCTAAAATCTCACTCATTTCTAAGAAAAGAGTATTCCTCAGTCATGAGTTTCTATCAGAATGAATTGACAACTTTCAAAATTGCAAATTCACATTAACTCCAATTCGGGGAATGTGGGAGAGAGAGTGTTCACAATTTCTACTTTGAAAGAGCACCTTGAAGGTTTGTGATGCAGGGGAGTTAGAGTTCCTAATATCAGAGACTTTTTTTAATGTACCATGTTGCATCCCAAATATTCTGAACTGAGTGGAATATGTTTAGCCTGTGTTCTTTTCAGTTGTGGTGGGATTTTATTCAGAGGACATGGAATACATGGTTTATTGCACAGCAATGACAGGTGTCAGTTATGAACCTAAAGATGGAGGAAGATCGTTCCCTTGATGATAGGGCTTATCCTTATCTTGAAAGAGCAGCTGAGGAGCAGTTTTGAATTACCTGATGGTGTGTGATAGACTGCCTACACAACCAATAGATCATTGAAGATGGAGTGATAGTATTCTGCCCAGCTAGATTTAGGTATTCAGGAAGTAGCATTTCAGGGTCAGGAGAAGTTCATATGAAATTTAGAGAAAACAATTTTTCAACCTCAAGCATTGGAGAAAGAAAACAGACTAGTATCTAATTAGGACTGTTTTGTTTGTGAACTCTCCCCACCTCCTCTGCATGGCAACCTCTATTATTTAGAGGTGACCTTCTAGGCTTTTGCTTTAGTTGATTGAGTGTACTGCAAAGGTTCAGAGGGCATGTATCAGTACAACCACCTCAAATTATTAGAATTTTGATTGCCTACGTGGTCCCCTATAGCCACTTACTACCATAATTCCTGGATTTAGTCTCAGATTTGCTTGTCAAGCTCTGTACCTCAGGATGATGAGATCTGAGTAAATAAGCAGCTGGTTTTGCAAGTCTTTGTATGCCAGACAAAAAGAGGAGGGATGGGTGTGTCTGTAGGCCCAGGAGAAGTTTCAGCAATCTTGAATACTAAGGTCAAAAATAGTGAGCTGTTCTTAGAGTCACACAGATACAAGTAGAGAATAAAGCCCATCGTGTGGCATCATCTTAAAGAGGGTCAAGTACAGAAGACCTTCAAGCAGCTCTTATTGGGGAGGAGGAGAAACTTCTAAGAACATAAGTGACATAAGTGGCAGAAAAGGTAGTCGGGAAATGATTGGAATACGGTAGATTTTTTTCAAGGTGATTTTTAAAAGGTTTTTCAAGACAGGGTTTCTCTGTACTACAGCCCTGGGTTTCTTGCAACTCACTCTGTTGACCAGGCTGGCCTTGAACTCACAGAAATCTGCCTGCCTCTGCCTCCTAAGTGCTGGGATTAAAGACTTGCACCACCATGCCTGGCTCAAGGTTATGTTTAAGTTAGAAAGGTCTAGAATGGGTAGACTGAGTATAAACCTAGCCTGATACAAGAGAACAATACCTATTAGACACACATGTCTGTATATCTCGCTTATTTTCCCAGGAATATGTCAACACTGAGGAAGGTGTACATGGAAAAGCATTGGCAGTTAGGCAAGGCATACTGCCTAGGAGCTGAGGAAAAAGACTTGTCCATATTCCTTTACTCACACCAATGCCTATAAACCTACTTCTCATACAAGCACGATGGCAGCCATTTTTGCCTTAGCACCTGAAGCTCAGAGTCTCTTTTGTTTGAATCTTGTTGTTCTTGGGAAATGTTTTATTTATTTATTTCAACATTTATTTCTTCAAGTTACATTTCAATCACAGTCCCCATCCTTCTACTCCTCCCGATCCCACCCTTCTACTCTTTTCCCCTCACCCTCTTATCTACTTTAAAAAAAATTAAAACTGGTTTACTTATTTGTAACTCATAATTTACACCATGAGTTCTATTGGGAATGAAAGGATTTGCATGTCTTTCTATCTGGACTGGAGAAGAGATGAGATAGGTGAGGGTTTCCCACTAGGGAAAATGTAAACACAAAATGTTCCTAATTTAATTAATTTAATTGAAATTACATGCCCATATAAGGATGGGTATATATGATAGAGGAATGGAAAAATATACTAATAAAATAACACATACCAAAGTAAATGTTCTACCCACCAATGCTTGGCCAAAGGAAGCACTATGGTGTTGTCTGGATTTCTAAAATGCAATATGTCTATAAGAGTAGATATTTCAGGACAGAGAAACAAAAACAAAGTCTACAGGGATTAGGATACAAAGAAGGATGATATTGTTTGTGATAATTATTGAAGTGAGAATAAAGTGATGCAATCAGCTTCTGGGAAAGAACTTGGACTTACTTGGATTGCTTTAGAAGGCTGTTATACAAGGGATTCATCTATTACAGGTGATGCGACCAAAACCAATTGCTAGACTGTGCTTTCCTGCTCAGAAACCAAAAATGTGTAGCAATGTGAGTACACATACTGCTCATGTTCTGTTGATTCTCTGTTGAACTATGGGAAAACTAGGCCCATTTTTATTATGTGCTCCAGAAATAATGAGCAAACAAATCTCTGCAACCTAAGTCATTGACCTGATAAGACCAAGTGTCCATGTTTCAGAGAGGCAAAATCTCTACATCTCATTTTTCCAGTGTTGAGTTTCTTAGTGAGTTTTAAGTTAATATCATTTGAGTCATGGAGAGAGCCCATTAGAGAATCTGGGGCAGTGATTCTCAGTCTGCTGCTTATTGATGATGTTGACTTACAGAGTCTCCAATTCTAAATACAATGACCACCTTCACCCAGGTGGTTTTGTACTTTTTTGAATTTGTCACAGAAAATCCCATATTCCAGAAAATCCTTCAGTCCCAGGCGGCCTTTGTTGCTCACACCAATCTTAATGAAAATAAAGACATACCTTTTTTTTCCCCAAAGTTTGAGGTACTTATTTTAAATTCTATAAATGAATTTTCTTTAGCTTTAGTTTTCTTTAGATACATTTATACTAAAATTTAAGGTATTGACTTTCTTCTATACCTTGGCTTCACAGCTCCACTTTTGAAACAAAATCATGATAGTCATGAATGATGGTATTATACTTTATTTAACAGCACTATTTTCATTGATGAGGTCAATGTTATATTAAAACCTTTCTCTCCCTATCTATTTGTGTGTACCTGAGAATGTGAAACCCTGAGTAGACCAGGATGGCCTCAAACTTCCAATTCCCCTGCCTTACCCTTTCCAGTCCTGTGAGTTTAAGTTTATACCGTTGTGCTGGGCTTCTTCCCTTTCCTTCTTTTATACTCTGGCTATTACTTACTGATTATACTCTCTTCCTCTGCCTTATGTTCTCAGCCATTCTTCCTAGTTGTCATGCTGGAACTCTTGAGCTCACAATTGTGATGTCAGTGGGAGACATCACTGCAGACTTCAAAGTGGAGGGCTTGAAGCAAACAATGCCCTTGTTATATACTATGTTTTGAGAAATGAGCATTCTCTTAACTTCTGTGCCTTGCCTTGTGCTTCTTCCCCCATTCTGAAGTACGTTTGAAATCATGGGTGTGAAGCCATGGAAGTTTTTAAGTATAATAATACTGGGTGATGCTACGATACAACACTGTGCAGGTTGTAGGTAGGGGAATGAAAAACGATAGCTCTGCTATTGAATCACTGTGTGTACTTGGGCAAGTTTGGCATGCTGACCCCTAGATCGCTTATTTCTAAATGGGAGGCTAGTACATTACTAACAAACCCAAGAAGATTTCTGAGCATAGCACATGAAATAATGGGGCTAGAAAGGGTTGTGATGATGATGATGATGATGATGATGATGATGATGATGATGATGGCAGTAGTTGTTTAACAGCATTCCTTTTCTCTGGATCTGGTCTAGGCATCTTCATCAGGAATGAAGTCCACTTGGGAGTGCTGATTGTGCTTTTCATTTTCTTACAAACTTCAGCATAACAAGCAGACATATTACATCATTGTGGTAAACCATATCTGCCTTCAAACAGCAATTACTCAAACCAGCTCTACTCTTTCCCCCGTTGGCCACCAATCCCTCACCACATTTTTCTTTCATTCTCTCAACTCTCAGGCAAAAAGCCTCATCCTCAGGGGACCAGATCATGGTACTTTCTTGTCCAACCTTAACACTCCAAAGTAAGCACCTGCAGTTTATGATCTAGGCTCCCTTCCTGCACTAAGCATATAGCATAAGATATATATGGATCAAGAAAGGAATTGCGATGGAGTGAAGAGAAAGGATAGAACTGGGAAACAAATAACTGGACTCTGGTTTGTCTTATGTACCCCACTAGTTTTTTCCCTGTGGTAAGGAACTTCTTCCTCATATTCATATTTGTAAAATTATGGGGGGAGGTCAAATTAGCATTGAGTGGTCCCCAACCTCTGTCCTAGTAATCTTCAGAGCAGGTTTCTGGTTTCAGTATGTGGTTACTAACTGTGACTGGAAAAAAAATCACTTCCTGCTTTGCTGAGCCAAACTCACCCATATGTAAAATAAAGAGGCTGAATTAGGTGACACATTAAAGTCTTTGCCAGTCTGGCAATTTCATGATTTTTTTCAAAAGAAGTTCATTAAGAAAACATGAATTGTAATGCCTTCCTTGTACCAAGCACTATTTGATGATGCTTGTAAAATCACTTACAGCTAGATCGTGAGACCCTGAATACAGGTGGTGCTTGCTCCTGTTGGTCTCTCAAATTGGCATTATAGTGATCTCATACAGATAGTCCCTACACTGCCTGTGCTTTGGCCCCACTTTTCGAATATCACTACTTATAACTCTAAGCAGTGGTGGTAAATCAGAGAGAAGTTTCTAAAACATTCCACCATCTGTCTGCTAGAGACATTTACAGTGCTTTCATCAAGCTACAGTGTGGTCTATAGTTGTGTTAGTAGAGAAACTAGCCAGAAAGCAATGGCAGGTTAATGGATTGGAAAGGAAGTGGTTGATTTTTGACAGAGGAATCTGGAAAAGCCATTTGTGAGCTGGGCTGGACTGATACTAGCACTAGAAACCCAGTTTCCCACATTTGGAAAGGCTCATGGATATATACATACATACATACATACATACATACATACATACATACATACATATATAATGTATGTGTGTATCTATCTGTATTTGTATATACATATATGTATATAATGTATATGTGTATTATAATATATGTGCATATGATGTATATGTATGTATGTATATATATATATGTTCCTTCTTCAGAGAAAGACTAATCTTCCAATGATTTTCCAATATTTCTGAGAGTTGAGACACTTTCTTAAGTCTTTACAACAAAAGATGTGGATTAGTTTCTTGGTAGTTAGTCTAGGTATAAATGCTGCTGGTTGGCACATTGTTCTTCAGTTGTTCTGTGGGAAGTGACCCGGTGATAGATATAGGATACAAAACTAAGCAACTTTCATTTTATCCTACCAGTTTCACTTTGGTATTTATGTGACGATCACACACACTGTTGGACTCTAAGTCAAAATGTAACATCTTAGACTGCCCTCTTACCTCTTAAATAGGGGCAGGGGCATGTCTGTCACTTGTCTTACTCTTTTATTTTCTGAAATAAATTGTGTCACAAGGTCATTCAGCTGGAATTCCCAGGGAATTTTGAGACAATCTTACTTTCAGACTCTCTTCTCATGACCAGTCCCATGTTATATGTCAAGGGTTATAAGCTAGCTAATCAGTTTCC
>CAJQZJ010034502.1:827016-849644 GCA_907164525.1 Lophiomys imhausi | reverse complement strand
ACACACACACACACACACACACACACACACACACACACACACACACATATATATGGGTGCTAAAATACCAATTATTCCCATCAAAGAAATATACCTCTAAAAATAAAATGCTATTTCTTTTCTAAACAGACTATACATGGCTACTTTTTGGTCTACATCCAAGGCTACCCCCATCTGATAGCCATTAAATAAATTTATCCAGGTATTTTTTTTTTTGTGTGTGTGGCTCTAATCTATAATATTTTGTCCTTTGCCTTATTCAGGCTCCCTTTAATTTTATTGCAGTCGCCCTTGGATATAGGTAAACAGAGGGTAGCCTAAGAAAGAGCAAAATGCAAACTTAGGAGATTGCAAAAAGGCAATGAGATTAGGTTAATTTGAAGCAAGAATAAAAAGTAAATTTAGATAGGAAAATGTATACAAATATCTGTGCTACTTTGTATGCTTCCATGGGGCATCAGAAAAACTGTTAGTAGAACCTACTGCTGAAGTTTGTTGATATAAATTTTGGACTCTTCACCCACTCCATTAACATCATCATTTCTATTAGCATCACAGTGTAGTAAAGAAAGGCCAGGACGCTTAGATTCCATTTGTTTTATGACATGGACCTGTGCCTGCTTGTGCAAATGATATGGATTTTTCTGTGATTCACTTCCATTAAATATATCCTCTGAAAATATGATTCATATCTGCATTTTTGTTTTTCTAGCGAATGACTGACCACATTTAGGTGGTCTTGTAGTAAGACTGTAGCAATGAACTTAGGCAATTACTCTAAACAGGATAGTGCTGGCAGAGAGATGGTCCTGTATCCTCATTCCCACAGAGGGCATTTGATATCTTTAGAGAAGTTTTAGTTATTAAAATTCAGAAAAAGTGCCACTTAGAAGCTCCTGTCTTTCTAGTTCCTTCTTTAATTCAGATTCATTACAAATCCTTCATGTATTTGTTATCAGTCTACTTGCTCATACATCTTAATTTTTCTTTCTTTTTGCAGCTAACGATTTTCTAGAAACCACAAAAGTAAAATGAGATTCCTCTTGAATGCCATGTACCAAACATGTTGCTAACATTGCTAGAAACAAGTTACTTAATTTTGCATGGAGAGTTTCATGAGTATCACAAATCAGCATTTAGCTCACTTTTTACCGCTATTTGTGGGCATGCTAAAGTTAACCCACCAAGTCCTTGAACATATTTCCTGAGCAAGTGAAACTTGACTGATAAGAGACACGGGGATTCCTAACTGCTGGAATAACATGAACACATGAGATTTGGGTTATTTTCCATATATTCCTTCTTGTCTAGACTTTTTTGTTTGTTTGTTTGTTTGTTTGTTTTTTGGCTTTTCTAGACAGGGTTTCTCTCTGTGGGGCCTTGGCTTCCTGGAACTCTCTCTGTAGAGTAGGCTGGTCTAGAACTCAGGGAGATCTGCTTGCCTCTGCCTCCTGAGTGCTGGGATTAAAGGCATGCATCACCATGCCCAGCTATTTCTAGACTTCTATTTATGCCCATTATGTCCTGGGCACCCATCTCTTCTAACAGGAAGTTGACAACTTAACACCACCTGCACATCTAAGAGCATCCATATGAAAGTTAGGAAGCTGCAAGTGGCACAAACCAGAAGGAGAGTAGCAACAACCTCTACAAAACCACATTATTAGCACCTTTTCTTCTAAGCTCCCTCCCTCTTTGGAGCCCAACTGAGACTTTTATAACATTCAAGTTTCTCTATATAATGTATCTTTGCTGATTTCATCTACAAGATCTAGAAATTTGAATTTTTGAGGCAAGATGTGGAATGATGATGGTGATTTTGACATTCCCAAGCTGTCTGGAATAGAACTTTGGTTGGATGAGAGATATCCCTTGAAAAGAAGTCAAAAGTGGATCACATTTGGGACTCAAGTGAATCTGCCACCCTATGTTCACTAAGACACTTGTTCATAAGGGTATAGATACAATGTTTACATCTAGAGGAGTATCTTTAAAACCAAGAATGAAGGAGCATCTATAGTAGTCCTAGAAAGGGCAAATGGGGTTAGATGAAATTTAAAAAGCTTCTTCGCAGCTGAGAAAACCATCAGTGGAATGATCAGAAAGTCTATAGAATGAGAGGAACTTCTTTGCCAGCTATATGTCAAACAAGGAGTTAGTATCTGAACTGAAAAAAAAAATGAAACATACATACACATGTACAAATAAAGTGTCAATCAATAGGAAGCGACCAGGCAGTTCTCAAAAGAAGAAACACAAATGACCAAATATATATATGGCTTTTCACTTGATCTTAGCCAAAAGGCCGAGAAGCGATATATATTTGGTTTTTCAAGACAGGGTTTCTCCGTTAAACCCAGGCTGTCCTGGACTCACTTTGTATATCAGGTTTGCCTTGAACTCACAGAGATTCACATGCCTCTGCCTCCCAAGTGCTGAGATTAAAGGCATGTGCCACCACCCCCAGGCATTACAGACAGCTATGAACTGCCATGTGGGTGCTGAGATTTGAACCCAGGTCCTTTGGAAGAATAGCCAGTGCTTTTAACCACTGAGCCATCTCTCCAGCCCATAACCAATGAATATTTTAAAGTGGTCAACATCCTTAGCCATCAGGAACTGCAAATTAAAATTGATTTGGGAATTCATCTCATCCCAGTGACAAAGACTATCATCAAGAAAACACATGACAATACTTGCTGATGAGGATGTGGGAAAAGAAGACCTCTCATTCACACCTAGTAGTAGGGTAGATGGCAGAAACCACTATAAAAATAAGCTTAAAGTTTTCTAAAAAAAAAACCCTAATAATAAAAATACTATAAATAATATAATAAGAATATAATATAATAAGAAATATGACCAACTATACTAGTATTGATCATACACCTACAGGACTATATTTCCACCACAGAGACAAATATTCATCCTTGATTGTTGCTGATCTTTCTTCATAATAGCAAGGAAAGAAAATCAGCTTAGACTCCTATCAACAGATGGACTGAGAATGAAAATATGTGTATGTATATACATTTTATTTGACTGTACAGAAAAATCAAATAATGAAAATTTCAGAAAAATAGATGTGTCTAGAGTTTATATTAAATGAGATAGCTCATATTAAAAAAGATAAATACTGCATGTTCCCTCAAATGCAGATCCTAGATTTTAATGTATATGAACACACATGTGTGGGTATACACACACATGTATGAGTATGAGTGTGAATGTAGATCATGAAATGAGAAAGTAGATGACCAGAAGGGAAGAAGTGGAAAAGAGGCTCTGAAAGAGGGAGGGAGGGAAATTGAACACATGTGACATATAGGTGAAAAGACTATCAGAGGTGAAAGTGTACAAGACTGGGAGTGGGTGGAGGAGAATAGTCTAAAAAGATTAAGATGAATTATATTTGAGGAGAGTGTAATGAAACTGAATTCTTTGTATGCTAGTTTAATGAGAAAACAGTAAGAGTATGTTATTAGGAATGTTCCCAGACAGAGGGACAACATGCAATAGATTGTTAGACTTCGGTAGTTTCTTTGTAATTAGCCAGAGAGCAGTTCGTTATGCAGGCCTTCTTCATATGGACTGGTGGGTGGTGAATTCGTATGCCATGGGAAGGAATGGTGAAGAGTGTTTTGGATTACCAGATTTTCTAGGATCCACTTTGCATTTTACCACTCCCATGTCTCTTCGGAGCTCTTGTGTCAGACCCTGAGACAAACAGGCTTCATCAATGGCTGGAAAGCAACCACAGGCAGTAGTTGGAGCTCCCTGGATAGCTGACAGACAGACCGACAGGCAGACAGATGATAGATAGATAAGAAGAGAAAGAGCTGTGGGGGATAGACAGACAGAAAGACAGAAAGAAAGAAAGAAAGAAAGAAAGAAAGAAAGAAAGAAAGAAAGAAAGGAAGGAAGGAAGGAAGGAAGGAAGGAAGGAAGGAAGGAAGGAAGGAAGGAAGGAAAGAAAGAAAGATAAGAAGAGAAAGAGCTGTGGGGGTTCGATTTGTGCTTCTTTGGAACTAAGGGAAATTGATTTTGTTGCCCTAACCCTGACTGCTTCTCGGCAGCTAGTGCATTAACTGAAATGCATCAGGGGAGGAGGCAATTTGTTTCAGGTCTGGATTATCTCTGCCAGACCCCAAACCACTGAAGAGATGGAGGATCCATTAAGAAATACCTCCTCCCCCTGCCTGACTCTTGTTCCCTGGTCTGGCAGCTGCCCACAGAGATGAGTGGTGGGAAGTGGGAGAGACAGGAAGAAATAAAGAGCTGCTGGCCTGACTCATACTCAGCAAGGTGACCTGATGGAGCCCTTGGGTCCCATTTGCTCCACCTGCAGCTGATCCAGTTGGCCAAGCTAGGGTCCAGAGAGTCTTCCACTGAGGCCTCTGTGCCCTGTTCCAACCAGTGAAGGAAACATATGGCCAGGAGATTATTTCAACACTGGGGATGCTGAGATTTCCAACCAGTTGGCCCCTAGTCCCCAAGAAAACGATCATTATTCACATTTCCCTGTGTGTACATATGCAAGATGTTTGTGAATCATCTTTTCTCTTCAGTGAGAACTAAACAAAGAAAGAATAGGTGAGAAGTAAATATAAGGAACCTGGCAGGAAAAAGAGTGTAAGATGTTGGATCAGGTTACCCAAAGTAAGCCAAGAATCTTTCTAGAACAGAAAATGTATTGGAATCACCTAAAATACTTACAAGAACATGAACTTTCAAACTCTCCCATTTATTTTTACATTTTGATATATGCAGGAACAGGTGGAAAGCTGTGTGTTTTAAAAATCATTCCCAGTGGCTCTGATGTGGATGGAACTTTTCCAAAACCCAATTGCCTTGCACATATACTTCTTGTTAGAAGGGTAGAGTTAAACACATCCAGACAGTCACCTGTGCATTTCTATGTGTAAGGTCACAACATTATATGCTTCCAGTTAAATGGATGTTGGCAGTGAGGGAGGGAGAGTAGGTGGCCATTTACCTTTGTTGTTGTGGGGTGTGTGTATGTGTGTGTGTGTGTTTACATTTATCTATTTCTTATTTGGTTGGGTGAGGGGCATGTGTACAGTGTGTAGTGACCATACAAGGGCAATGAACATTTCCACCATCAAATATTTTATCAGTTACTGGGAATGAAAACATTTCAAAGGCACCCCTTTGCTTATTTTGAAACATAAAATATATTTATTACATTTATTGTTAACTTATTTTCGCACTAGCATACTATAGCGCATCAGAATCTATTCTATCTAACTGTAACTCTAATTTATTTTATGGCAATGAAAAGAAAATCACTAACCTTTCTTGAAATTACAAATTTCCTCTCATGTTTCACCAGACTTCATGCCATTTTTTCATCCTATGGTGAGAAAGGATTTTATAAGTTCCCTTCTGTTTGTAAAATACTAGTCAAGGTCGTTTACCTACCAGTCAGGAGTCAACTAGTAAACTGATGTTTAGGCCTTTAAAGTAATTTTTATGCTCTATTTTGTCTGATTGTTTCTCTCTTTCTTTCTCTTTCTCTGTCTCCTCTCTGTCTATCTATCTCTCCATGTGCATGCGTGCGTGCACACACAGGCATACACACACACACACACACACACACACACACACACACACACACACACAATCTGTGGATGTCAAAGAACAACCTAAAGAGCTTGGTTCTCTTAGTTCTCTCCCTTCCACCATGTGAGTCCTGGGCATTGAACTCAGGATGGCAGGCTTAGCATCAAATGTTTTTACCTGTTGCCCCATCTCAGGAGTCCACAGATGTTTTTAAATTTCTCTTGTTTCCCTTTTAGAAATAAATTCTATTAGATTGGTTTGCAAAGCTGACCATGAACCACGTGCATATGAAGTACCTATGGGGTTTCTTGATGCAGTCAGATTCCTGATTGATTCGGCTAAGACCAGGGCCCTAGTTATTCACCTTTCATACATCCTTTCAGGCTGGTTTAGTTGTAAACAGATACTACAAAATGTTTCAAACATGCACAACCCAGAACTACAGTAGTACAAGTGGAGCTGGAGCATTCTGCATGCCCTAAGTATGCTCTCATGTCTCCACTGCTAAGGCTTTAAGCATGATTCCAGTACAAACTAAAAATGTTTGAGGAGATTGTCTCACTTTTATTCATAGAATCACTTCTTTCTGCAACTATCTCTGCCTGTAAGTATTTACTCGTTGCTCCAAGGCTAGATCCAATTCGATGTCTCTATGTGAAGGTTCCGTTGAACTGTCACCATTTCTAGCGGATATAAACTATCCCCTAGCTCTGAAAGAAAATATCAGGCTAATGAATGGAGGATGAGAACTAGAAGAAAAACTGATATATATATATATTTTTTTCCAGAGTGCAGACTTGAAATTTTCTAGAGTTACATTCTACTTGAGGCTGCAATGAGAGAAATAAGCTGAACAAATTAATAACCTTTAGCATAACTATCTTGCTTGGAAAGGTAGGGGACTTAGTGATAGTTATGGGACATGTAACAAAGTGGCTCCTTACTTACAAGTGTGGAAGAAGGATGAATCAGGTTCATAACAGCCAGTGGAAAGGCTAATACTTTTCATAAATAAACACCAGGCATTGACATGTTGGGAGTATGTACTTGGAGGGGGGTGTTACACAGCTGTTAGGCCATAGGAAATAGTTATTCTGGGTAACTGGAGAATTTGGGGCAGAATTAAGCTAGTTCAAGGGAGGGTTTCATCTTGCCTTTAGATTTACCACCTGAGAAGGTGTTTGTTTTGATGTTGAGGTTGCTGCAATGTGTGATGCTGATCTTAAATCATAGTAATGCATTCAGACTACTTTGTGTTAGCAGCTACATTAGAAGGGGAGCAGGTGAAGGGGCATGAGATGGTGGGATGGTGGCCCATTGGACATTTTCTCTGTCCACTAGGAGAGAGGAAGAATAGCAAAACCCTCCAAAAGGCCTTCTTAAGGGCCAATAAGACTAAGCTAGAATAGATGATTTCTTCTTTTCTTCCTCCTCCTCTTCCTCCTCTTTTCCTCCTTCTCCTTCTCCTTCTAGATAGTTTCTTAGTATGTACTCCTTACTGACCTGGAACCTGTTATGCAGCTCAGGCTGGCCTTGAACTCATAGAGACCCACCAGCCTCTGCCTACTGAGTGCTGGGATTAAACATCTTCACCACCATCAGTAGGGGCAGATGTCTTATGGTGAGAAAGGCAGTAAAAGTAGGAGTTAGCAAGAACACAGTGTAATAGTGCAAACCACCACTACAGCTCATATGGGGCAGGGCTAGGATTCGAAACTAGTTAGTTTTTTTTTTTTTTCTGCCACCAGGTCACCTGTTTTTGCAACTATAATAGTTTTTCTTTAGTGTTGCTACCAGAAGCAAGTACATCTACATCACACGTTTTTTTTTTTTTTTTTTTTTTAAGAATGCATATTCCTGGGCTGCAGCTAAACACTTGGAGATAAAATCCAAGAGTCTACATTTCTTTCTGTTAATAACTATAAAGTTACCTTATATAAAATACATGAGAATTATGGATTTCACTATGATGATTTTCATACACTTCCCTATCTTGTCTCCTCTTTCCTCTTTCTTTAGACCCTTTCCTTCTCCACATAGATGCCTACCTATATTTTGTTCTATGTATAAATTTTAAAAATTAGGTATCACATTTGAAGGAAAAATGTGGTATTTGTCTTTCTATGTCTTGTTTATTTGGTTTATCCTAATGATATTCATTTCCATCTTCATTCAAGTCTCATGTTTTTATATTTCCTCATGGCTGAATGAAATCTCATTGTGTGTATATGTGCTGTGTTTTCTTTATCCATTCATCTGTTGACAGACATGTAGACTGCTTTCATATCTTGGCTACTGTGAATAGTGCTGCAACTAAACATGGGTGTTCAGGTGTCTCTGTGATATGCTGATTTAGAGACCTTCATGTGTATACCCAAATGCACATTTTTATTTTAGCTTACTTTAATTTTTTTCTTTTAAGTTATTATTTAAAAATTTACATAGGATATATTTTGATCATCTTCTTTCCCTTCTCTCAACTCCTCCTAGATCCTCCCCAACTCATAACCCACTCAACTTCATGTTCTTTCTCTTTCTCGCAAATAAACCTCTGAAGCCAAAAAAGGCAAATCAAAACAAACAGAAAAGACAATAAAATAAAAATATCCAATGTACATTTGTCACTCTTTTGGAAAGTTTCAGGATCCAGCACTAGCAAATGGCTTCCCTATTGCTAGTTAAAATTACAAAATAGAAAAGGAGAACTGTTGAGGACAAATCTATTTGAGGAAGAAGTGACCTGTGATTTCATTGTTTCCTTTTAATGTATCTCCACAGGACACATTTTCCCAGTTTTGACTAAATGTATTGAGATTAAGAATCAGTCATGAGGCTGGGCGTAGTTGCACATGCCTTTAATCCCAGCACTCGGGAGGCAGAGGCAGGTGGATCTCTGTGAGTTCGAGGTCAGCCTGCTCTACAAAATGAGTCCAAGACAGCCAGGGATAAACACGGAAATCTTGTCTCGAATAAACAAAAAAAAATCAGTCATGAGTCAAATATATGTATGAAGTGTGTTTACATTCTAGTGCACTTACAATCTAAAAGACAGTCTGAGGGATGGATTTTGGGAGAGTAGAACATAGTTGTGTGTTGGGACAGGACCCATGCTTCACAGAAACTCCTTGTATGTCACTAGGTACCTTTGCAAAATTGCAACATAATGACTTAGGTTTGGCAACTTTTGAATGGAGTACTGTTCAATTTTAGCTTTTCAATATTGTTATGAAGATGAAGTGAGTAAGCAACTAACAGAGGAATATGGCCAGAAATTGGAAGAGGAGTCACAGAGAAAGGCAGTTGTTTAACAAATCTTAGTTGAGTACTTTAAGTACCTGTCCCTTGATATTTATTAATCCCAGTGGCTGTTGAAATGTCTGCATAGAATATACTATTTTTATTCTTTCCATTTTAAAATGGAGGTGACTGAGGCAGACAGAGACTTCTAGTAGCTTGTCTAAAGTCAAGTGAACTTTGAACTGAGGTCTAGGCAGATTCCAGAAAGTGTTCTATTAAATCATGTAATTCTGTCTGTCCAGATCTAATGCATTCAGATTTCCTAAGCTTGGTAGAGCTTTCCTTCACAAAAGGTAGCCATTCTTGAAAAATGAACTCTAGAATAATAGAGCCTATAAGGGTTGTTGATTATTTTGTTACAAACTTCTTGCCAATTACCAGCTGCATAATCTTGTGAATACAGACATAATATTTAAAGGTCTTCTTCTATGCAGGATTTTATGACAGGAGGAGATGGAGGAGACAGAGGAGGGAAAGGATGTCAATATAACACTCATATGTGAAGTTCTCAAAATAAAACATTCTGAATAAATTAAAAAATAAATATAATGTCTTAGAATAGAATCATATCTTAGAATATAAAAGATGCTATGACTATATCAGATATCCAGGATTATCACCCATCCTGGCTGAGGTAATTATTTCTTTCTTTTTTACATCTGTTTTCTTTGAGATAGGACCTTATACTGTAGCTAAGGCTGTCCTGGAACTTCCCAAGCTACATAGTCATTATGATCTTACTGTCTCAGACTCCAAAGTGCTAGAATTAGCAAGAAACACCATACCCAGTTTCTTACTCTTTAGTAACTATTGCTATTGCAGCAAGAAAGGACTCAATTTTTCTTTCCACTTTCGTCTCTACCCATTCTGTGTACTCTGAACTATCTCATATTACAGAATTTCAGTTTATCTAGGAAAAGGAAGGGAAAAGGAAGGATATTGTTCTATTGCCACTGGATAAATTCCAAAGTCCATAAAGGTCTCCAAGAGAGACCAATTTCTTTTCCTGGAAGACTACAAGATAGATAAGAAAGTTTTCTAATTTTAAGCTTTCTATTGAAGGGGAGTTTAAGCATTAATGGAGCCTTTCTTTAGTTTCCAAAGTTCTTCTCACTGTCAGTCAGGAAAGTTCTTCCTCTTTCCATATTTAAATCTTTCTTGTTGTACATTATATCTTTCATTTCTCTTGTAGCCTTACTGAGGATGGAAAAAAGCTAATTGCCATATGGAGACAAGCTCAGTTGTTCAACTAGAGACCCTACTCATGCAAAGTAGGCCTTTTGAACTTCTTAGTATGTCTGTGACTGAAGAATGAGAATGGAAAATGAGGCCAGAAGACTGTGGGATGGCCTCATTTCCTGGTACAGCTCACTTCAGGAATCAGAAACTTGCAAATCTGCCATTCAGTCACCACTGATTGTACATCCGCTCCCATGTTCTGCATTTTTTGCTACTTCCTGCCAGCAAATTCTTTACAGGTGTCCTCTCCTGGTCCTTTTGGTGTAGTATACAAATATAATGTTCTTGAAGTCAGGTTATTTTGATTAAAAATAGTACAGATTCACTTGAGTCTTCTCAGTGGAAAAGAAGAATATATGTATACATATATATGTACATATATGTGTACACACACACATACACACACACACACACACACACACACACATGAAATTGGGACAGGACACCTACCTAGAACAAGTCACTTCTATTTTCTATTTTTAAAAATTATATTAACAATAAAGGATTTGTCTCATGATCTATCTGATTCATGTCATTGTTCTACTCTAGCAACTTGCTGAACCAATTGCTTTGCTTAACTAACCCAAATTTGGATAATAAATTGTGGCTTTCACATTACAGGAACTTGATTCTCCCACCTGGTCTTTGTTTTTTCCCATGTCTGTGCTATCTGGCAATTATGTGAGTGGTTCTATTTTTTTTTCTTGCCTGTGTGTCTTTTCTTTCTATTTCAGAACACCATCTCTCTAAGTTGCCAGGAACTAGTCTCTTGAATGTGCCATGTAACCCAGCCTGAAACATAATTTTCCTGCCTTAGTTTCAAAAAGCAAGGTGTGTCTAAATCCCACCAAGTTTATGGTTGAAGTTAATCATTACAGGGACATAGAAGCCAAAAAAAGGGAAAGATGTTTAGGTTTTATGTGAAATAATACTTTGAAAAAGAGGAAGTATAGTATTCTGTTTACCAAATGAAGCCTCCTCAACATATATGCACTTTGTAGCTCTGTTCAGTAGCTTCAGGGAGAGTTTCCCAGAATAAGTCTCATAGTGAGACCTTGTGTGAAAAAAAAGAAAAAAAGGCTGTAAGAGTAATACCAACCTATGTTAACTTCCTATACCAGTCTCTCTTTGACTTGTCTGCTCATATACCAATTTGTCTGTCCATCCATCCATCCTTCCATCCATCCATCCATCCATCCATCCATCCATCCATCCATCCATCATCTATCCATCCACTCCACAAGTATGACACAGCAATCCTGTTGAATTGACAGTATGAGAGAAATGAAGCATTTTTGAGTACAAAGTTAAGAGTCAGGCCTTAGTTGGGAAGGCAGAATTTAATGTGATTCAGCCCAGGGCAGATGTTGGAATGATAGGAAAACTGCTGTTTTTCTACCTGTGTGTGTGCTTTTCTTCCCAGGGCTGCTGATAAGCTCAGGCTGTGCATTATATCCTTTAGGATGGAACAGCCCGGAGGTAATGCAAACATGCGGCAATGTCTCCCATCAATTTCAGTTAGGTAAGGCTACGGGTATGGCCAAAATGGCAGTGATGGTTTATGGAGAAACTGGCTTCAAATGTTTATCTCTTGGAGAGTCCTCTGTGACTAAAGGCACTTGTTTGCATATGTCATGCTGTCAGTGTGTAGAAGGTACTGTGTTTATCTGGGTTCTTTGGCCTTTTAAACTTGTAGTGGTTGGCTTTAAAATTCTGCTCCTTTAATTCTCTCTCTATGTGATCTGTACATTTTTGTCCAGGCTCTTTTGGCCAGAGTAGAGAAATTAGTTATAGAGAAATTTGAAGTATGTGCCCTGCAGACAAATTTTTGCCATGTGTTATTTTCTATCATTTACCTGAGGAGGAATATTAAAAGATGAGACAGAAAAAGAGAGGGTTTTTCTTTTTGCCTTTTCTGTTTTTGGAGCAGAGTTTTTCTCTGTAGCCCTGACTGTCCTGGACTTTTTTTGTAGACCAGGCTGGCCTCTAACTCACAGAGATCTGCCTACCTCTACCTGCCTCTGCCTCCTAAGTGCTGGGATTAAAGGTGTGTACCACCATGCTCAGCTCAAAAAATAAGAGATTTATTCTATGAATTCATATTCTTTTCTTGTTTTCCTTTGTGTGTGGGATATAGGAGAATAAAAGCAATGTTAATAACAATTAAGATATTTGGGGGCATTTATTGTACTTTATGGATTATATCACAACCAGTGAGTACAGTAAAGAAGAAATTAGAGAAGACAGTTATTGACTTGCACATGGGCTTAGAGCTTTTAGTTAATAGAGCAATGGTTCAAATCAACTTCATACATATTTATTGTTGCACTATTCACAATAGAGAAAAAATGGAATCGGCCTAATATCTACCAACATAAAATAAATCGTGAAAATGAGGCAAAAATGAGTATTCAGATCAAAATAAAACAAGAAGATAAGGCATGGAAACACAATGGAATCTTTCAACCATGAAAATAGATTTAAATTCAGGTGTACATATGTCTCTGTAACTAGGACATAAAATTAAAAAGAAGACTTTGTGAGGGGAGGAGGAGGTCGAAATGGAATGATAAAAGAACAAGAAAAGATAATGGAATGTTTGTAGCATGAAAGCAGGAGACTGGATGACTGTTAAGGAAGAAGAGGACTAACAAGAGGGGGAAGGGTTAGGAGGAAGATGGTGGATTAAGGACAGAATACACCAATCCATATACATTAGAAAATGTCACAATGAAATCTATCACTTTATATATTAAATAATAAAAAGAAAAAATACCTAAAACATTCTTGATTTTTTTACATACTCTGCCATAATTACATCTCACTATCTCCAGCAGAGGTAAGTATTATCTGTAATTTACGTTTTAAAAGTTATATACACTCTAAATGGTCACTGTACTATGAACATTATATTCATTATCATACTTTATTCTCCAGGCAAGTCTGTTTGTTTGCTTTTATATAATAGTATTATTCAGAGAAAAATAAAAAAGAATTTCCTATCCTTTCAACAAATAAACAAAGAATTGGGTATCAGTTTTAATGAATCATCAACTCACTTTGCAGTGTTTGGCAAATTCAGCATATTTTTACACACACTCATAGACTATTTGAACAAAAAGAAATTTAGCTATTATTTGGTTTACACTGCTGCTTATTATCCTTATCTTTTACATTAAATATTACAACCTCTGACTTAGGAGGTGATTCAATGGATAATATATTTTCTATGCAAGCCTGAGAACCTGAGTTTAGAACCCCTGGACGTAAGTAAAGAGCTAGGCATGGCCATGTAAGTCTGCAACTCCAGTATTGTGGGAAACACGTGGAGCCAGGCATATTTTTAAAGTTCACTGAACAGTGTTCTTAGGTAATGGATAAGCTCCAGTTTCAGTGATGAAATAGTCTATCAAGAAAAGTTCAGATGTTTGTGAGATGTGTCTGGGTTGCCTAAATGTGAACATCAAACAAGTAGTCTGAACCTCATTGTGAGCAGAGATCAGATTTTATAGGGCTTTGCAGTAGGAAGCCACTGTACAATTTCATGAAGGACAGAGACAAGATGTTGTTTACACCCTAGGAAGGTTCCAATGATAGAGTTGCAGAGATGCATTTTGGAGGTGGTCGAAAGAGTGGAAGAGTCACATGAGAGGATTTTCTTAGACTAAAAAAAAAATAGAAGTACAGGCATTGGCTATCTGAATAAAGGAGACTTATTACAAATATTATTGTCCCTTATCAACAACATAATATATAATAGAGCATATATAATATCTATATATTATATATACATATACATATATGTGTATATACATATATATAAGCATCTATGACAGGAAACATTTTAAAAGGAGATCATGAATTTGATGGGGAATAGGGGGGTGGAAGAAGTGGGAGGAGGAGAGTGAGGGGGAGATGGTACCCATAAAGAATGAAGTACCCATTTTTTTTTTTAGAAAAATGAAAAAATATATTTATCTCTTCTATCCTCAGGTTAGGTTTTGTATTTTTGAATTTAACCAACTACAGAAAAATAAATTTGATAAAAATTGCACTTGTACTACAAATGTACATTTTTGGTTATCTATCTATAGATAATGTAGTATAGCAACCATTTACATAAAATATACATTGTCTTATATACTATAAGTAATCTACAAATGATTGAAAAGTACAAAAAGAATGTGTAATTCCTATGTAACTGCAATGCCATTTTATATCAGGGACTTGAACATCTGTCAATTTTGTGTGGATTGCTAGATCTAATCTTCAGGAGATAGTGAGGGACAAGAGTGTATTTTAAAATCTTTAACCAATTGTGGAAGTTATTAGGTTTAGTGTGGGAAGGAGAAGACAAGAAATGGGAAGACGAGAAGTAGCTGTGGTTGCAACAGGAAGAGGAAAAAGGGATTCTCAGTTCAGATGTTTGTGAGATGTGTCTGCATAGCCTAAATATGAACATCAAACAGGTAGTCTGAAACTCATGGAGAAGTCTGTTTTCAGTTTAGAAATTCGAGTTTAGAAATTGAGAGTTCTTTTTTATTATTATGTTTATTTATCACATCAAGTTACATATTCATCATAGTGCCCCCTTTCCACCCCTCCCAGTTCCACACTCCCACCCTCTCCTTCCTCTCTCACCCATTCCACTCCTCTGATGTGGAGTGTCCCTACATATCAGCCCTTCTCAGTCATATGAGGGCTAAGAGTTTCCTCTTGCACTGGGGGCCTACATGGTAGCACCTCTAGGGCAAATTGTCCCATTGATAAGTAACAGTCCATGTTCCTGATCTTTTTGGTGTATTGGTTGTAGGATAGTTATCCTGTACTATATGGCTAAAATCCAATTGTAAGTGAGTAGATGCCATGTGCATCCTTCTGAGCCTGGGTTAGCTCACTCAGGATGAACTTTTCTAGTTCCATCCATTTGGCTGCAAATTGCATGATTTCCTTGTTTCTGATAGCTGAGTAGTATTTCCATTGTGTAAAGGTACCACAATTCTTTCATCCATTTTTCAGTTGAGGGACATCGGGGTTATTTCCAGTTTCTAGCTATTACAAATAAGGCTGCTATGCACATAGATGAGGATATATCCTTGTGGTTTGGTGAGGAATCATTTGGGTAGATACCCAGAAGTGGTATGGCTTCTTAGCATATATATGATATGGTTGTAAGGATAAATGATTGTGAAAATAATGACTCTCCCCTTGTGAAGGTGAGATCTACAAACAGGTAAAGTTACTTTTGCAAGTTATGCTTAGCTATGGAAAATGATTAAAAAGAAAGGTAACTCTAGCAAGCACATAACCAAGCTGTGGTGGCACATGCCTTTAATCCCAGCACTCAGGAGGCAGAGGCAGGTGAATCTTTGAGTTCAAGGCCAGACTTGTCTACAGAGTGAGGTCCAAGATAGCTAGGGATACAGAACAAACCCTGTTTAAAAAACTGCAAAGAAAAACACCTATGTAATATGTACTATCCATATAACTACCCATTACATCTTGGCATCAATCTGCTAAGAAGGATTATTAGCCTCTGTCTTAGTCTATGTTGTGTTGCTATAGCAGATTACCCATTACTGGGTAATGTATAAAGACAAAATTTTTAATTTGGTATAACAGCAATGTCTAAATATATCAAGACACAGTGGAGAAGCAGCAAAGGAATTGGATATGTACAAAAGGGTCATGTATATGTGCAAGGACACAAGAGAGCAAAGATTGTTCTTTTATGACAACCTGCTTTTTCTTGAGAACTAATCTGATCTTGGGAGATCTGACATAGTCCTGAAACATCATTCATCCATTTATGGTGGTGGTGTTTTTTCATGCCCTACCTAGTCCCGTGTCTCTTAAGGGTTCTACTACCTTAACACTGACCCTGGGGACTATGTTTCCAGCACATAATTTTCTTGAGGACAAACCATATCCAGACCTTATTGTTTGCACAAGGCTTGTGCATACTGTCATAACAGCTGAGTTCTTTGTACTCATTCTCTACCTCTAGATCTTACAGTCTTTCTGCCTCCCCTATTTCACAATGATCCCTAAGCCTTGAGAAAAGGGTGTGTAGTACAGATGGTCCATTTACAGATAAGCATTCTGAAGGCTCCTATTCTCTGTATGAGGGGAGATGGATATGAAGTCCCACCCCCAACCAAGGAGCTATTGGCAATTGATAACTGGTAGGAGAGGAAGAGTCAGTTTTCCTTAAGATTGTTACCACTGTTTCAACATTGTTCACTGTTCATGTTTCATTGAAAGGCCACACATCCATGACTATATGGGAAGCCCAAATTGAAGTTTACAGGTGAGGATAAAAAAAGTAATTATACACAATTGAGTGGGTAGGGAAGGAGGCATGGATCTGGAAAGAGTTGGAGGTGGTGAATATTGTCAAAACTCATTGCACAAAAGTGTCAAAGAACTAATAAAAATGTATTAACATGAATTAATTGTATAAAATAACTATTTTAATTGTGATATTTCATACATATATGTGTATATATAGTGTAATATGTATAGTTATATAGTGTATTTTATTTTATTTCTTTTTACTTTTTTCTCTTTCAGTGTTATTTACATGGATGCTTTGCCTCCATGGATGACTGGTATATGGGGTATGGAGGAAAGTAGCGAAGGCCGTTGAATCCAGGATCCTTTGAAGTTAGAGCTATAGACAGATGTCAGGGGATAGTCTGGTGCGGGGACTCCAACCCAAGTCCTATGGAAGAGCATCCAATGCTCTTAATGGCTGAGCCATCTCTCCAATCCCTATAGTGTTTTTTTTTGGGGGGGGGTTTGGAGACAGGGTTTCTCTGTATAGTACTGGTTGTCCTGAACTCACTTTGTAGTCCAGGCTAGCCATGAACTCGCAGAGATCCACCTGCCTCTGCCTCCCAAGTTCTGAGATTAAAGGTGTGAGCCACCACAACTGGCTCCCAAAGTGTTCTTTGGAAGCTTCATTTTACAGAAAGTGAAATCAGGGTTAAGAAAGATTGACTAGCTTGCTTAAAGTTATTCTTCTGGTGGAGGGGCAAAGCTGTTCTATTTTTATGAGTGTTGCCTATGGAGAACCATTCAATAGAAGTTTCTGCAATGACTGAAGTGTTTTCTGTCTTGTTAACTACCTGATTTTCTTGAGCAATACAAATCTGGTTGATGGGACTCAGGGTCATATTATTGATTTTAATTTTATTAAATAAATGCCTAATTTTCTTAATGCACTTACTATTTTGTATTAATTTAAATGTGAAGGCACAAATGTGGCAGGTAGCTATGATGTTGGGAGACATAACTTGGGAGTCTCTGATTTCTTTTTAAGATTTATTTATTTATTATGTATACAGAATTTTGTCTGTTTGCACACCTGCAGGCCTGAAGAGGGCACCAGATCTCATTATAGATGGTTGTGAGCCACCATGTGGGTGCTGGGAATTGAACTCAGGACCTCTGGAAGAGCAGCCACTGCTATTAACCTCTGAGCCATTTCTCCAGCCCAGAGTCTCTGATCTTAGTTGCTATGTTCCTCTGTAGAGGAGGCTGCTAAAGAGACACAGAATGTGATGCTGGGAAGAAATAGGGAGAAAATTAAGGAGCAAGAGAGATGACTCAGCAGTTAAAGTGTACTGGCTCCTCTTCCAGAGCACCCAGGTTCAATTTCAAGCACCCATACAACAGAACACGACTGTTTGTAATGCCAATTCCTGGGCGTCTGATACCTGCTTTTGGCTTCCACAAGCCCCAGGCATGCATGTGGTATTAGAAATACATGCAGATAAAACATTTATACACATAAAATAAAGTCAAAATTTTAAAAAAAGAATTAAGAAATTATGGTCACAGAAGAGAGAGAGAGAGAGAGAGAGAGAAAGAGAGAGAGTAGAGTATGCCAAAAAGGGTGTGGTTATTTGTATTTATTGCTACTGAAAGTTTCTAGATGGTGGCAGAAGTGTGACAATGGCAACCTACAAGATACATGATTTTACCATTTATTACAGAAGAAAGAAAATTTGTATACTAATGAAATGATGTGCTTGCTTTAATATGAAAATTAAATATTGGTCAAATACTAAGTCTGAAAGGATTTATAGCATCTTCCATATTTTCCATTTGATTGGTATTTTGATTTTATAATTGTCACTGCAGGTAGCTACATATAATTATATATGTAGCACAAGTATGTTTAGGGCCATTTCAAAAGCTGTTGAAAATTCTGTTCTAGTGCCAAGCCAAAGTTCCCTGACTTCTTATGAAACTCAGTTCAGCAACTCAAACAGCAGTTTTTATTTTTATTTGTTGTTATGTCATTTTTTACTTAACACATTTTTTTCCTACAGTATATTCTGATCATGGACAGTTTCTCCTTCCTTATTTCCTCCCAGATCCTCCCTACCACCCCACCTATACAACTCCATGCCTTCTTTCTCACTTTACAGGCCAATAAAAAAAAGAACAAGCGGGCTGGAGAGATGGCTCAGAGGTTAAGAGCACTGGCTGCTCTTCCAGACGTCCTGAGTTCAATTCCCAGCAACCACATGGTGGCTCACAACTGTCCATAATGAGATCTGGCGCCCTCTTCTGGGCTTCAGGCATACATGAAGACAGAACACTGTTTATACAACAAATAAAATATTTTAAAAAAAGAACAAGCATGCTAGAATTATACAGAAAACAGACCAAAAAAAAAAGCTCAACAAGCAATACTCACTTGTATTGTTTTGTGCATGTATTGTCATATGCACACAGACACACACACAAATTTCATAAAAAGACAAAGCTGGAAACTATAGTAGAATAAACAAAGGATGGTTAGTGTAAAAAATGCCTAAATAAAACATTATGAGATAAATCATCTTCAAAAATACCTCTGAGTTTGGTTTGTGCTGGTCATCTTGCTGAGAAAGGGGCCTGGAATTGAGAGTGGTTTGTATACCCAGTGAAGCTTCATTGGTGCAAAACTGCTTTTTCCTTTGTAAGCAGTAGTTAATTGGAGATAGCTTCTGTGTTAGAGATGGGGCTTCATGTCCTGTTCCCCTACCAGTGCTGGGACCCCATCTGTTTAGACTTGTACAGATCCTGTGCATGGAAGCAGCAGTTTTTAAAATCAAACTTTACTAACACAAAACATCCAACAATATACTATAAAGTTTACAAGCTCAAGAATGGCAGTAGGAAAATATTCAAAGATTCTGTTTTCCTTAATTAAACCGCTGTTTCTGCAAGATCAGCAAACTTTGCATGTATAGGAAAACCCTGTAGTTTATAACATGCAGCAGTACTGAATCTAAGTACATGTTTCAGGCTGTGTTTATTGCCATTACATGGTGTGAGTGAGTGAATTTACACCATGTTGTAAATTCAGAACCATGACTGCAGTGAATTTGCACAATGCAGCTTGGGTAAAGTGCAGCCAGAAACACCTCAGATTCATTCATTACATGTTTGATTTTGAATGAACATGTGTTCATTGTGCATTCAGAAAACATTTGCTCTTGCTAAGTTTTTCATTACCCTTTCATATTTTGTTCCATGACCCCATAGTATCATGGTCAACAGCTTTAGAATTAGTGGCCTATGAAGAATAAATGCACAGGTTAACAGTACGGGACTTGTGTTCAAATGTGACCCCTGCCGCTTACTAGTTGTACAAATCTGGGCATTCTCATTAACCTCTCAGTATCTCACCAATAGGGATTGGTAATTGCTTCGATCCTTGAAGGATTATCAGGGCAATAGAGGAAAATAATCACTATATACAACATACAACACTGCATTAATGTAATGTGTTATTTGTAGACAGTTACCCCAGTTGTCAGAGTCCCTTTGGAGGGAATGCCCCAGACTTGGATTTAAGAAAAGAAAGAAAAAGAAGGAAGGACCCATCCAATTTGGCAAAAGCCAGTGATAGAGGCTAATCAAAGGCCATGTGTATGTTCTTTGTATTTTCTTTCTCTGTGGGTTCATTTCCTTTGCTCTCTCAACATTTCCGCTCATTCTTGCCAGTTCAAATCCTTTTATGGAGACTTGGGGTTTGACCTTTGTGGGTTCAGATTCCAGGCATTTCCTGTTACCTTTCCTTTCTGTCAGTTTCCTGTTGTGTTGTCTTGTGCTCACTAGAGCATAGTCAGGCAGCTTAGCAACCATCCTCATGTCCACAGCGGGGCAGTAGAGTGCGGGAGAAATCAGCTTGGCTAGGATAACTGCTCACTGCTCAATTTTCCTAACCTTGCTTGGGCACATAATTTTCCCACTCTGAGACCTGGTTTCCATGTTTTCATGTAGAGAGCACTGAACTAGATGGGTGAATAACCATGCTACCAGCTTCAGTAATAAAGTCTGACTGTAGGTCTGAATGTTTCTCTACTTTCAGAAAATCAAAGGCCTTATATACCGACTTAGTTCCCTGTCATGACTTGCTCTCCATTAGTCATTTAATTTCATATTTGTCTTGTTTGTGCTCAAAGAGAAAAGTAGATTTTCAAGTGGTTTTATTATACACATAACTATAATAGGAGATGGATATGTTAATTTGTTTGACTAATAAATATTTTATTACATGTATAGCAAAATATCACATCATCATTAAAATATGCAGTAAAAATGTACTGAGGATAATCATTTTATGAGCAAGGATACTTTGAGGATTACTGTTGGTAGCTGTTTGTAAAATAAATGTGTTTAGCCAAAGGCATTGCCCAGAGCCACTATCCTTTGGGGGTAGCATTAGCTGGAATGTTGACAGTCAGTCTTGGAAAATTTGGAGCTCATAACTTACTGAAAATCATGTAGTTGTCTGCATGAACGGAGACAGAGATATGTCCGCTTCCAGAGGAGAAGTGGATATAAGTTGGTGGAAGAAGGAGGGAATCAGTGAGTCATGCAACAACTTCATCCGACTGTATATGTCTGGTGTTTAGCAAACTTTTACGTTGTGCAATGGCTGTATCCCTATCTTACTGCCTGGCCATAGATGGCCCATTTTACTTCTTTAAACCTATTTCCCTATAGGCAATGCAATATCAATTACCTTCAAAAATGGTTCCGGCCATGCACTGGAGAAATGCACCCAAAAGTTTTGAAACAATAGCCTTGTGTGTTAGGGCTAAAATTTAGAAATCTAATCTGCTAAATCTTCTCAGTGATCATCTTCTAGATTCAAAACAGTGAGACATTTAAAGTATTGACACTTTATACAACCCAGGGAACATGAAATTATTTTTGTTTTGACTAGGAAAAATAACAATGGTGCTTGTAAACAGTTTTCTTCTTCTTCTTGAAATAGTCCACATGATAAAAGGTGCTCAGTCCTGAATTAGTTGCTCATTATGGTTCCAGTTCTGCAAACCCAGAGGAAGAGAAGACTCTTACAAAGGCCTCAAGGTCAGGTCCACTGCCTGGCCTTATTTCCTGTTGTCCTGCTGAGGGTCTCCTAGGCTCAATAACAGCAATGGAGATTGAGTGTGAGCTGCTTGTCTATATATCACACAACCACATGATGGCAGTAAAGCAAGGCAAATTCATTTTGTTTCCCACTTCTCTTTACTTGGATTGTGAATCACAATTTCTTTGCTTCCCATTTCCTCCCCTGGAATTTCTTTTGTATGCTTCAATGGCAATTCCCGGATCCTCCTTCACCCTTTACTGTATGTTAGTCTTTTTCCCTTTCCTGTAGATCAGTACTGTATCTTAAGCTTTTGTTTAAACAGCAGAATCTCAGAAGCTATTTTTTTTAATAATTTATTTTTTATTTCTTCAAGTTACATCTCAATCACAATCCCCTCCCTACTCCCCCCTCCAGTCCCACCCTTCCACCCTCCTCCACCTCAGCCCCACCATCCTCTTCCCTTCTTCTTTTCTTTTTTTTTTTTTTAGTTTAAGGTATTTATTTTTCCCCCCAACAGCTCTCCCTTTCAGTCCAAATAATGGTTCTTTTCTTATAACTATAAATACAATACAAAACAACAGAAATAAATAGGCCACGATTATACGAGTTATATGGCTTAGCATACATTCCCAATGTCCAGTCCATATGTATTTGGCACCTGACTTTAACATTCTACTATCTAACCATCTCCATGAGTTTAAAGTTCTATATCTAACTCAGCTTTCATACTAACTTGCCTCATAATTTTAAAAATATCTTCTTAGATCCAGAACACCCTCTTGATTCCTAAACAACTCAAAATTTAACTATGAGACTCTAGGTATCTATTCTTCAACCACCTCAGAGACCTGAGAGGGATAAATATATCTGATTATATAGGAAGTGCGGGGCCTGCAGCTTCCAAAACTAAAAAATGACATACCAGTGGCTGCCTGGACAGTTCCCATTTTCTCTCCATACATTACACCATCAATCTTCAGCCATTTGGCCCCATTTCTCTGACAGACATTGGTTGTAGAGCAGGAATTATGAAGGACTACAAACTCTAAACAGAGAAAAACTTTGATCCAGGGGTTGAGGAGCACATCTTTAATCCCATCAGTTGGAAACCACATGTCTTTGA
>CAJQZJ010034502.1:779017-817016 GCA_907164525.1 Lophiomys imhausi | reverse complement strand
AAAAATATCTTCTTAGATCCAGAACACCCTCTTGATTCCTAAACAACTCAAAAGAGGATGTGACATCTTTGCAAGTGCCGTGGTCTGGTCTTTCCTTCCCATCAGAGCATTGGGTTGGACCAAGATAAATATGTGAGCTCAGAATGGTCCTCCTTAGCAGATCAGATTGAATCAAAATTAGTACTACCACCAATAATGTGCTTACCTAAACAACTGAAATTTTCTGTTTTTTTTTTTTTCTCCCTTCTCTGCCAAGGGAGCTTGTCAGAATTCTGGAATATTCACTTGGTTCTGGGCCTCTAAAGTGGGCTGCTGGCAACAAGCATACCCAGCTTGGAATGTGAGTAGAGACATGTTTTCAAAGTCTTTGCTGTCTTTTTATTGGGGGCTGTGATGGGAGAGGTAAGATATTTGGCAATTGTTCTTGAATGTATCAACTTTACTTTCCCTTTGAAGATTATTCATCTCTGTTTGCTCATACCTAGTGGAGAAATCTCTCTGCTCATTTAGCTTTTGCTCCATTAAAAAAAATCCCCTTATGTTGTTTTCTATAGAAACCCTAAAGTCTAAAATCTAAGGTCATTATGAAACAGTTGAGACCACTGGCTTCTTTCAACCCCCCACTGCTTCTGTTGCCATAAGAGCCAGGCCTGTGTCACAAAAGTATACCAAATTAGGTAACGGCAAACCTTTGTCTTCCTCATCTCTACCTTATACACCAAGCAGCAGCTTGGAAGGGAGGTTGTGACTGAGTATCATAAACGAAGTTGGGCCACAGCTTTAGGAAGAGCAAGATAGCTTTCCTGAGATGAATTTGCTTTGGAAAAAAAAATCCTCATTAGGAAGAGGTCTGGTATAGAGCTCAGGTCTCCTCTCTTTGCCCTCATGTACCATGGTCATGATGTTCTCACCCTCTTCTTTTTGCTTCGTTTTCCCTTTTACTCTCTTTCTATTCTTTGATCCTTTTCTAACTCTACACCTCACTTTCACCTCCATTGATTTTTTTATAGGATGTCCAGGTGTCTCTGTAGAGGAGTCTTTCACTTATATCAACATCAACAGCCCAGTTTGAGATGGGAAATACTGTTAGAGCTATCTGAATTGGCTCACCAACAAAATTTTCTGTCTCCTCCCTTTATACTGGAGACCAGTGAAGAAAATATGTACATTTTCATCATATACCTTCTTCTGCTTTGTTTTGTCCACCTCTCTTCAATTGTTCAGTCCTTTGAGCTCTCTGCATTCTACCTGAAACTCTTCCTTTATCTTCTGATGTCAAGAACTTTCACAATTTGGATTTAATCATTTTTGTTTTGTTTTATTTTGTTGTGAATTTTGAGATAAAGTTTCACTATGTAGCTTTGGCTGGTCTGGAACTCATCATGTAGATCAAGTTGGCCTTGAACTCAGAGAGATTTGCCTGCCTCTGCCTCCTAACTGCTGAGATTAAAGTAGTGTGCCACCACACCAAGCTGGATTTCCAATTTGTACAGAAATACAGATTCCTCTTTATGTTATTGAATTATTCACATTCTCCCAACACCTTTATGCCTTCTTGTCCTTTTCCAAGCTGCCATACAACTTTATTTTTCCTGCGAGCCTCTCGTGTACCACACCAATATCCAGGATTCCTTATGACTGATGCTTGGTTGCTATCATGGTTTTTCCTAGAGTAGTCATTCTCAGAGCTTGACTCTTAGTAACACACATGCCAAGTCAAATCTCTATCTGAAAGTTTCATATACCTCATAACCCTACTTAGTTTGCAAGATGTTAGTTGTTGTTATGTGTTTACAATACCTCTGCTTCCATGGAGATTTTTACAGACTTTCAAGGACTTAAAATAGCAACAGATAATTTTCTGCAATAGAAGATACAGGAACCTGAAAAGACAGACTTACCTTGCTTGATTTGTATATCAGTCACCATCATAATTGTTTCCTTCTTCCTCTGAGGACATCTTTCTTTGAGATAGTTCTTGAGCATTTTTTGTTTTTTACTTCTAAGATGATGTTCAGATTATGGACTCCTGAAGGAGCAGACTCTCTGTCAGACTCTGTCCTCTTTTCATTCCAAAGTCTGATGTCCATACCACTACTAATCCACAATAACCACTGCTAAGCCTCAGTATGCTCTGCTTAGTCACAGTACCCAGTGCTAAGCCATGTACTCAATGGTAATCTAAATTACAAGAATTAGTTTAGGTCTAACTTCTCCTAGTGGCTCATCAGAAGCCCTTGACAACTGCCACACATCACACTCCTAAAGTGCATAGGACTAGGGTGCTACAGAAGATGACCAGTTTGAGTGTCACCCACTGACTTTTTTTTTTAACTGCTCACAGTAGACGGCAATAACTTAATGCTGAATCGAAAAAAAAAAACAGTTGAACTCCAATCTAATTTGATTTGCTACTTGGAATAAAAGCAACATGTCTCGACTTAAATGTCAGGCCCACTGCTGAGTGATGATTTAATAACTTTTATGAGGGATTCTGCCACAACAAATTCAACACTGGAATAGAGTGACTCAGAAAGGGTGTTAGAAGTGGTGTAGAAGCACACAGAGAGGAAGGACTTGTCTCAGTGCTCATCCAGAAATTTTGCATCAGGCTCATTTACAGTAAGAGCCTATTCTCTTCCCCTTTCCTGCCACCCAATGTTTCTCTTCACAGACAACCTTGTATGGATGTGGAAAAAACCTCTAGGTGCAATGTTGACTCAGTACAGTTATTTTCTGAGGACACAGGCCCTGGAATAAGTTTACCACAGAGATTCCAAGGCAGCACATTCAATTCAAGTGCATGGAAGTGTAAAGTTCACTATTTCTCAAGATATTTTAATAACAGCTGGTTCCAGTGTCTCATCTTTAGGGAGGAACTTAATTATTGTTCCCCATCTTAATGTGCAATTTAGACCTAGTGTATTTAAAAGATTTTTTTCCTGAAGTCTACAGTTTTCTAGATTCAAGGAAATTGTTATTTTCCCCTCAATACCTTTAGAAATGTCTTAGCTTAAGGGTTTATCAGCTTTCCTTCTTGGGTAGTTACTTCCTAAGTCAAGAAAGAACCAAGCATAGCTACTCAGAGCTGAGAATATCCCATCTTGTTGGGCTAATTCTTCAGTTATGAACATTTAATCTTGTGCTAATTATTCCGTTATAAAGATGCATTTTGAAGAGAATTTAAACTGCAAACATCTGCTGTTTGCCTAGGTGAGGGTACTTCAGTCTTAATAACATTGATATTTTTTGTAGACCATTTTTGTCATAGGGAAGGGAATTGCTTTGTGTATTGTTGGCTATGTGCATACAGTGTGCACTTGCCCACAGGTTAATGCTTATTTTCAAAAGTCTTCACATATTTTCAGTCTTTTCTATATAGCTTTAAGGTTTTCAAACTATGCCTCTAACATAATGGTTCCCAATGGGAAACAACACCCTTCTCTCCCTACTGATATTTGTAAATATATACATAGATATTTGCATATATTTATAAATATATAAGTTTATGTATATATTTGTAAATATATATATATATATTTAATTTTGAAACTGAAGCAGGATAAGGGAAAAATTACTGTGGACAACTAATTGACAGAAGTTATAGGGGTACCATGATTAGAACAACCATCCATGAACATCTCTGCTCTAAACAAAATTATTTTTCACCCTGAAATATAAATAGTGCCATGGTTAAGAATAGTTTCTCTAGCAAATAATCCCTCGATAAACAAAGAAACAAACAATCTATTGTTCCCCATTTGCTGGTGAGAAAGGTCAGGTTTATCTCCTCTCTAGATGTAGATTTGGGTTATTAATTACTTTTGGCTTGCTATAACCAACATACATGACAAAAAAAAATTAAGGGAAGAAATGCTTACTTTGCCTCATAGATTTGCTCCATCATATTGGGAAAGTAGAGTGGCTATGCCTGTGACATCTGCTCACTTATCATGAATTACTTACCTCCTAAAGACTCTACATTCTTCAAAATAGCACCATAATTTAGGGACCATGCACACAAAACCTAAGTCTGTGAGGGGCATTACAGTTCCATCCATAACAGTATATTATTTGCATTTTTACCCTATGTCTGTAAATGGTAAACTAGTTCTAAACAGATTGTAGTCTTTCCAACCCATGTAACTTTGCTCTCTCCCTAAAACATACTCACTTCCTACTAGATACAGGAGATAGAAACAGGGGATCTCTAAATCTTTCTAAACTGACAAACTCCAGGTTCAATGGTGAGGAATTGAAGAAGACAACTGCATTGACTTCTGGCTCCATACTCACTTTTGTGCCTACACACACATACAAACACACACACACACACACACACACACACACAGACAGACAGACACACACCATGAGGGGTTGAGGAACTGAGGCCCAGGCAAATGACATGAATAATTGGAAGCATTGCTCTTTCCCATAAAATTTAGATCATAGTAATTTATATCTCCTGAGCTTTAAATTAAGCCTGTCCTTG
The DNA here is from genome assembly GCA_907164525.1 of Lophiomys imhausi. Lineage (NCBI taxonomy): Eukaryota > Metazoa > Chordata > Mammalia > Rodentia > Muridae > Lophiomys > Lophiomys imhausi. Next base: position 812,524 of record CAJQZJ010034502.1, on the reverse strand, counting down.
ACACCTTGCTTCTGAGACTTTTAATTTGGCCAAGTCATTTGTCTTCTTGAAACTCACTTGAGCAGACAAAATTATGATGTCTGTGAAAATCAAATGAAATTAAAGCATTGAGTACATAGATAGGACCGATGGGATATGCCTGTTTCTCAGCACTTGGTTGATGGGTGTAGAAGGTTTGCAACTTTGAGGCCAGCCTTGTCTATACAAAGAGGATGAAGTCAGTATGGGCAACAAAAAAAGACCATGTTTCAAAAAAAAATTTGATACATGGTAGCTACTACGTAAATATTTGTTAATAAAATATGAGTACCAACAGTACATCTACTAATAGGATTTAGGGGTTGATAACACTCTGGTGGTCTTTCGTTAAAGTGGTTAGAAGTGTGGTATGACAGCACATTGCTGTTGCTTCCTGTTTCTTCATCCTTCCATGTGGGACTCTATCACTTTCTAAGTAGTTGGTGGAGTGACTGATAGTGAAAATCAAGGTGTAATAATAATTCTAATTTTTTGTTTGTTTGTTTCCTTTTGGCAATACCAGATATGCGACTCCCCTGTTTCCTCATGCCGATAAGAAGTAGGGCTGTGGGGAGGGTGTGGAATGAAAGATATGTTTCTTTTGTTTCTCTTAACTTCCTGTACAGCAGCTGCATGCTTGGAGTTAGGTGCTATTCAGTGGCTTAACAAGAGTGTTTGTGAGAGGAAATTCAGTAGGCATTTGGGTTGGCTATTGGAGCCCCTTGACATTGGCTTATCACCCAGTGGTAACTGCTTCTTCCTTTTGAAAGGCTTACCAAGGCCTTTCTGACATATCTTTACCTTGTAGAGATGCTCGCATTGCAAATTTGCTTCCTGTTTAGGGCTTTGGTGTAAGTGCACTTGATGCATATTGTTTTCATATAACCTAATACAAATATTCCTGCTGATCTAATGAGGATAGGATAGGAGAGTGATTAATAAGAGAGTGAAGACACAGAAGTGTGATGCCCTTTCTATGCTAGATTGGGAAATGTTGAGGGGCATGAAGTTGCTTAGCAATTGACACACCTCAGGGATGGCTCTAGCCTATTCTAAAATGATAGCACATTTAAATTAGAGAAGCTAGAGGAGAGGTTCACGAGGAGTAATTTTAAATTGATTAGGGGTCTCCTCTTTAGAGCTGATCAAGCCATAAGAGGTAACTTTGTGGGAGATTAAGAATAAGGCTAAGAAAATCATAAGGAACTATATGAGACTAAAAGTTAGAGACGTGGCCTAAATTCCTTTCTCTGTCTTTCTGCATTTGAGACACTTCTTCAGCCTTGTATTTTTTCTAAGCCTTATATTCCAGTCTGTACAATCGTTAGAACAATATAATTTTCTTTCTAATGGTACTGGAAGATGGTTTGCCTGGTTTCAGTTTTCATTGTAAATTTCAAAGCATTTGCTTTGAATATGTCGATGAATTGGGGAAAACAATCCATCTATCTATCTATCTATCTATCTATCTATCTATCTATCTTATGTCTATGGAAAAATAAGAAATGATATGGCAATATTGGCAGATGACTTCAAAACAGACAGTCATGCACTCTCCTCATATACCACCATTCTTTTTCATGTTGAAGCCACTTTGGAGACAGGTGCATTCCATTCTCTAAGGATATATCTCTATCAAAACTATACCTTCTCAGGGCAGGGAGCATTGAGGAAAACAGTGGGGTATGTGGACAAATTAGAACAAAGTATAGTGATACATATGTATGAAAATATAATAAAGTCAATTTCTTGTATGTTAATGTCTTTGTTATTAGGCAACTTATAAAAGAAAGCAGTTAATGTGGGGCCTTATGATTTCAGAGGATTACAATCCATGACCATTACAGTGGGAAGCATGGCCAGAGGCAGGCAGTTATGGTGCTGAAGTAATAGCTGAGAGCTTACATCTGATGTACAGGTGTGAGGCAGGTGGGAGCTTAACTGGGAATGACATTGGCTTTGGAAACCTCAAAGCTCATGCTCCACTGACACACATATCTTGTACAAGGTCATACCACCTAGTCACTTCCAAACAGTTGCAGCAATTACAGACCAAGCATTCAAATATTTGAACATATGAGAGCCATATCATTCAATCCACATAGGTAATTAAAAACAAAAACAGTTTTGAAAGTATTTAAAATTCTTTCTGGTAGCATTGGTAATCAAGCTTTAATTATTATTTTGGCTGGGGCCACAGGAGGTTAGGAAATGTTCTATGATTACATAGGTCTATTGACAAAATACTAATCCTTAGAATGACTGACATTTGAATAGCTATTCAAGCTCAAAAGGAAGGAAGGGTGGTAGTATGGTAGCCTCTTGTGCAGGAATTTGAGTCAGGTAGGTCAGAGAATGTCCTAGCAGATAACTAATGAGATCTTGCGAATTATAGAATATTTACCAAACAGAAGAGTGTGATGGAAAGTGTATGTATACATACAAATTCACATGAAGGATGCATTTTAGGCCGAGGAAACACAATGTGCATATGCTTTATAGTAAAAGGCTATGGGATATTCAAGACATCAATAGAATATTACTTTGGGCTTTCAACATCCATTAAAAATTTAGATGAGCGTGTTTTGTGTTGATGTCTGAAAGTGCAAGTTCACCCAGCTTCAAAATACTGTTAAGAGTACATCTATTATATTGAAATTGTGCTCATTATGGTATAAACACTAGAAATATCAGCAAAGAAATATCAAAGACACCTTTTATTGTGAAGGGAGGAACTGGCAGATGAAAACTGTGTGAAATATCAAGTTTCCTCCCAGCATTTTCTCCAACAGAAGAAGCCATGGATGAAATGCTCAGATGGACTCATAGTACTCTACTTGATTGGGATGATTTGGGCCTATGGCAATGAATTAAGGAAGACTTCCAGTAGGTGGCAAGTCCTAAATAGTATTCTAGATAAGATATGAATTAATGAACAAGAGGATAGAAGGTGGTATTTTTCACAGGAGAGTCAGCATGAGCAATGACTTGGTAATGTAAAGACAATTGAGGTGGGAAATTTGGTAAAAACTAGATGGTGTGAGTGGAAAAGCAAAGCATCATTACTTGAACTCATCTTAAACACTTTGCATGACACATCAACCTATCCACTTAAATGAGAAACTTAAGATTTACTCGGTACTATGTAAACAAAAATATTTGATATTTGTTCAAATGTAGGCTTGAAAATGCAAGTTGTCATACTTAGCAGTGTTGGCATCTTTGACTTGATGTAGTCACACTAGATTTCTGCAAGACTGTTGGGTTGAGAAAGATAACTGTTTATTTCTCTTCCCAGGATCTTGCTACAAATTTGTATAATTAGGCACTGACCAGCACTTCTAGAGTCCTATTTGCTCAAGCACTTTATTGTTGCAGTTATTCATTCTAATAACTCATTAAATAATAGCTTGTTCCCTGGGCATTAATAATTCCTGAAAGATTTTTGCTAAAACCATAGATCTGTCAAACAAGGTGACCTACTTTTATAAAATGTTATGAATTGAGGTGAATGTGTTTGAGCATGTGACATTTTTTTCTTACCTTTCAAGTAGAAACTACTCCCTCATAAACTTAACTTTGATTCCAGTGTGTTCTAATAAGCACTAACAGTTTAGGTTGAAACAGAGACATATAGTAAGAAGAAAGGGACTTGATTTTGTCTGTCTCATCTTCTAATGGTTCAGGATGAGGATCTCTATGAGACGTACAACTATGGTAGTATACCTTCTTGGTTAAAAATGTAGTGTTTGTGAAATATCATTAACCATGGTCCATAATCCACCTCTACCACTTTCTAGCTGTGTGAGTGCTCACAGTATGTGCCTTGTCTGCCACATCATTGATAAGATAACAATAGTATCTGGCTGATGAGCCTACTGTCATTATCAATGAGGTACATGTATGAAGAACTTAGTATAATGTTTGATACACTATGAGCTTTCTACTGCTGTCACTGTAATTATTTTACTGCAATGTCACCACTTGCACCAGTCCCAAGTTCCTACTCTAACAGGAAATAGAATTTTATAAGGTCTTGCTAAGGCATGGGCCAGCAAACAATAAAGGAGGAAACAGAAAACTTAGCTTACATCACTATTTTCTGTCCTTATGTTAATCATCATGTGCCAAAGAAGATGTATCAAAAATATATTTTTTATAAGGGTAAAAACTCATGGGGCCATACTCCTAAGACAAAGAACTACCAGCAACTAAGAGATGTAGAGAGTAGCGGAGAAATAATCTTTCTCCATGAAGGAATCCTCCAATTGGCTATCCAGTTCTAAGTGGTCAGCCCGGAAATCATGCATACATGCCCGCATGCACACACACACAGAGACAGATATATATTCACTAAAAATTATGGAAGAGGAAGCCAGAAAGTAGGATTTGGGTGAAAGAAATGTAAAAGACAAAAAAAGAGAGGGAACTTATATAATTATATTTTAATTAAAAATATACTTTCAGAGATTACAGTTTATTACCTGAAAGGATATGAGAAGACAAACCAACATTTATGCATCTATCCTTGTTTTCACAGGAACCTGTAGACTTGGCTGGGCCTATTACTGTGCTGGGGCCGGAGCTGCTGCAGCCATGTTGATCTGCACCTGGCTCTCTTGCTTTGCTGGAAGAAATCCCAAGCCAGTTGTATTGGTAGAGAGCATCATGAGGAATACCAGTTCTTATGCCATGGAACTTGATCATTCCCTCAAACCTTAGGCTTTGAAAGATTTACTGAAGAGTGTGGGACTGGGAGGGAAAGGAGATCTGAAAAGAGCCAAGGCTAGTGTTTGCACACTTTCTAACCACTTGTCATTCATTTTCACATTCTCATAAAACCCTTAAATCCTTGCCTATTTACACAATTAATCTAGCACAATGATTCTCTCAAACATTCACTTGACAAGAGTTTCCAAAGGATAAACTGAGCTCCTTTATGCAAAATAAGATCTTTACTTGAAAAGGAACCAAATAACCAGGAAACTCTCTCAGAATTCTATAACACTTACTTTCCATTTACTTTAAAGCATAGATGCTGTTCAAGAGCAGTTGTACTCAGAGGAAGAAGACAGACTAAGCTAGTTCCCATCCATCCATTTCCTTGGTCCTCCCCCTAATATTTATTGTTACCCACAAATTTAACTTAAGTATTACTATTCAAAACTTTTGTGACTTTCTCAGGACTATACTTTCTCTCATTTTTTTCTCTTCTCGTGCATGCATAGGAAAACTTGGTAGAAGAGTAAGTTCCAGTGGGGAAAACCCTAATAATCATGCTTGCTTGTATATAGTCTGGGACACCTTTCACATTATGCTTTAGAATATTCATAGGAGTTAATTTTCTACTCTTTCTGGGTGACTAGTATCAAAATATAGTGGCAAGTGTTCCCTAATCCCTTCTAGATACAGAAATGTTGTTCATTGAATATTTTGAGTAAAGTCTAACATTTGTGAGGTGTTCAATATATATGAAATCACAGTGATGATGGCAAGGATGTTTTTACTGTATTCTTCTTGAAAATTTTATCTGAGTTTATTGTAAGTGACTAGGAAGACTGGAATGACATTTGTCCCAGTAATCATCTGTAGCGTGATACAATTTCTCTGGCTGCTCTTCAAATCATCTTGCCTCCATCTGGGGGGAGTTAGATATGAAAGAATACAGCCATGATATCACTTATGGCTAAAGTATTTTTAGGCCTGGCTTCTATCCCATCTGTGATCAAGGCTAATGAATTGTTTAGAACTTAATGTCTCCTGGGAAAAAAAATTAGTGTCAACTCTTTCCTCAGCTAATTAGGGTTAGTGCTATCTTTCCGCAGCTCCAGCTCTTTGGACAAGGAAGGGCTTGTAAATCAAAGGCCAGCTCATCTATTTCTATTCTTAAACATTCTAACATGAATATGGTCCTCTTAGGGAGAAAAAACCTAACAAAGCTGGCTTGACCAATTGAAGACAAACTCATAAAGAGTCAGAGTCCTTATACTTGCCTCCACTATGTAAGTTAATTCAAACATATGCTCCATTCACAGTCATTCAACTATGCAAGTTAATTCAAACATATACTCCATTCATAGTCATTCATAATTCACTCATTTAGCCATCGGCTTAAGAAACATGTCTTTTTTTCTTTTTCACATTTTATGGATTTTTTTGGATTAAGAATGAGAAATTTATATAATATACACCAACATTCCAAGCTCAAAGAGCTCTGAAAATTCAAGGCCAGCCTCGGTTGTATAGTAAGTTCAATACTAGCATGATCTACATGAGAATGTGACTCAAAACAAAACAAAAAATCCCCCAAACCCCCCAAAATTACAAAAATTACTGTACATAACAAAATATGATACTTTAATTGAGTGTGTTTATTTGTTGTTTATTGTCTTAGACATAGATAATTTGGCCCTCACTGGAGTATACTAGTAACATTTTAAAACACATGTGCAGTATTTTGGTTTTATATTTCACCAATTTATATGGTTGTGTTTTTATTTTTATTTCTGAACTCACCATAAGGTTCTGTGTCAAGCTATTGTTTTTCATATACATTCAGGTTTGTTTTAATTATTTCTCATGTCACTAAAACATTGGACAAAATTTTTGTTCTCAGAGTCAATATTTCTAAAGGGAACCGATAACACTGGGCTTTGAAATACACTTTTAGTTGGATTTAACTTGTTTAATGCATAACATTTTAAATAGAAAAAAATGGAACACATATGTTTCTAAGCATTTTTGATAAGAGATGCTCAATTCTGTGCCTAGTAAGTCAATAGGAATAGAAGGGTAACCATCCCATTTTTTCATTAATTATTTGTTTATTTTACATTCCAATCACAACTATCCTCCATCCTCTCCACTTAGTTCCACCCTCCCAACCACTTCCCCCATACTCTGCCTTGGCTGGTACCAACCTATTCTGGCACAAAATAAATTGCATTAGGACTAAGTTCTTCCTCTTCTACTGAGGGAAGACAAGGCAGCTCTGCCAAGAAATTTGGGTCCAGAAGGAGGCAGCAGAGACCAAGTCAGAGATAGCCCCCACTCCAGTTGTTAGGAGATCCACTTGAGGAGCAAGCAACCCACCAGCTTCATATGTGTAGTGGGCCTAGGACCAGTCCATGCAAGTTCTTTGGTTGGTAATTCAGTCTCTATGAGTTCCCTTCTGTCCAAGCTAATTGGCTATGTAGGTCTTCTTGTGGTGTCCTTGACTCCTCCATCTCCCTCAAACCTTCTTCTAACTCTGCCATATGACTCCCTGAAGCAAAGGTAAGAAATGGCATTATTGGAACCTGGCAATAACGGTAATGGTAGGAAAAGAGCCATCTGGCAGGAGCTGTGACTTCAGATAGCACAATACTAAACCTGTCTCTTCTGAATGTGATTGTGAGGAAATGAAAGCAAAACCATGGGTCTGGTAGGATTCAGATTGAGTGGAAAGGGCGCGCCTCAGAGATCCCATAGTTTGAGTAACAACACTTCAGTGAATCAGAGACTTTACAAATTGTGAAATGAGCTAGGCATGGTGGCGCACGCCTTTAATCCCAGCACTTGGGAGGCAGAGGCAGGTTGGTCTCTGTGAGTTTGAGGCCAGCCTGGTCTACAGAGTGAGTCCAGGACAGCCAGGGCTACACAAAGAAACCCTGTCTGGAAAAAAAAATCTAAGAAAAAAATTATGAAATAATCCTCACTATTGAGAAGAGTCTGATCCTTTCAGAATGCCCAAGGGATATAATTTTGTCTCTATAGCAAGACACCTGAGCCTATTTGTTAGGGAAGGTTCATTATTTAGTGCATAGTTGTAGAAGTTCAAAGTCATAATGGTTGCATCAGCTCAGCTCTGTTCAGGCTCTATTGAAGGTGGTATCACATGAAGATGGTTGGCAACAATTAAACTTAGAGTATACCTTGTTACAGAATCTATATCCTCAAAGTTTGGGCTCAGGTTTTTATAGTAATCTGTTTTCATGGAAACTACCAGATAACTACTTTAACCCCTTCCAAGGGTATGGATCATAACACCCAAGAACATCCCACTAGATCCAACCCATTAAAAGATTTTGTTTCCCTTATGCCAAGTTCTCCATTCATGGACCTTTGGTTGAGAGCAAACCACATGTAAATAATGGACAATGTTTTCTTTAGAGTCTAGGATTCACTTTCCATGGAAATAATAGTGTGGATAAGTTTCAAGATTGTTTTTTTTTTTAATCCAAAAATAGCTTGGGGATGGGGAAAAAGAAGTTTCAAAGAAAGTAATTGTGGATACATTTTATAAAAGGGAGAAGGCATCCTACTTGGTGGCCTGTGGGGAAAGGTGTGCTATTTCTAGAACTCACAATCAATCTCCAACCAGGCCCAGTAAGCAGGATCCTTCCAAGAAGTGATCTCCTCCCCATGTCCTTGATTTGAGAATATTTTCAGAACTGGAGGGGATAGAGCTGAAGGACAATTTATCATTAGACTGTCCCTCAGATGTAGAGAGAAGCATTATCAGCTTCAAATTTCTTTTTGTCTACTTTATGAGATTAGATTCTCCCAGGGTTGATCTCTTTCCTAAACCCATCAAACCCCCACTGAGTTTTCAAAGTTAATAGCAAATAAACACTTGCTATGTGTGCACACAAATGATTTAGACTTTCATTATATGGAACTGCTGATATGTAAGGAGGCATAAGTAGGAGGAGACAAACATGTTTGCCTGGTTTTGAGTGCAGCACTGTATGCTGCTGCTGTTTCTCCTCCAAATGGAAGCCCCAGAGAATGGTACTTGGGAGGGGGAACATTGATGTCAGCCTGCATGAATGTGGACAACACCCTGCTATTGGCCCCCTTTGTAAAGTTCCTCTGTTATTTAAGAGGTTTTGGGCAGTTCGAGATGGGAAGTATAACAGCTTCAAGAAGAATAAAATAAGGTAAATGAAACTAAACATCTTCCATTCAGAAAAACAGTGCTGCCTCCAACTCTTTCCTACTAGAGTCACATTTATGGTAATCTTTCTTCCTTCCTTCCTTCCTTCCTTCCTTCCTTCCTTCCTTCCTTCCTTCCTTTCTTCTTTTTTTTTTCAGACAAGTTTTCTCTGTGTAACATAGCCCTGGCTGTCCTGGTACTCACTCTGTAGACTAGGCTGGCTTTAAACTCAAAGAGATCCACCTGCCTCTGCCTCCTGAGTGTTGAGATTAAAGGCATGTGCCATCACATGTGGCCATTACAGACAGTTTTGAACCAAGGTCCTTTGCAAGAACAGCCAGTGCTCTTTACCGCTGAGCCATCTCTCTGGCCCCCTAGTTTTTCTTTCTTTACAAGGTATATATTTGTACCATATGTGTTAAAAGACTGTCCTCTTAGGTATCTGGGTAAAATGAAGGTAGCTCACGTTTTATAGCCACACAGGTCTAGGTCTACTCTGAAATATTTCTTAGTTGTGTGTCCTATGGTTGTTTACTTATCTTCTCTCTGTTTCTAAACTTTCTAAAACATGCTGCCTATTGTTCACTGTCTTGATTGCCACTCCAGCAGTTCTAGAAAGTTTTAGTCACACAGTAGCATGCCATCATGCTCTGCAATTGGTTTATGTGCTTTAATGTGCACCCAAAAATGAGAACCACTGAATAAAATATTGATGGTGCTCAAATAATTGTCTCAAGGGAAATTTTCTTTGAACTCCAGACTAGTGTATCCAGCTTCCAGTAGGATATCTATTTGGATGTCTAGTAGGCTAGGTAAATTACACATTTTTACAACCAAGATTTAAGTCTTTGTCCAGTCTCTCTGCCTCTCTCTCCCTCCCCCCCCTCTGAGATAGGTTTTCACTGTGTAGCCCTGGCTGTCCAGGAACTCACTCTGTAGACCAGGCTTGCTTTGAACTCTCAGTGATCAGCCTGCCTCTACCTCACAAGTGCTGAAATTAAAGGTGTTTGCCACCATGCTTGACTCTATGACTACTCTTTAGTTAGTGTTATCTTTATAAGTAAATGATATGACCCCTACCTTGCTTTTCAGGCTACCTTATTGCTTCTCTTGTTCCTGTTTATGCTTAACTTTTTTTGGTTGGGGGGATCTGGTGATCACATCCTGGGACTTGTTCATGCTAAGCATGCACCATCTCACTGAGCTACACCCTAATGTTCAGCATCCTTGTATTTAAAATTTCTAGTGCACATAGTTCTTCTTGACATATAAAATATCTTAATGATATCTCAACTATATGCTTATGAGGCAGTGATTTAAATACATTACATTAACCTGTGCTAAAGAAAGTCATCAATTTTCCCTCCTACTCCTTCAACTAGTTATTCCTGCAAAAAGGTTGGGAGGAGACATCATAGGCTGTCAAATAAAATGCCCAGTGCCTGGTATGGGTCACCTCTTTTCAAGATGTTGATGACTTGGCTCCTCTTCCAGTTTGCTTCCATTGATGTGATACACACATTTACCAAAGCCAAGTTGGGGAGGAAATTGTTTATTTCGCTTAAATGTTCTGATCACAGTCCACCACTGAGGCAAGCAATTACAGGAACTCAATAGAGTAATATATTGGAGGCACAAACTAAAGTACAGATCATGAAAGAATGCTGCTTACTGGCTTGATCTCTGTAACTTGTTGTGGTAGGTTGAATAGGACTCATGTGTTTGAATGCTTTGCCCATATGGAGTGGCACTATTAGGAGGTGTGGCACTGTTGGAGTAGGTGTGGCATTGTTGGAGGAATTTTGTCACTGTGACAACAGGCTTCGAGGTCTCAGAAGCTCAAGACAGGCTTAGTGGCTCACTGTCTCTTTCTGCTGCTTGCAGTTCAAGATGTAGAGCTCACAGCTCCTTCTACAGCACCATGGCTGCCTACATGCTGCCATGTTTCTTATCATGATGAAAATGGACTAAACCTCTGAAAATTTAAGCTAGCCCCAATTAAACATTGTCCTTTATTTTATTCTATTGTATTTGTGCTTTCCTTGACTCTCCTATTTTTCTCATTCATTTATTTATTAATTAATTTTATATCCTGATCACAGCCTCCTCCCTCCTCTCCTCCCAGTCACATCCTCCTTCCTTCTTCTCCCTCTCCTGCTCCTCCTTCTGAGCCACCTGCCCCATATCAACCTGCCCCAGCACATCAAGTTCTATGAGGATTACGCGTATTCTCTCCCATTGAGGCCAGACAAGGAAGCCCAGCTAGGGGAAAGGGATCCAAAAGCAGGCAACAGAGTCCATGTCAGAGACATCCCCCTCTCCAGTAGTTAGGGGGCCTACATGAAGACCAAGCTACCCATAAGCTACGTATGTGTATAGGGCCTAGGTCCAGCCCATGCATGGTCTTTGGTTGGTGGTTCAATATCGGTGAGCCCCCATAGGTAAGGTTAGTTGATTCTGTTGGTCTTCTTGTGAAGTTCTTATCACCTCCAGGTCCTTTTATTCTTCCCTCAGCCCTTCCGTAAGACTCCCAGATCTCCATCTAATGTTTGGCTGTGAGTTTTAGTTCCTGTTTCAATCCTCTGCTGGGTGGAGCCTCTCAGAGGACAGTGATACCAGGCTCTTTTCTACAAGTATAGCAGAGCATCACTAATAGTGTCAGGGATTGGCTTTCTCCCATGGGATGGGTCTCAAATTGGGCTAGTGAGTGACTGGCCATTCCTCTAATCTCTGCTCCATCTTAACCCCTACATATCTTGTAGGTAGGGTAAATTTTGGGTCAAAGGTTTTGTGGGTGGGTTGGTGTCCCTCTATATCCTCTGGAAGTCCTTGCCTGGCTATAGGAGGTGGGCACATCAGTCTTCATGTGATGCTCTGCTAGGAGTCTAATCTAGAGTGTCCCCCATGTCCCCCCAGGAGCCTAGCCCACCACAGTTTGTCCCAGAGAAGACCTGATCAGCTTACCCTCTCTCACCCAACCCTCTTGCCTCCCATCCCTGCTTTCCCAACACCTGATCCCCATCCTCATTCTCTTCCACACCCCATTTCCCATCTGGTTCCCTCTCCTCATCCACTTGTGGTTTTTATTTCATTTCCCCTTCTGAGGGAGATTTAAAACATTTTTCTTCATAAGAGTTTCCATGGTCATGGTGTCTCTACACAGCAATAGAAACTCTAAGTACGACACTTGCACAGCCTTCTTTCTTACAAAGTCCAGGAATACATGCCCAAAAGTGGCATTGCTGACAGTCGACTGAGCCCTTCTACATCAATCATTAATAAAGGAAATACCGTCATTGGCATAGATGACAACTTCCTGAACAGAACACCAAGAGTTCAGGTTCTAAAACCAACAATCAATAAATTCGACCTCATGAAATTGAAAAGCTTCTGTAAGGCAAAGGACACTGTCATTAAAACAAAATGGCATCCTACAGATTGGGAGAAGACCTTCACCAACCCCACATCTGACAGAGGGCTAACATCCAAAATCTATAAAGAACTCAAGAAATTAAACACCAACAAACAAAGTAACCCAATCAAAAAATGGGGCACAGATCTAAACAGAGAATTCACAAAAGAGGAATCTAAAATGGCCAAGAGAAACTTGAATAAATGTTCAACAATCTTAATCGTCAGAAAAATGCAACTCAAGATGACTCTGAGATTCCATAACACTCCTGTCAGAATGGCTAAGATCAAGGACTCAAATGACAGCACATGCTGGTGAGGTTGTGGAGAAAGGTGAACACTCCCACATTGCTGATGGGAGTGCAAACTTGTACAACCACTATGGAAATCAATCTGGCAATATCTTAGAAAACTTGGAAAAGCTGTACCTCAAGACCCAGCCATATCAGTCCTGGGCATATATCCAAAACATTCCTCACCAATCCACAAGGACACCTCCTCAACTATATTCATGGCAACTTTATTTGTAATAGCTAGAAACTGGAAACAACCCAGATGTCCTTCAACCAAAGAATGGATAAAAAATAAAGGAAAAAAAAAACAACTGTGGTACATTTACACAATGGAATACTACTCAGCAATCAGAAATAAGGAAATCATGCAATTTGCAACCAAATGGATGGAACTAGAAAAGCTCCTCATGAGTTAGCTAACTCATACTCAGAAAGAAACACATGACATATATTCACTTATAACTGGATTTTAGACATTGTAGTACAGTATAACCATCCTACAATTAATAGACCCAAAAGGGCAGGAACAGGGACTTGGTTACCTATCAATGGGACACTCCACCCTAGTGGAACTGCCATGTATATGTCCTGTGCAAGAGGAAGTGCTTAGGCCTCATGTGGCTTACAAACTGATGAGACACCCCACACCGGAGGCATGGGAGGGGTGGGAGAGGAGGTGTAGGGTGGGAGGGAGGGTCTGGAGAAGGTGGAGGGAGGGAGTGGCAATGGAAATATAATGAAGTAATAAATAAATGTTTTTTTTAAAAAAAAAACTCTACAGACTTTCTTACAGGCCAATTTGATGGAGGCATAATCTCATTTTAGGTTCTTTATTTGTAGATAACTCTATCTTGTATCAAGTTGACAAAAACCTAACCAGAAAAGGTCCCAGAACCTACCCCTCTAATATTACTGTCATTGTTCTTCATTGTCCTCAAGAATATGATATAAAGAGCCTATTGCTGAAGGCAGCAAATATTTGAGTAATAGAACATGGAGAAATTAAGCTAGTACCTGCCTGAAAGCTTCATCCTTACTGGCTAGTTTTCAGAGCTCTGGGCAATGATGTGAGCACTACAGGGGGAGAAATGTCATGAGTCTTATCCAGCTGTGAGCTACAATAATGAATGAATTGTCAAGAAAAGCCCACTAAGTCAATAGTGGTATGAATGTTGTTGAAGTTACCAACCACCTTCTGATTCTGTTCCACAGGACAGAACTTATGTGTGATAGTAATAACTGGGTCCAAAAGCTGTGACTTGATAGAGGGGTCATAGGCTCTAGGAGAGAACCAAATACTATTGTTCTGTTAAATGGAGTTAATATTGAAATAGCCCCTAAGCTGTTATCATACACATTGATTAGGCGATCTCTCACCACTCACCAGATGTTTTGTAGTAGCTGGAGACTAATACAGATCTATGACTTGGCAAAAGAATAGGAAACCTGAGAGTGAGCAGCTCTAAGTTGGATATCTACATTAACATCCACCCCTTTCATATCCACAAGGATCAAGGATGGCCATGGAACAGAGGACAGAGATAGTAAAAGCTAGAGAGAGTGGACAATTGTAGCAAAACATTATTTGTTATACATGATAGGGTCCTTGCACATACAAAGCCATGGGATTCTTACAACATGGACAAGATCAAAACACACAAAATTCCAGCATGGAGAGAAGGGCTCAGAAGCTCCACCCCTATTTGAGAAACTGTTGGCAATTAATGGGTGCTGTGGGAGTGAAGGTGTGACAGACTTGATGATGCAAGGGCTTTGTAACTTTGGACTAAGTAAGCCATGTGTGTTGAGAACTCAATGGTAGTTGTATGGGAATCTGGGAGAGGATGGAGGCTTGGATTGAGAAGTTTCTGAAGGAAGACTGAAGACTCCTTTGGGGCCTTTTGCTATTTTGATTTAAGATTCTGTCATTCTGGTTAGCTGAGACTGAAGATTCAGCCACCATTAGCAAGATACCAGAGCTACTAAAGTGAAACCTTTGCATTGCTGTGATACTCCATGTGGTTGGCTGAAGTTGAGAATTTAGCTGAAATTAAGAAGAGCCCAGTATTATTGAGGTGAAATCTTCAGGAAAGTGCTTCCTGAGAGTAAGCACACAGAAGCTGACTTCTACAGGTGGCCAAGGTTGTACCTCGAGCTGGCAGTTGAACTTGGTAGTGTAAAAGTCACCTAGGTGGTGCTGATTTTTAAGGCATGAAGGGGTCATGGAGAGTGACTCAGGCTTGGCACTATGAGAGGCCAGGAGGGGTCATTGGTGAAAGTGAAAACAGAGTAGCAATGGAAGCCCCAGGATTGAAGAAATCATGGAGAAAATTTAAGGCTTTGAACCATGGGGAAGATGCTTGAATCTCACTTAGAAGGGGAATTAGAATAGACAGCAGAAGTAGAAGAAAAAAGGGAACTTGGGAGGAGAAAGAGAGAGGAGGAAAAGAAGAGGGGATAAGATGTGGGGAGAGTGGAGGGAGGAGGTGAGAGGGCTGGGAGAGAGATGGGAAACTGAGAGAGGGCATCTCTCAGACAAGCTGGAGACCTGTGATAGGGTAGGCTCCTAGGAGCATAAAGGGGTGACTCTAGCTGAGACTCCTAGCAGTGGGGACATGGAGACTAAAGAGGTCACTTTCTAGCTAGGCAGGACTTCTAGTGGAGGGAGGGGATCACCAACCCACCCACAAAACCTTCCACCCAAAATTTATTCTGTGGATAAAGATATATCAGAAAATGAGGGAATGTTCAATCAATGACAGGCCCAACCTTAGACATACCCCAAGGGAGAGAGCCAACCCCTGTCACTATTAATGATACCCTGCCATGCTTACAGACAGGAGAATAGCATAACTGTCCTCTGAGAACCTTCATGCAGCCAAGGATCTAAACAGAGGCTGAGACTCACTGCCAAACATTAGGCAGAGTGCAGGGTACATTGTGGAAGAATTGAGGGATGAATAGAAGACCTGGATTGGACAAGAACTCCACAAGAAAACCAACAGAGTCAACTAACCTAGGCCCATGGAGGCTTTCAGAGACTGAAGCACCAATCAAAGAGCATGTATGAACTGGACGTAGACCCCTCCTACATATATGTAACCGATGGGCAGCTTGGTCATCATGTGGGTCCCCTAGCAAGTACAGCAGGGGCTGTCTCTGACATGGATTCTGATGCCTGCTATTATCACTTCCTCCTAAGTGGGCTGTAGTACCTGACCTCAAAGGAAGAGAATGCGCTCAGTCCTGATGTGACTCGATGTGCTCACTCAATGGTCGGATGGTGTCTGGAGCTTCCCTTTTCTGAGGAGAAGGGGAGGGTGGATAGGGGAAAGAGGGTGGGAAGGTGGGAACTGGAGGAGGGAAGGCAGGGGACTATGATTGGGATGTAAGTGAATAAATAAATAAACATATAAAATTTTTTTAAAAAGAAAAAGAAAAAAAGAAGAGAGTCCATGAGAGGTTATTGGTGGAAGTATAGCCCAGTTGAAGCAGAAGACCCTACCATTTTGGAGATGGGATGACCATCAAGAAAAACAGCAGTGGTGGAGAAGACAAACTGTGTGTGCTCCAAAGGGCAGAGCCAGAGAAGAGACCCATGTTCTTTGGAGGAATCCAGAAGATCATGAATGGATCCCAGACACTGGATGTTGAGATATTTTTACCGTTAGAATTTGGTTTTGCATTGTTAATATTGTGATTCTACTCTGGTACTTCCCTCTTGAAATGAGAGGGATTTAATTTAGTTTTGATTTTTTACAGGAACCCATAGCTCAAAGACTTTGAACTTTTGAAAGAGGTTTTAGAATTGTAGAGAGATTGAATATTTTAAAGAGACTGACATTTTAATGTGTTTGAATTTATAAAGACCACAGGACTTTTATTGAGATATTGGGAATGAATAAGAAAGGAAAAGCTGGCTGGCCAGAGGTGGTGCATGATTTAAATCCTAGCACTTGGGATGCAGAGACAGGCAGATGTCTGAGTTTGAGGTCAGTCTGGTCTACACAGAAAGTCCATTACAGCTAAGACTACACAGAGAAACCCTGTCTCGATCCCCCTCCCAAAAAAGAAAAAGAAAAAGAAAGGCAACGTTGTGGCTTAATAGTGATGTACTTGTGTGTCAAGTTGACAAGGAATCAATTTGTGCTGGCTAGTCTTATGTTAACTTGACGCAAGCTAGAGTTATCTAAAAGGATGGAACCTCAATTGAGAATATGCCCCCATCAAATCTGGTATAAGGCATTTTTAAATTAGTGATTGATGAAGGAGGGCCCAGTCCGTTGTGGGTGATACCATTCCTGGGATGATGATCTTGGGTTCTAGAAATCAACCTGAGCAAGCCATTAGGAGCAAGCCAGTATGTCGTACTATTACATGGCTTCTGCTTCTGCCTCCAGGTCCCTGCCCTGTTTCAGTTCCTGTCCTGACTTCCTTCAGTGATGAACAGTGACACGGAAGTGTAAGCCAAATAAACCCTTTCCTCTCCAGTTTACTGTTTTGTCATGATATTCATTGCAGAAACAGAAAGCATAACTAATACAGAAGTTACATTTCTTTTAGAAATTGTGGTCCCCATGCTCCAGTAGATTGTCCTACATCCATGTACATACAAGCAAACCTAAATTGATTCAGATGATTTAAAAAAGAAGAAAGAAAGAAATGAAGTTAGGTGGGAAAAGTAGAAGTGGGAGGGAAGAGGAATTAGACAGAAGGCAATAGGATGAATTTAACAAAAACACATTATATTACATGTATAAAATTCTCAGTTTAAAAATGCTAGGAGGAACTTATGAGTTTTCCATTTCCTTGGCCTACCTCAAAGCCGAATGTTAAGTCTAACAATTTTTCTTTCAAGATATACTTCTTATCTGCCTATTACTCTTATCTGTACTACCACCCTAAGACATGAGTGATAAAAAAAGATCTTAGGCAAGCTCAGACTCAAATGGAGTATTTTATCCTGATAAAACATATTTCTTAAGCCTTCAACAAATACAAACTAAAATACAGTTTTAGAAACATTTTAATATGAATAAGAGAAAAAGTACAAAGAATGTTTCCATTTATAATAAGTATCAAAATACTAATACAACAAAGAGTAAATTTTACACAGAATGCAGCAAAGTTTATAAAACCTTAATGAAGGGTAAGAGAAAAAGATAGTAGATACACACACATAGGCTTCAAAATGGAAAGATTTGATGTCTTAAAGCACATTGTTTATTTTCAAATAAATTTGTAAATTAAATGCAGTTCCAATAAACAGTCATTTCTGTTTTGTATATTTACATTCTTATCTCCACATCTGTGTTCAGATATCAAGACAACATAAAGCTTTAATAATTAGCTAGTGTAATATTGATCCGGGGATAAACAAACAGATGAAGACAGTAGAGGACAAAAAGACAGACTCATGATTACAGGAAACTAGCTCTAAGAGAAAAACAGTTTAAAATCGATTAAGAAAGGATAGACAAATCAAGAAATGGTACTGGGATGCTGTTCATTTGGAAAATAAAATACAAGTATATTTATAAAATTCTTAAATCTAGATGGACAGGAAAAGTAATATTTGTCTTTCTCCTAATTACCCCCTTACTTCCACTCCCTCTCTTTGGTATCCATGTTTCTCCTGAATAGTTCTTCTGCTTTCACTGTGTGTGTGTGTGTGTGTGTGTGTGTGTGTGTGTGTGTGTGTGTTTTAAATTTCACACATGATAGAAAACATTAGATATCTGTCTTTTTGACTCTGATTTATTTTGTTCCACGTGATGATCACCAGTTCAAACAATTTAACGACTCAAGTAGGAAATAATCCTCAATTTATGAATAAAATTAATAAAAACATGTATAAGGGTAAGGGAAGATGGTTCAGTTGGTAACATGCTTGCTGAAAAAGCATGAGGTTCTGACTTCGGATCGCATCACCCATATAAACTTTGGTCAAGGTAATGTGTGCCTGCAGGCCCAGTGCTGAGTAGTTGGAAACATGAGGACAGCTGGTCAGCCAGGCTAACTGAATGGCCAAGGTCCAGGTCCAGTAAGGGATCCTATCTCAAAAACTGTGATGAAGAACAGTCAAGGGAGACACTCCATGTTCAGAATTCAGATCTCCATATATAAGTGCACAAGTGTGCAAGGTCATACGCAGTCACACAAACATACAGATGCATAGGAAAATATACATAGCCATTTACACACAAAAAACACCAAATTAAAAGAAAATATATGCATAATTGTAACTAGAAAAGGATTTCAAAATAAGGGCACAAAAGGCAGAAGCTGTGCATCTAAGGACCAATATGCCTAACACTTTTAAATAAATAAAAAAATCTCTTCAATGAAAATGTCTGACTGATTATTTTCTGGCCCCTGTGCTGAGGGGGGCAATGTGATTAGATCTGGCCAGTGTGCTGTGAGGAGTGGTGACATATGCCACTTCCAAGCTGAAGTACTTGCATTTTTGACATTTTGAACCCTTGCCTACCTTTGTATACACTCTACCCTGTTGCTAGGCTGCATTCTACTTAAGGCAGCCTGAGGCAATGAAGATGAGACAGAGGAGCACTTCCAGCTCACCAGCATTGCATATTCGCAAGCAAAAAGAAAGGGCCAACATCAGACTGGAAAATGATATTTGTAAAGAAGATATTTACAACCAAGGCTCAATCTAAAATATGCGAAGAGCTGCATACCAAAAGAAAAATGAACAACTCCATAAAAACCACAGGCAAAGGATATGATCAAGTAGTTTAGTGATAAGAAAACTTGATAGGTTAACTGTCTAGAACTCGGGAAATACAAATTAATGTAACAGTAAATCGTGAAGTAGTGCAACTGATTTAACTGCAAGGCAACGTCATTTTACATTCATTGGTAAATTAGTGCAAATTCGTGAGAAATAAGAATTTTTCCTGTTAGTTGGAATATGAATCACTTTTCTATTTTTTTCTTGCTGTGCTGTGATAAAATACTGTGATCAAAACAAGGTGGGGAAAGAAAGGCTTTCTTTTCCTTACATATTCAGGTCACAGCCATTCAGTGAGGGAAGTCAAAGCAGAAAGTTAGAGGAATGGTAATTGCTGACTCACTTGCAGACTCATGCTTACCTCTCCTTCTTATATAGTCCAAGACCACCTGCCCACAGAATAGCACCACCCAAAATGTGCTGAACACTTCTCCTTAATTGGACAATCAAGAAAATCATCCAGGGATATGTCTAAGGTCAAACAGATTTCTGAAATCTCCCAATAGACACGTCCTTCTCGGGTGACTCCTGGTTGTGTCAAGTTAATTGCAAAAGCTAACAGATGCTACGGACCTTGCACAGGAAAAAGGTCAGTACTGAGTAAGTTGAAAGTGGAGGTATAATATATCAAAAACTGGAACTTTTATCTTCATGAACATGGTGTGGAAAAATAGAAGAGACTAAAATCGCAATGCCACTAATTTTTGAAATGGAACTATCAAATACCTAAGTGAAGAAATGGGAAAAAATTTGGTCCAATATTTGATGAAAGTTAAAAATAGGTGACATGGAGTCACATATTGGGGCATTGTTTTCAGCAAGATAGCTTACAGAATGGCTTCATGGTGTACCTTTTACACAAAGCTTTGAAACATATAGGAATACTGTATATTCATTATAGATTTTTTCAGAATATTCACACAGCTTTTCACCACTTTTATTGGAATAAATGATAAAACTTAACAGATTGCAAGTTTTGATGATATTATTGAGATTGGTTCAACAAAGAAACCTAACATTCATAAGAAAAGAAATTAAGCCATAGACATATATGTAAATGGGCACATGTGCACAAAAACATACATGAAAATGGAAGATCATTTGAAGATTGCCTTAGTAAAAATAGTACTTTCAATACTAGCTTGTCATTTTCATTTTGGGGGTCTCTATTGCTGAATTATTCTTTATGTCGTATCCATTCCAGAAGCTTATCCACTTCATTTTTACGCTCATTGTTGGTCTCAGTGAAACTAATTTTGCATGCTATCTTGTTTGTCTGTATTTCTAGGCAGATGTTAAACTTTAGACACAATTAGGAAAAGAAGAAATGAGTTCCAAAGGAAATACTGGGCTATTTTCCTCCAGCATGACTCAGTAATCCTTTGCTCATAGTTTTGCCTTGTTTTCTGCTATTTATGATGAGTAAATGAGGCTGGATATTGGTGAAAAGTGTTTTATGATGGGGTCTCCAAGCATTCCATGTTCTGAGGATCATCTTTAATTCTTTTAGACTCAATCAGATCTTCCAATTTAATACATCTGCCATGAAATATCAAGCCCACACAGGACACAGGTACTATTAGCTTCATGTGATTTTAGGCTGGGGAATGTTATAATGCAGTTTTCCTGATTATAAGGCATATATTTTATTGACCTTTTCTGAGGACTTTTTGAAGTGGATTTGAGAATAATTTTGATTCATTCAAAGACATTACAAAAAAATACACACATGTGAACACAAGATCCCACCCCAAACCCAGAATCTATTTGCAATTGATATATTCTGGGAAAAGGAAAACAATCTTTTTAAATGAAATGTTACTTGGGTATATCAATCACACTCCAAGGCATGCCCTATATCCAAGAGTAGTTAGCTTATACCAAAAGTACTCCATGTACTTTCGAAGGGGCTTTTTGGTTTTTTTTTGGTTTTATTTTCATTTTTTGCATTGTTTTTTAGTTAGGAACTCAACTTTTATTTTCAATATGGCTTTCAAGAAAATGTAGACAGATCATGAGCACTTTTTTAATGTGTTTATTTTTATTTTATGTACATTAACATTTTGACTGCTTGTATGTCTGTGTGAGGGTGTTCTATCCTCTGGAACAGGATTTATAATAGACAGTTGTGAGATGCCACGTGGGTGCTGGGATTTTGTCTTCCTCTGGAAGAGCAGCCAATGCTCTTAACTGCTGAGCCATCTCTCCAGCTCTTTGTATTTTTAAGAGAGAGAGAGAGAGAGAGAGAGAGAGAGAGAGAATGAAATTGGGTGGGTAGAAAGATGAGTAAGATCTGGGAGAAGTTAGTAGAAAGGAAAAATATCATCAAAATATATTATATGACAAAATTTAAATGAAAAGAAAAAATATATACTTTAATTTTGTTTTTTAACTTAGTTCAGATTATAATGTAATTATGAAATTTCTCCTTTCCCTTTCCTCCTTTAAAACCCTCTCATATATGCTTCCTCACTCTTCTTAACATTATTTGCCTTTTTTTCACTAATGTTATTGCATATATATATGAATATTCATATATAAATGTACATATATTCTTAAATATAATAAACTCATTTTATATAATGTTACTTGTATGTATGTTTTCAAGGTTGACTGATCAACAATGGACAACCAATTGGTGGGCTCTTCTCTGGGGAAGACCACCTCTCCTGGTCTCAGCAGTTCTGAGTTGCTTATAGTTCTTTGTGTAGAGTTGAGGCTTTTGGCCTTTTATCCTATCATTTTGGCATGTCCATTGGTATTGTCCTTGCTCAGATCAAGTGTGGGCACTCATACTGGGAAGACTTTATGTGTTTAGCTTCTGATATTACTAGAAGACAAAATCTCACAGCAATTTCCCTGATCGCCTGTCTCTTATAATCTCTCTGCCCCCTCCCTCTCTCTGCTGCTGTATCCCTGATGCATCAGATACAAGAGCACTTTGTACATGTATCCATTGGGATTAGCCTCCACAACTCTGCATTTTGATAGGCTGTGGTTTTCTGTAATTCTGAAATTCCCTTGTTTTAATTGTATACTTATCTCATTCTTGGTAATTTCATCAATTTTGGGAAACCATCAACACAATCTGGTTTTAGAAAATATATGATAGCCTTCTAAATGTGCTTCTTGTACCAATAAATTATTGGAAATCCAGAACCCCCCCAAACAGGTTTACTATGATCCAAATCAGCAGGAAGTCATTTTAAGAGAGCGACGTCCCATGCCCAGAGGCTGGGGAGGGTGTTTCTCCCCCCCCCTTTTTTGGTTATTTGAAGGACAACTGAAAACTCTGTTATTTAGGGGAAGAGACTACAAGCTGTTAAATGGTCTTGTTAAATGGGTTTTGGAGGTTAGACCCAGGGACTTCCTTCTTTTTCTTTTCTGTATCCTTCTTTCTCTCCTATGTAGGAGTGAACAGACTTGAGAAAAATGGGACATAGACATAATATAGGAAAGATCAAGAAAAAAGGACAGATTATTTAATATGCCCTTATACCTTTGTATATTGATACAAAATTAGTATTATATTTGGCTAAAGTGGTATGGTATTGACCATTGTATATTGTGCAAAATTAAGATTGTATTGGATTACATAGGTATTGATCTTTGTATATTGATACAAAAATTAAGATTATAGTTGGCCACAATGGTATTGACCCTTGTATACTGATGCAATATTAAGATTGTATTGGGCTACATAGGCATTGATATTTGTATATTGATACAAAATTAAGAGTATATTTGGCCACATTGGTATTGATCTTTGTATATTGATACAAAATTAGAGGTAACGCTTCTTAAAGGTATTGTACCTAGTAATACTTAAAAATGAAATGTGAATCTCTGGCCTCTTGATACCAACTGTCTTAAACCGTCTAGGATAGTTAAGAAATACAAACTCCTAGTCATGCAAGCGTGTCATTTTGTTAGCTACTATGACAGTCTATCACAGATATTCTCTAAGCTACTCAGATATCAAGAAGTTAAGAGACAAGCAACATTTGCTTATCTAAATACAAGAGATAGATAGGGCATCTTCAAAAACCTCAAGAGATCTGCAGAATATGGCATTCAAAGATGTTGTCTTAAATTAAGATTTTTTTTTTGATATCGAGACATGTCAGCTCCTGACAGCACCCCCAATTCTACTCCAAGTAGAAGATGAGCATCGAAGAACCTCCAGTGTGAGATGGTTGAATTAGTGGCAAGCCTATCTCTTGGCATGAAAAACCCCTTGCTTCAACTGTAGACAGACTGCTGTCCAAAAAGGACAAAATTTGGTAGCAGGTAAGTCAACAGCCTAGCTCTGCCAAGACAGGATAGGTAAGCCCTTCATAATTCCTGCTCTACAATCAATGTCTGTCAGAGAAACGGGACCAAAAGGCTGAAGATTGATGCTGTAATGTATGGAGAGAAAACGGGAACTGTCCAGGCAGCCACTGATATGTCATTTCTTAGTTTTGGAAGCTGCAGGCCCTGCACTTCCTACATAATCAGATATATTTATCCCTCTCAGGTCTCTGAGGTGGTTGAAGAATAGATAGCTAGAGTCTCATAGTTGAATTTTGAGTTGTTTGGGAATCAAGAAGGTGTTCTGGATCTAAGAAGATATTTTTAAAATTGTGATGCAAGTTAGTATGAAAGATGAGTAAGATATAGAACTTTAAACTCATGGAGATGGTTAGATAGTAGAATGTTAAAATCAGGGGCCAAATACATATGGACTGGACATTGGGAATGTATGCTAAGCCATATAACTCTCATAACTGTGGCGTATTTATTTCTGTTGTTTTGAATAGTATTTACTGTTATAAGAGAAGGAACCATTTGTTGGACTGAAAAGGGGAGCTGTTGGGGGGAAGAGGGTGGAGGGTGGGACAGGAGGGGGGATTAGGGAAGGGATTGTGACTGAGATGTAACTTGAAGAAATAAAAAAATAAAGTATAAAAAACTATTGGAAATCCTAGGAAATATAAAAATTTTGGATATATAGTTTTAAAAATATGTATATTACAACAAAATAGTACTTAATTATGCTTTTTAGAATGGATAGCATTTATCATTGTATTTTTCATAACATTAGAAATGCGTTTTTCCACTTGGATTTAAGTTTTATTTTTATCTTTTATTTTTTGGTTTTTGAGACAGGGTTTCTCTGTGTATTTTTGACTGTCCTGGACTCATTTTGTAGACCAGGCTAGCCTTGAACTCATAGAGATCCACCTGCGTCTGCCTCCTGAGTGCTGAGATTAAAGGCATGTGCCACCAAGCCTGGCTGGACTTAAGTTTTGTGCAAGGTGATAAATATGGGTCTATTTGTATTCTTTTTTAATGTAATTTTTTTATTTCTTCAAGTTACATATCAATCACACTCCCCTCCCTACTTCCTCCTCCTGTCCCACCCTCCCACCCTGTTCCCTCTCACAGACCCCCATCCCCTTCCTTTTTTTTTTTAAAGTTTAAGGTATATCTTTTCCTCTCAATAGCTCCCCCTTTCAGTCCAATCAATGGCTCTTTCTCTTATAACAACAAATACAATACAAAACAACAAAAATAATTAGGCCACACATGAAAATGTTAAGGCTTAGCATACATTCCCAATGTCCAGTCTAAACATATTTTGCAGCTGACTTTAACATTCTACTATGTATCCATCTCCATGACTTTACAGTTCTATATCCAACGCAGCTTCCATCCTAACTTGCATCACTAGGGTTGGAGGGTTGGACTGGGTGGGATGGAGGGGGGCACTGTGATGGAGATGTGGCTTGAAGTAGTGAATAAACATTTAAAAAATCTTCTTAGATACATGATAACATCAAGAATTCACAAAACTTAGAATTCACAAAGGAGGAATCTCTAGTGGCTGAGAGACACTTGAAGAAATGCTCAACATCCTTAATCATCAGAGAAATGCAGCTCAAGATAATTCTGAGATTCCATATCACACCCATCAGATTGGCTAAGATCAAAAACTCAAATGATAGCACATGCTGCTGAGGTTGTAGAGAAAGGGGATCACGTCTCCATTGCTGGTGGGAATGAAAACTTGTACAACCACTATGGAAATCAGTATGGCAATATCTTAGAAAACTTGGAACAGCTCTACCTCAAGTCTCAGCCATAGCACTCCTGGGCATATATCCAAAAGATTCCTCACCAAACCACAAGGACATCTCCCCAACTATGCTCATAGCAGCCTTATTTATAATAACTAGAAACTGGAAACAACCCAGATGTCTCTCAACTGACAAATGTATGAAAAAAACTGTCGTACATTTACACAGTGGAATACTACTTAGCATCAGAAACAAGGAAATCATGCAATTTTCTGCCAAATGGATGGATGTAGGAAAGCTCACACTGAGTGAACTAACCCAGACCCAGAAAGATGCATATGGCATGTATTCACTTATAACTGGATTTCAGCCATATACTATAGGATAACTATCCTACAACCAATACACCAAAAGGAACAGGAACGTAGACTTTGTTACTTCTTAGTGGGACACTTTGCCATAGTGGAGCTGTCATGTAGGCCCTGAGTGCAAGAGGAAGCTCTTAGCCCACATATGACTGTTGAATTGAGGGGACTGATATGTAGGGGCACCCCACACCAGAGGAGTAGAATAAGATGGGAGAAAGGAGAGAGGGTGTGAAGGTAGGACTGGGAAGGGTGGAGTTAGGGGACTGTGATAGAGATATAACTTGAAGTAATAAATAAACATTAAAAATTTATTTTTCTTGAGACAAAGTCAAACACTGTGCACACAGCTAGCTTATCACTCTATGTATAGCTTAGGATTGCCTCAATTTTTAGAAATTCCACTTCCTCAGCCCCTGGAGTTATAGATGGGAACCAACATACCTGGTTTAGAAATGAATTTGATGTCCTGCCCCTAGAGGCATTGCAGATGTGGCTGCTGTGTCACATGTCCATCAGTAGGTGACAGAGAGGAGAGAAGCTATGTCTACATTCAGTGTTCTGACCTATAAACATCTGACTAAATAGTAGTCTAACACTCCCAGGGGAAAAAGTTCCCTGGAGATCAACACTGCAGAGCCATGGGGCCTGGACAGGGAACTAGCATGGAACAACCACCAGTCAGGCACCAGGCAAGCACCAGATGGACTCCTAGGACAGGATGCAAGTCAGAGACTAGAAGAATCTTGCTTGTCCCTGGATGTGAGGGTTGAGGGTGAGCCAGACCTGAGAGTGTGAGTGTGGGAGAGCCAGCCCTGCCTTTGTCTCTGCCTTGTGGTGGTGTTGGTGAGGGAGAGATCCTCCTTCACTCCCTTTTTCCCTCATCACCAATGACAGATGGGGGATCTGAATACAGTGGAGTCACAAGAGCAGGAGAACTGTCCCTGCCCCTCACATGCTGCAGCAGTTGGGGAGCAGGCCCTGCATCTAACCGGGACAGGACAGTATAGCTGGCCCTAAGTGTGGGGGAGGTGGGTGAGCTGGCCCTGATGGTGTGAGTGTGGGAGAGCCAGCTCTGCCTTTTGTCTGCTTTTCAGTGGTGTTGGCAAGGAAGAGATCCCCCCCACACTCTCTGACGCTCTCCCTACAGGTAGCAGGTGGGAGAGATGGCCCTGATGGGGTCATGAGAACAGGAGAGCTGGTCCAATCCCTTATCTGTTATGGCACTTGGGGAAGCAGGCCCTGCACCTTACCTGGGTAGCACAGTATAACTGGCCCTAGATGTGGTGGTTGCAGGCCCAGTACCACAGCTTTGAGTGGTCCACACAAACATATATCCTATGGATGAACTGCTGGTGTGCATGAAGAGGCCAATTCCATAGACCCAAATATACAGGATCTCTATAAGGCAGCAACAGAATCTGAGAGGAGTCCCTGTGTGTAACAGAATATTTTTATTTATAACACATTTATTAATACTTAAGAAATACCTATAAAATACCTAAATTCTATAACCTAAAACCTATAATCTACAATCTATAATCTATCTAAGAACACCCTAATAACTAAGAACACTCTGATACCTATCTAAAAACACTTAACTAACACTATTTTAACTTTCTTAAAAGGATATTAATATTCTTAGCATAGGTCCATACAGGATGACTTGGTATTATGGCAGTTCCAACAGGCAAGGCAGTCCCTTTTAAAGCTTAGTGTCCATTTGGGTATTTTCCAGTTTGTATGGTCAGTTTTGCCAGAGCTAATTTCAACTGCTAAATTGTGGACAGTTTATGAGATCAATCTATTTTAACCACCAAACTTGAACTCAGATTCTTTCACCTGCTGAGACTTGTTCTTATAGTCTCCTCAACCAGCATAGGCCTAAGGGCCTGAATTTTCTCTGAGCTGCTTCCAAGCAGCTTAGCCTGCTTTGCTGCCAGCCTTAATAGACTGATTACAGCAAAGGGTCTTTCTTGGGCTAACTTGCAATGAAAAGTCTTTTTTCTCTTGAACTCCTCTTTTCAGTTTATGACCCTTGCGGCATACCTTACTGTGTCATTCTCCAGTGTGACTTCTCAGTCAGTGAGGGCAGGAGTAAGAGAGAGTCCGTGTGCAGTTCTATGGCTTATATATTACATTATCTTGAGATCCTTGGCTTTCTCAAGGATCCACAAGATTTCTCACGATTTCCAATGGTCCTGTCGTTTCTCGCAGCAACTGAAGTCATCTGTGCAGCTTGTGTGGTTTCTTAGCAACACCCCTTCAACAGGGCATATTATCCCGCCACAAGTGGACTTTGTCCACTTCAACAAACCAAAGGGACGAAAAGCTTTCCTTATGTGCTGCCAGATGCTAATCTGAACTGCCTACTAATTTCACAAAAAAAGCATAATTTCTACCACACCCATGAGGTTCCAGTATTGACAAAGTAGCAGAAGCCAGAGGCCATATACCAGACCAAGGAGTCATTATAATGAACATTTGCAAGCAAAAATGTATGAACAAAAGGGAATATTGTGGAACATACTAAGATACACTACAGCTTCCACAATATTTTTTTTTAATGTTGGGAGAAGTTGCAAAGGTGGAGGGTGAGTCTCAGGGAAGGTGGGAGATGAGAGGGATCAAGGTCCATGATGTGAAATTCACAAAATAAAAAAACAATAAAGAGAAAAAAATAATAAAAAGAAATTATTTGATGACAAATGTGAGTGAAACATGGGATTCTAGCTAAAAAAAGAATCAACTATACATTTTATTTTCTTTTTTTTTTCTCTTTCTTTCTTTACCTATTTATTTATTTATTTGTTTGTTTGTTTGTTTGTTTGTTTGTTTGTTTGTTTCAGACATGTGTATCTCTGGCCATCCTGGAACTGTAGACCAGGCTGGCCTTGAACTCACAGAGATCTTCCTGCTTCTGCCTCCCTAGTGCTGGGATTAAAGGCATGAACCACCACCTCCAGGCTTCTTCTTCTTCTTTTTTTTAATGTAAAGATTTGTTTTATTTCTACTGGGGGAAGGAATAGGATAGATATAACTGTTATCCAATTTGCTGTCCACTGTGTACCCACATATAAACATACATATACAAAAATACCGAAAACTCCCCCACAAAACCTAAAACCATGTTCAAACTGTGTATTTTCTTAAGAAGAGGATTGCATTAGAGTTAGGAAAGGGTAATTGCCTCAATAACCTAACCAAAATTTCAGTTTCTACACTTTAAAAAATCTCAGTTTTTACCAAGTCCAGTTCATATTTCTTGGAATTCTTTTCCATGCAGTGACACAAAGTTTTAAGTTTCTTCAATTTTTGATATCACCATATCCACATAGTGCTTCTAAGACCACAAGAAGCAAAGTGAAGGAACGATGGGCACTAATTCAAGCTTCAGGACCTGGAAGCCATAGATGACATTTCTATTGGTTAAAATTAACTATACATCCTAAACTTACCATAAGGAAACTTAGGAGTTATAATTTGTTAAGCATTCAGTGAGCACTACTTCAAGGGTCATAGCTAAGTCTGTGATACTTTACTATTTCTATTCTGCAAGCCCTACAAATATTTCTAGAATCTTTTATTTTTATGATTCCAACTTATTCACTTCTAGAAATTAGATTTTTGTGTTGCTCACCTAAAATGTCTACTTCCAGCTAGACTGCAATTTCATTGTTTACCAAGAGACAACTCAAGATAGCCCACTTATGCTTCAGTCTGTAAAACACTCATCTAAGGCCATTAGTTCTTTACAATGAACTGTTTCAGTCTATCAATTTGGTGAGATTTGTAAAATTACTCCATGTTAGTAGATATGCATATTTTATATGAACTCTTAGATTGTCATTCGTTGCTGTATTACATACTTAACACACTGCTGGGCTAAGAAAGCTGACAAAAGTAGCACCAGGAAGGACGAGTGAGATTGGCTCAAAGTTTGAGGATGCTATCTACCATGGTGAGACAATTACTGTGAACAGAACTTGAGGCACTCAGTCAAATTGTATGTGCAGTCAAGAAGCAGATACAGGTGAGTGCCTGTGCTCAGCTAGTTTTCTCTTTTTTATTCAGTCTTGGAACATAATTCATGACATGGTACCTTCCACATGTAATGTAGGTCTACCCAAATGAATTAACCAAATCTACACAATCCTTCATAGACTTACCCACAGTCTTGTTTCCATAATGATCCTAGATCAAGTTGAAAGTTAATATTAACCATCATAAATCTACCCCTTATCAGCTTGACACTTACACATTCATATCACTTGTAAGCCATAACTTTCTACCATTTATCAACATAGAATCCTTGATATTCCATAAGATAAAATTTTTTCAGAATAATTTTAAAAGCCTATGTAGTTTTTAATAGATTTATTAGTATTTAAAATTCCAGAGACCAAATTTAATCTGAGACTCAAGATAGTCTCTTAGCTATGAGCTCCTATAAAATAAAAATTAATTTACATTATACTAATATATAGTGCCACAACACCACATTTATTATATCAAAAGGGAAATATTGTGATACAGCAAGGAAATATGGGTATATATAGATGAATGCAAAAGCTAGATCCAGTAAGGCAAACAACAAAAACCACAGGTCCATGTTTGGGATCTGATGTTCATGATGGAATCATTTTGGTTCTAAACAGATTAGTTGTCTACATCCTTCCACCTCTGCTTCCTTTTTATTGATCTTGAGCCACAATAATAAATGCAGCTTTCCTCAGTGGACTTCTCATGATTCATGCATCTCCACCATCTTGGAATTTTCACTGTACCTTAAACTTCATTTTCATTACTTTATGCAATGATTTCTTAGGGACTCCTTTCAAGGACTCTATCCCAGCCACATATTACTTAGACTCATTGGCTCTCTGTCATGTAAGACACCATGTCTACTCTTAGCAATGAGAGGGCTTTAAGGGTCTGCCTTGCTGAGGACAGTTAATCACATGGACCTCTTCAATCCTTCCTCAAGCCTCTGAATAATAAATTATTTTGACTCCAAAAGAAAAATCCCACATGATCCCTTCAATATTTCATTTTTCATACTTGCAAACCCAGTGTCACATGAAAGACAGTCCCAAGCTATGGTGATAGCTTAAGATATAGCTTGTCGAAGCTGGGCCTGCTGGCAGATGGCTTTAATCCTGGCACTCGGGAGGCAGAAGCAGGTGGATCTCTGGGAGTTCAAGGCCAACCTGGTCTACGAAGTGAGCCCAGGACAGCCAGAGATGTTATGCAGAGAAACCCTGTCTTGAAAAACCAAAAAAAAAAAAAAAAAAATATAGCCTGTCCACCTTGGAACACTTGTGTGGCAATCTATATTTTGGTAACCGAATGTGGGAAAAAATCACTTTCCCATATAGTTGTTTTCAAGGAGGCAACCTCTGCTGTGACATTATAAAATCAGGCTTTCTCCATTCAAGCAAATCTGTATGATCATAACCCTTTAATTAATGTCCTTTTGCCTTCAAGTTACCATTCCTATTGTTCCAATCAAAAGGGTAAATTTTCTTTTTAACAATTTCAATAAAATGACTCCTGATACAATGCTACACATACAGAGCAGTGCCTGGCTCTAACTCCATCAGATAAGCTTCTTCTTACAATAAATAAGAATTAACACAGAGTCCCACACAACTGAATGATGTACAGAGAGTAAGATACTTTGGAGCACTCAGATACTTTTAATCTTCACTCTTCTTGTCTAAGATTGAAAAGTTTCTCACATAACTTTCCTAATTAAACATCATATTTTCATTTCATTTTGCCCTTTCTTATCATAGATATAAACAAGAGCACTGAGCTGTAGCCCTGCCATAGACTAAATGCTGTACTTTCTTGAAACTTACATTCCTAAAGAAAATAGTCCATTAATGTTTAATTTGCCCCCACATGACTTCTAAGAACACTAGCAGATTGCAATCAGGTTCTTTGTCAGAATCTAGCAAGAATGTCCCTATCTCAGTTTCTAATATTGTCTCCATTACTCTCTATACCCTCACGGGGCTGGCCTTTATTATTTCAGCATTTTGATCTTTCAGTCTCACACCAGAATCTGTGTTGGCTTTTGTGTGATTTTTCAATATCACACTAGAATGTGTGGTCTATTAGGGTTTGCTACAGTATTCCAAAGTTTTCTGGCCTGAGGTCTCAAACTTTTCCACATTGCTCCCATAAACTGGATCCAAAATTAAAGAATCCCATGACTAGGTTTATCACAATAGAGGCACCACTTCCAGTACCATTAATTACTTCCTATACTGATCAGAAAAAATACTTGACAAAAGTAACTTAAGGAAGGGTGCATTTTACCTTTTATTTCAAGTATAGTCCATCACAGCATGAAAGCCATGGTGTCAGGAACTTGAGGCAGTTGGTCACTTTGCATCCACAGTCAGGATACAGTTATAGATGCTGCTGTTCAGCTAGCTTTCTTATTTTAATTCCAGTCCTAGAATCCATCCCATGGATTGGTGCCACCCATATTTACGGTGGACATTCCTATCTCAATTAATTCAATGTCAACAATCCTCATATATGACCAAATTTTTGTTTCTAGGAGTCCAGATAAAATTAAGAATCAATATTAACCATCCATAATAACTACCAAGCTCAATAAATCATCAATGACTTGGTTCGCTAATTCATCCACAACATGTAGTATATCTGACAAACTCAGTGAAGGGGTTCTCTTTCTCTTTTAATGTTCTCAATCACTGTAATATTCAGTAATATTTTACAATAAAATATACTCAAGAAAGTGGCTCTATAAATGAAAATGGCTTTCAAGAATGGCAGTGAACAACTCTGGTTCCTGCTAACTAGATATAGCTTTAAGTAATTTTCTCCAATCTGTATCTCTGAAAAGAAAAAGAGTGACACTTGCCTGTGACAGTGAGTGACTACCTTGCCTCCAGTGAGCAGCTTTAAAGTACTGCTCCTTTCCTGTGTTCCTGAACCTTCAGCCTCCCAGAGAACCATCCTCCCAGGGACTGCCCTTTTCTCAGTTTCTATGGTGCTTCTGTTAAAGAATGTTTGTAGAGGTTCCAAGTCCTCACATCTCTACAGCATCATAGCAACTATATAGCATCCTAGAAATCGGCATTTTAATAAACATTCAAAGAGTTTTGGACCAGGAGCCAGATATCACTGACAGATTACCATAGAGTATACACATCTCATTTTTCTCCTCCCCGCTCCTTTCTCTCTCCCTTCTTTTCTCTCTCTCTCTCTCTTTCTTTCTTTCTTTCTTTCTTTCTTTCTTTCTTTCTTTCTTTCTTTCTTTCTTTCTTTCTTTCTTTCTTTCTTTTTTTTCTTTGAGGCAGACTAAAGTTAGAACTATTAAATCTCTTATCTCAACCTCCAAGTACTGGGATGCAGGTGTGTGTCACCATGCAGAGCTCAAATTATGCCTCTGTTCTCAATAAGAATGTTCATGGTAAATGTCAACTAATGAAATTAAAGACACTTGAGTACTATTTTGAATTCAGCTTACTGTAGCTTGAGATATGATAATATTCTAACAGTTTTCACTGGTTTGTTAAATTTCCTTTTGTGTCCTGCCCATGTGCTACAACTCTTGTCTCATCTGTATTGTTCCTGTAAATACAAAGTCCTTTTTGTCTGAACTCTGTGTAATTCACATTTTATTTCTAGGTCAGACATGCTCTCATTA
>CAJQZJ010034502.1:746270-778617 GCA_907164525.1 Lophiomys imhausi | reverse complement strand
ACAGCACCCCCTATTCTACTCCAAGTAGAAGATGAGCATCGAAGAATGTCCAGTGGGAGATGATTGAATCGGTGGTAAGCCTTTCTCTTGGCAAGAAAAACCCCTTGCTTCAACTGTAGACAGACTTCTGTCCAAAAAGGACAAAACTTGGAAGCAGATAAGTCGACAGTCTAGGTCTGCCAAGACAGGGTAGGTAAGTCCTTCATAATTCCTGCTCTACAATCAATGTCTGTCAGAGAAACGGGGCCAAATGGCTGAAGATTGATGCTGTAATGTATGGAGAGAAAATGGGAACTGTCCAGGCAGCCACTGGTATGTCATTTCTTAGTTTTGGAAGCTGCAGGCCCTGCACTTCCTATATAATCAGATATATTTATCCCTCTCAGGTCTCTGAGGTGGTTGAAGAATAGATAGCTAGAGTCTCATAGTTGAATTTTGAGTTGTTTAGGAATCAAGAGAGTGTTCTGGATCTAAGAAGATATTTTTAAAATTGTGAGGCAAGTTAGTATGAAAGCTGAGTTAGATATAGAACTTTAAACTCATGGAGTTGTTTAGGAATCAAGAGGGTGTTCTGGATCTAAGAAGATATTTTTAAAATTGTGAGGCAAGTTAGTATGAAAGCTGAGTTAGATATAGAACTTTAAACTCATGGAGATGGTTAGATAGTAGAATGTTAAAGTCAGGTGCCAAATACATATGGAGTGGACATTGGGAATGTATGCTAAGCCATATAACTCTTATAATTGTGGCCTATTTACTTCTGTTGTTTTGTATTGTATTTATAGTTATAAGAAAAAGAACCATTTTTTGGACTGAAAGGGAGAGCTGATGGGGGGAAAAAGAAATACCTTAAACTAAAAAAAAAAAAAAAAAAGGGAAGAGGATGGGGGGTTGAGGGGGAGGAGGGTGGTAGGGTGGGACTGGAGGGGGGATTAGGGAGGGGATTGTGATTGAGATGTAACTTGAAGAAATAAAAAATAAATTATTAAAAAACAAGAACATGGAGATCTTGGAACATAGATCATATTTCCCCGTGGAATAGGCCTACAGTTCCCCTGTCTAAAATCTTGTGTTCAGGTAGTATTCTAAAATTGTTAAATGATGATGAATGAGGTAGGAGCAATGTAATCATCAGACATGGACTATGATTGAACTCTCAACTGCTTTCTGGCTAGTAGAAGAGAACCATGGAGATGTGATATTCAGCTTAGCTTCTTTCCTCCCTTTACAACGGATAGAAAAGGTCCCTCAGGCACACACGAGTTTAACAGCCACTTCATGTGGTCTTAAATAAGCCATGCTGGGCTCCCTCTGGGATCAGGAAGATGATATAAGAAATAAAAATAAACCCCTAGGCACTTGCTGACCTCATTCGTGGGCTGATTAGGAGCCAAATGATGAAGTTACACTTTTAATATAATCGTGAGAGTAGAAAAGATCTCACTCCTCTTTCAGTTCCCATTAGGTTTTTTGTCCAGAAAAAGGCTAGCTTTATGTATGCTCTACAAAATACAGCCAGTTTCCTTCCTGTTTTCAGAAAGGAGGGCATCAGCAGTCTCTGTAATGTTTGCTCATGCTTTTCTTCCAGCTCCATGCTTCCTCCTTCCTCTCTTCTGTTCTCTATTCCTAATTTCATTGTTTCCTTTTTATAATTTTTTGGAGCTGTTTAGTTTGGAGAGTGAGAATTTCAGAGCAGCACTGAAAAATGGCTAGCCTCTCCAAGTGAGATAAATGCCCTGTATTCTTATTTGAGTTTCTCACTGCTTAGAGTGTAAGGGTAGAAAATAGAATAGTCTAACAGAAACAGAGAGTAAGACCTTTTCCATGGTGTTTGAAAAAGACTATAAAGGAGGAAGCAGAGAGGAAAATGGAGTGACCCTATTTCTGTCCCTTGGCAGCTCTCAGTCAACATTTCTGAAGTACAATGACATTTACTGTATTTTCATGCCATTAAACACCATAAAGGTGCTTCAGTAAAGGAGTCCATTTTACTTAAACTTATTTTGTGTAGGGAGATTTTGTCTCTGCCTTTGAATGAGTAATGAGTTTACTGGGGAACACTAAATTCATGTACAAAAAAGGGATACAAAAGACAAGAATAGTCACAGGATCATTGGAAAAACCTAGGGACAGAGTATAGTAAGGTTGGAGGAAAATAGAAGACATGTGACTCAGTGGAAGTTTATCAGATGTATGGAAGTAAATCCTTTATGTCATGAAGTTGGGAAGGAATAATGAATTGAATTTAGTTTTGTGAATGCAGACTGTGTTGTACATTCAATATTGATACTTATAATACTTTTCATATTGATATGGACTGAACTGTGCCCCTTATCCAAATTCACATGTTGAAATCCTAACTCCTGGGACCTTGGAATGTGAATGCACTGTGGATACAGAACTTTAACCAGGTAAATAACCTCAGAGATAAAGGTGTAGTTCAGTGGAGGTAGCCCTTGCTTAGTTACTCAGGACCTGGTTTCAAACCACATAAAAATATCTAATGTTTAAAATGACAGAAATGTGAAGACCTAATTCAGTAGGACTGATCTCCCTAAAAGAAGTCAAAGAGACATCAGGGATATAGTCACACGGGAGAAAGGCCAAATGAGGACAGAGTGAGATGACAGCAATCTGAAAACCAAGGAGAAAAGACAAGGAGAAATCAGATGTGTCAATTTCTTGTTCTTGGACCTCCAGCTGCCAAGGCTGTGAAAGACGTTTTCAAGTCCCCAGACTGCAGTACTAGGCTGAAGCTAGCAGCTTGGGCAGACTGATATAGAAGACAATGTTTCTGAAGCCTCTGTCCTATGCTGGATTGCTTTAAATCACTGATGCTCTTGCCCAAAGCTTTAAGTAGGCTAAGTAATGGGTGTGTAAGCGCTTGGAAAGTATGGCAGATTCTGGCATGACTCTCAGCTGGGTGACCTTTTGTAGGTCATGTTACTTATCTGGGCCATTTTTGCCTCTTCAGTGAATTAGGAAATTAATAAGAATGACTTGCTAATTTAAGGATATCAAGTTCAAGCTGGGGGTAATTATAACTTTGGTAATTTTTCTATACTCTCCTGCTTAGCTCCTTTCCCACAGCTGAGAACTTTTGGTATTTTTATTTTGTTGTTTAATTGTGGTAGGAAAAACACAGAGTGAGATTTGAACAAATTTTAATCCAAGTAAAATATAACAGACTCGGAGATTTTATTTAGATGGGGTAGCAAAAGTAATCAAACTCACATAGTAAACTAGAAATATTATCAGCAGTGAGGGGGAAGTGCGCAGTTATTTATTAAGAGCTGTATCATGTCAGTTGTTAAGAATATTAAGCTCTAGAAAAGCTGTCTTTTATACTATAGGGCATTTAAAATCTGTTCTTCTGAAAGTCTACTAATGTACAAATCATATACCTCTACTCCCTGTTATCAGTAATTCTTCTAGTGATAAGAGAAAAGCAATACTTCATATCTTTCACTAATTAGACACAAGAACTTAATTCATCTTTTGTTTCTAGCACCAGTTGCTAAGTGAGAAGTAAATGGCCCTACTGAGATGAAAGTTGAGAAATATTGAGTTAGTTTTCAGTTCTATCAGAAATTATTTATCAGGAAAGAACTGATTTAGTAAACACCAATGTTTTTACTTACTCCTTTGCATTCACTTATGGTACAATACTATACCTATCCCTCGAGAAGGTGGCATGGGGTTATATTTTTATGGTCAGGGACAACCCCTGATCCTTAGAACCCTCTGTTTTCCATTAGTTAGGTATGCTTGGCATGGCTGTTGTCCATTCAGAGAGTTTAAATGTTTATGTATGTGTAAGGACCAGGGACCTGAATATAAAAACAGAATTCCCAGTTTGTGATCATGGCCCTCCTTGCCTTGCCCATTACTAAGCCTAGCTACCTCTCCTGACCCATTCTTGAATGCCATTACTCAAATGAATGTCACCCACCTAAAGCTTAGCAGTTCATAACCCCCTGAAATGCATGCTAGAATATTGGAGTACAACTAAATGGCACAGTGATTAAGCATCATCTCATTCTTCTGCTTTGATTAACTCTCACCCACCAAGAGATTTATTTCTACTGTCAGTGTTATTTCAGGGTTCAGGGACCAGTTGTGTACCTGCCTCATCAGCCAATCTTAGGCAGGAATAAGCAGGGGGTTGGCAGACAGTATGGTCCACTGGGAATAGTGTCAGTTATTTTGAGCTTATCTTATTCTTAGCCAGCATCCTAGGGCAGTGATTTCTACACACTATTCAGTATTGCCTGGTGGTATAGGCAGCAGGACACTTTGCTTCAGGTACTTGGTGTTTAGGATGACAGAAATCTAAAGTGGAAAAAGCAGTTTCCTAATACTAGCTCAGCCTCCAGGTAGATGTCTGGAGGGTCAGGTTGAAGACTTTATACAGACTCTATTTTGTTAGCAGACACAGAAATGCCATTGTCCACAGGAGAGCCTGATGCACTAAAAGGAAAGCAATCTGCCTGGTACTCCACTCTGTCTGCTATGATTTAAAGGTGCAAGAAACTACAACCTTCATTTGGAGTCTAGTCTGTGAGTAAATGAATAATGATAAGGAATAGCTAAGAAGAGAGGCACTGGTCAGATTACGGCAGTATTTCCTTCACTCTTGGTGTCCACATTTTGAGAGAACAGCAGTGGAGAGCCATACCCTTGACCATCTCAGTGAATCTAATAGTAGGTGGTAAGTTATTCTGGTTATACCAGAAATGCCTTCCCCTCTTGAGTGTATGTACCCAAATCTTGAGTATATGAAAATACCCAATAAACCAATGGATTTCTATGTATTGAGCATTGGAGTGATGAATGGAGTGCTGGCTACATAAGAACTGCTCAGTGAATGCTGGAATCAATAGGCAATTCATTCCATGTTAGTGTTTTTTATACTTCAAAGCACAACAGAATTCTTTTTAAGTATGACTTTAATCTGAAACAGTAGAATTCTAATTATATTAGGGCCAGGATATGGTAGTGGGTGTTATGGAGTTATGACTTTCAGTCTTGCTTTCGGTATCTTATATGGGAAAGAAGTCAAAATTTCTAAGAATCCTTTGATAAGTATGATTAATATTTCTGATTTTAAAGCCTTGTATGTATTCTTTGGGGTTTAAAAAAAAGTTAAAAAAGCATAAAGCTTTTTAAAAAATGTTCATTTATTATTTCAAGTCACATCTCCACCACAGTGCCCTCTTTCCACCCCTCTCAGCTCCATCCTCCTACCCTCGACCCCCTTTTCCTTCTATCCTACTCCTCCAGAGTAGGGTGTCCATACATATCAGTTCCCCACCCCAGTTCAGAAGTCATGTGAGGGCTAAGAGCTTTCTCATATACTGGGGGTATACATGGCAGCACCACTAGGGCAAAGTGGCTCATTAACAGGTAACAAGGTCTATGATCCTGTTCCTTTTGGTGCATTGGCTGTGGTATTGTTATCCTGTACTATATGACTAAAATCCAAATACAAGTGAATAGATGCTATGTGCATCTTTCCGAGTCTGGATTAGCTCACTCAGGATGAGCTTTTCTAGTTCCATATATTTGGCTACAAATTGCATGATTTTTTTGTTTCTGATGGCTGAATAGTATTCCATTGTGTAGATATACCACAGTTTTCTTTTGTCCATTCATTATTTGAGGGACATCTGGGTTGTTTCCAGTTTCTAGCTATTACAAATAAGGCTGTTATGAACATTGATGAGGAAACATCCTTGTGGTTTGGTGTGGAATCCTTTGGATGTATACCCAGAAGTGGTATGGCTGGGTATTGAGGTAGAGGTATTCCAAGTTTTACAAGAAATCACCAGACTGATTTCCATAGTGGCTGTATATGTTTACACTCCCACCAGCAATTGAGGATTGTTCCCCTTTCTCCACAACCTCACCAGCATGTGCTATAGTTTGAGTTTTTGATCTTAGCCATTCTGACAAGTGTGAGATGGAATCACAGAGTCATCTTGAGTTTCATTTCTCTGATGATTAAGAATGGTGAGCATTTCTTCAAGGGTCTCTCAGCCGTTAGGGATTTCTCCTTTGTGAATTCTCTGTTTAGCTCTGTTTCTCGTTTTATAATTGGATTATTTGGTTTCTTGGCATTTAATTTCTTGAGTTCTTTGTAAATTATGGATATTAGCCCTCTGTCAGATGTGGAGTTGTTAAAGATCTTTTTTCAATCTGTGGGTTGCCATTTTGTTCAAATGACAATGTCTTTTGCCTTACAGAAGCTTTTCAGTTTCATGAGTTCCCATTTACTGTTTGTTTGTCTTAGAGCCTGAGCTATTGGTGTTCTGTTCAGGAAGTTGTCACCTGTGTCCCTCAGTTCAAGGATTTCCCCACTTTCTCTTCTATTAGATTTAGTGTGTCAGGCTTTATGTTAAGGTCTTTGATCTACTTGGACTTAAGCTTTGTGTAGGGTGATAAGTATGGGTCTATCTCTTTTACATGTTGGCATCCAATTATATCAGCACCATTTGTTGAAGATGATGTCCTTTTTCCATTGTATGGTTTTGGCTTCTTTGTCAAAAATTAAGTGACCATAGTGTGGGTTCATTTCTGGGTCCTCAATTCAATTCCAGTTATCAACTGGTCTGTTTCTATATGAGTACCATGCTGTGTTTATTACTATTGCTATGTAGAATAGATTGAAATCTGGGATGGTGTTACCTGCTGAAGTTTTTTTATTGTACAAGATTGATTTAGCTATTCTGGGTTTTTTGTTATTCCATATGAAGTTGATAATTGTTTTTTTCCAGGTCTGTGAAGAATTGTGTTGGTATTTTGATGGGAATTGCATTGAATTTGTATATTGCTTTTGGTAGGATGGCCATTTTTATTATGTTGATCCTACCTATCCGTGATCATGGGAGATCTTTCCATCTTCTGATGTCCTCTTCAA
Organism: Lophiomys imhausi; assembly: GCA_907164525.1. Lineage (NCBI taxonomy): Eukaryota > Metazoa > Chordata > Mammalia > Rodentia > Muridae > Lophiomys > Lophiomys imhausi. The sequence continues at coordinate 771,698 of CAJQZJ010034502.1, read as the reverse complement.
TTTCTTTCTTCAAGGACTTGAAGTTCTTGTCATACAGGTCTTTTACTTGCTTGGTTAAAGTTACCCCCAAGTATTTTATGTTGTTTGTGGTTATTGTGAAGGGTGTGGTTTCTCTAATTTCTTTCTCAGCTCATTTATCCTTTGTATAAACAAGGGCTTCTTTTTTTGAGTTAATTTTGTATTCAGCCAACTTGCTGAAGGTGTTTATCAGTTGTATTAGTTCTCTGGTGGATTTTTTGGGTCACTTATGTATACTATCATATCATCTGAAAATAGGGACAATTTGACTTCTTCCTTTCCAATTTTTATCCCCTTGATCTCCTTTAGTTTTCTTACTGCTCTGGTTAGAACTTCAAGTACTGTGTTGAAGAGATATGGGGAGGGTGGGCATCCTTGTCTTGTGCCTGATTTTATAGGAAATGCTTTAAGTTTCTGTCTATTTAATTTGATGTTGGCTACTGGCTTGTTATCGCCTTTATTATTTCCAGGTATGGTCCTTGTATGCCAGTTCTCTCCAGGGCTTTTAGCATGAAGTGGTGTTGGATTTTTAGGAATGCTTTTCAGCATCTAATGAGATGATCATGTGGTTTTTTTTCTTTCAGCTTATTTATATGGTGAATTACATTGATGGATTTTTGTATGTTGAACCACCCCTGCATTCCTGGGATGAAGTCTACTTGATCATGGTGTATGATACTTTGATGTGGTCTTGGATCAGTTTGCAAGCATTTTATTAAGTATTTTTGCATCTATGTTCATGAGGGAAATTAGTCTGAAGCTCTCTTTCTTTTTGGGTATTTGTGTGGTTTAGGGATCAGGGAGACTGTGGCCTTGTAGAATGAGTTTGACAGTGTTCTTTTTGTTTCTATTTTGTGAAAGAGTTTGAAGAGTATTGGTATTAACTCTTCTTTGAAGGTCTTGTAGAATTCTGTGCTGAAACCATCTGGCCCTGGGCTTTTTTGTTGTTGTTTGGAGATTTTTAATGACTGTTTCTATTTCCTTAGGGGTTATAGAACTGTTTAATTTGTTTACCTGATCTTGATTTAGCTTTGGTAGGTGGAATTTATCAAGAAAATTGTCCATTTCACTTAGGTTTTCAAATTTTGTGGAGTACAGATCTTTGAAGTATGACCTAAAGATTCTTGGGATTTCTTCGATGTCTGTTATTTCTCCCTTTTCATTTCTGATTTTATTGATTTGGGTATTTTCCCTCTGCCTTCTTGTCAGTTTGGCTAAGGGTTTGTCTATTTTGTTGATTATCTCAAAGCACCAGCTCTTGGTTTCTTTGATTCGTTGTATTGTTCTTTTTGTTTCTAAGTTGTTGATTTCAGTCATAAGTTTGATGATTTCCTGCCTTCTGGTCTTCTTGGGAGTGTTTGCTTATTTCTAGCTCTTCCAGTTCTGCTGTTAAATTGCTCATATGGGCTGTCACAATTTTCTTTTTGAAGGCACTTAGTGCTATGAACTTTTCACGTAGCACTGCTTTTATTGTTTCCTATAGGTTTGATTATGTTGTGCCTTTGTTTTTGTTGGATTTTAAGAAGTCTTTGATTTCCTTCTTTATTTGTTCTCTGACCCAGTGGTCATTGAGTAGAGTTGTTCAGTTTCCATGAATGTGTAGGCTTTTTGTTATTTATAGGTTTGGTTATGTTGTGCCTTTGTTTTTGTTGGATTTTAAGAAGTCTTTGATTTCCTTCTTTATTTGTTCTCTGACCCAGTGGTCATTGAGTAGAGAGTTGTTCAGTTTCCATGAATGTGTAGGCTTTTTGTTATTTCTATTGTTGCTGAAGTCCAGTTTTAATCTATGGTGGTCTGATAAGACACAAGGGGTTATTTCAATTTTCTTATATCTATTGAGGCTTGCTTTGTGTCTGAGTATATGTTCAATTTTAGAGAAGGTTCTGTTAGGTGCTGAAAAAGAGGTGTATTCTTTTGTATTTGGGTGAAATGTTCTGTAGATATCTGTTAGGTCCATTTGGTTCATGACCTCCGTTACTCTATTTCTCAGTTTGGTTTCTGTCTTGATGATCTGTCCATTGTTGTGAGTGGGTGCTGAAGTCTCCCACTATTAATGTGTGGTATTTGATTTGTGGTTTAAGTTTCAGAAGAGGTTGTTTTACAAATGTGGGTCCCCTGTATTTGGGGCATAAATGTTCAGTATTGATATGTCATCTTGATGAATTTTTCCTTTAATAAGTATGTAGTGTCCTTCCCTGTCTTTTTTTATTAACTTCAGTTAAAAGTCTATTTTATTTGATATTAAGATGCTACTCCAGCTTGTTTCCTGGGACCATGTGCTTGGAAAAACCTTTTCCCAGCCCTTTACTCTGAGGTAGAGTCTGTATTTGTTAGGGAGATGTGTGTCTTGTATACAGAAAAATGATGGGTCTTGTTTACAGATCCATTCTGAAAGCCTGTGTCTTTTTATTGGGGAGTTGGGTCCATTGATGATGAGGGATATTAATGAGCAAAGGTTGTTGTTTCCTGTTATTTTTATGTAGGTGGTGGTGGTATGTTTCTTTTGGTTTAGCTGCAATGGAGTTTTTTGCTTCCTCTGTTTTTTTTTTTTTTTTTTGGTGGTGTACATATCTTCTCTGGTTGGAATTTTCCTTCTATGATCTTCTGTAGAGCTGGGTTTGTGGATAGATACTGTTTAAATTTGGTTTTGTCATGGAATATCTTGTTTTCTCCATCTATGTTCATAGAAATTTTTGTTGGGTATAGTAGTGTGGGCTGACACCTATGTTCTCTTAGGGTTGTAGGACATCTGTCTAAGCCCTTCTGGCTTATAGGGTTTCTGAGGAGAAGTCAGGTGTAATTCTGATGGGTCTGTCATTATATGTTTCTTGACCTTTTTCTCTTACAGCTTTTAATATTCTTTCTTTGTTCTATACATTTGAAGTTTCAATTATTATGTGGTGAGAGGAATTTCTTTTCCGGTCTAATCTGTTTGGAGTTCTGTATGCCTCTTAGAATTTTATCGGCATCTCTTTCTTTAACCTTGGGAAGTTTTTTCCTATAATTTTGTTGAAGATGTTTTCCTGACCTTGGAGTTTGGAAGTCTTCTCTTTCATCTATGCCTATAATTCTTAGGTTCCATCATTTCATTGAGTCCTTGATTTCTTGGATGTTGTGGGTGAGAACTTTTTTAGATTTCTCTTTTTCTATGGTTGTTGTACTGATTTCTTCAATTGACTCTTCCTGAGATTCTGTCTTCCATCTCTTGTATCCTCTTTTTGATACTCATGTCTGTAGTTCCTGTTCTCTTTCCTTGGTTTTCTACCTCCAGGGTTGTCTCTGCTTGTGTTTTCTTTATTGTCTCTATTTAAGATTTAAAGTCTTGAACACTTTTACATGTTTTGTACATTTCCTGCTCCAATGTAGATTACTTTGTCTTCAAATCATTCAAATCTTTCATAGCCTTGTATTTTTCTCATTCATATTTGCCTGAGTTGGGTTGGAGGTCTCTAATAGTATTCTTAATCGCTTTCATTTGTAAAACTGAAGATTCTTTACATTCTTTAAGGAATTTAATTTCTTCTTGTAAGGACTCTATCATTTTCCTAAGTATAGATTTGTCATCATTTTTGTGTGTTTCAACTGTGGTGAGATGATCAGGGTTTGCTATATTAGCATCCTTGTATTTTGTTGGAGTTGTATTTCCCTGATTTTTGTCAGATTTGTTTTTTCGCTGAACTTTAGCCATCTGATTGCTCTTAGCTGATTGTTTCTAGTGTCTTCTGGAACTGATGCTAAGGATGGGGTTTGTGTAGAGGCTCTATAGTCTTGGTGGTCTATATCTCAACACAGGCTAGGTGGGATCTTATGTTGGGGGCTGGAGTTCAGTGGGCCCCCTGAAGTTCACCCCTTCCAGTTTTGCCCCAACTGGAAACTCAGGTCAGGGTTAGGGTACGATGTGTTATTCCAGCCTGCAGATTCCCCTGCTGCTAGTTTGTCTGGTCTGAGGGTTAGGTCAGTGGTCATGTTTTCCCCAGGTGGCTCCTCCTGTGTGGTCCCCAGGGCACCTCTTTGCCTCTTGGCCCTAGGCAGTAAGCCCTTGTTATCTGAGTCATTCAGGTAGTGCACACAGGCCAAGAACTCGCTGCTCCAAGGGTGGAACTGTAGATGCTGAAGATCCGGTTTCCCACTGAGGAGGAGCAGGGGTCCAATATAACACCACAAACCATCCACAGAGCTTTATCTCAGTGGTAGCCTGTATGTCCAAAACCTTTCTGGGTAAGCCCAAATATACTTCCACCCCACCAGACCTCCATTCTGCTGGAGATATACCACTCTGGTCCTGCTGTTTTCCTGTAGCTCAGAATGTGCTGTGGTTTGTGGCCACAATGGTTCTGCTGAGAATATACCTGTTCCTTGGTGTCAGAATGCCTGTGTAGAATCTGGAATCTCAGGAGGCTGGTGCGTACCCCATCTGGGGTTTGGAGCTGCTTGCTGGGTATTTGAGTGGCTCACGTCCACGAGTCCTCTCCTGGTGATGATTCTCCTGCTTCTCCGGCTTCTGTGGCACCCATGGTTTCTGCTGGTCTGTGTTTCTGAATGTATGAGAATCTCCCCCAGGGACTTCTATTAGTCCCTGGGTTCGCTGGGTGAAAGCCGGTGGGATTGCACCTCTCAGACTGTTGCTCAGTGTGTTATAACTCTGTGGTATTATAGCTGTCCCCACCCCCCACATTGAAAATGCATTCATTCAGGCTGCTGCCATCTTGGAATGTCCCCAAATTCAAGCTTTAATGTGAGGAAAACAGAGTTAAAGTTGGACAAGAATATAGTCATATTAGACATCTATGAGAAGCAATGATGCAAAATTTCTTTGTATAGTACCAGGAAAATGTGTTCTAAGATACAGGGTATTAGGGTATTAGCAAAAGCCTAAATGTACGAATGAGCAAGCATGGACTTCAAGATGGAAGAAGGGACATTTCCTAGTTTCTTTTCTGTTGTGATAAAACACTCAGACTACAGCAACTTAAGGGAGAAAGGGTTTATTTGGTTCACAATTTACAGTACCACATCGTGAGAAAGCCAAGGTAGTAGTTTGAAAGAAATGGCAACATTGCATTTCCAGCAAAGAGCAGAGAGCAGTGAATTAGTGTATGCTAGTGCTTAGTGTTTCCTCTCCATTTCCTCTGTCTAGGGAATGACCTCACCTAAGATGGACCTGATCATATTAATTGACATAAGATGATTCCTTACTGATGTTCTCAGAACTTAATTTGAAAATAATATTTTCTATTTATTCCTTGAAATTTTCCTCCATCTATATAATGCATTTTGGTCAGATATACCTCTCACTAGAATATACCCACTAGAATATGGCTTCTTTCAACTACAGGGGTTCTTGCTTTTATTTTAAATCTCACTGAGTCCAACTAGTGCGGCCTATATGCATGTGGGTATAAGACCATTCAATGGAGCATAGGCAACCCACCCAAAGAAAAAATAACTCTCCCTTTCCTAGCAGCTATCAACCACAAATAACTTTGAATCTATGGGTGGGGCCTAGTAAGAATCTCCTTTTCCATGATGGATATTTTTTTCTGGCATGTAGGTCTTGTTTAGGTAGTCACAGCTGTGTGAGTTCATAATGCAATGACCATATCTGTCCAGAAGACAGCATTTAGCAACACTGCTGCCCATCCTTTGTCTGTTACATTCTGTGTGATCTTTCATGGTATTCCCTACCCCTAGGAAAGGTGTGTCATTTTGATGTACAATTTAGAGCACAGTCATTTATTCTGAATACTTTGACCAGTTATGAGTCTCTGCATCAATTACTGCCCATTACAAGAAGAAGCTTCTCTGAACAAGCTTGAGAGTTGCACAGAACTTCTGATTTAAAAGACAGTTTAACAATGTGATGACATTTAGCAAAATAATAATAGATTTCTCCATTTGGCCTATGACCTCCCCAATAATGGGCTTTGACCAAGTTTACAGCACCAGACATGAGCTTCATCCTGTGATACAGTCCTTAAATATAACCAGAAAGTAAATGGTCATGACCATGGTAGTTATGTCAATATTGTCATCCGTAGTCACAATTTGCATGGTAGGTTATTTTAGGGAGGGTTAACCAAAATAAAGGGTATATGAAATAGCCACCGAGAAACTTACTATCTTGTAACATAACTGAAAAATACAATTCCTGACTGGGGCTGAGAAAGCCCTCAATGATTAAGAGAACATGTTGCAAATTGCTATTTGGATTGCATAGCACACTGTTTGTCCTGTGTAAATTCAACAAAATGTTAAAGAAATCAGTGGACTTGCTGGACAGGAGCACCAGCCATATGCCTAGTCCAGGCAGATCAGTATATTCCTGGTATAGAGAAAGTTCAGCAAAGGTATCTTTTAATGGCATTGTGATTGAATATTGGCTTAAGTGAACAGAGGCTCAACTTGTAGATATCAACTTGGTGACACCATAATTGTACATGCAATGACTACTTGTTTTAAACTATGTGAACACAACTGTACATTGCAATTGGGTTAGAAGGTCTGTGAGTATATTTCCTAGAATTCAAAGGCCTTGAAAATAGCTTTACATTTGTACATAAGCAATGAGTTGCATTTACTTCAAGGAATGTGATCAAATTTGGTGTCCATGTATACATTCTGCTTTGTCTCTCTGTTGATGTATGCAACATTTGGCAGTTTTCAGCCTGACTACACACAGTTCAGACATCCCCATGTAGCGTTTTAGCTGTATTGTCTACTTTACAGTATTAGGACGAGAAGTCAGGTTTGTCACTAACAAGAGGATTAAAATGTATAGCTCCCCTCTCCGCAAAAAAAAAAAAGCACAGAGAAAGAAATGTATTAGAAGAATCAGATGTGACTGGCTAAGAAGTTTCATGGGCCCTTGAAAATATGAAGACTTTATCTTGGATGAATATGCCTCTTTTCTAGATAAATAGGAAAGCATAAAGGGTATAGGGATAAGTATCTAAATAATAGAGCATAAAAATTTTTACATAGCCTTATGTTTTATTTTGTATGAGTAATCTAGGCATGATTTGAAGTACAGAGGAGAATGAGTATAGTTTATGTGCAAACACTCCACTATTTTATATAAGGGCTTTGAGTATCTGTAGATTTTGATATGGGGGATTCACCTAACAATATCAAGAGGCAAATATATTAATGAGAAACTTACAAGATCTCACTGTGCATATTAAATACATTTTTAAAAAGTCCAATTAATAATACACCAGAGAATCTCGATGGTTAACCAAAATTGTTGTGATAATGGAGCTTACATTCTAGGTACAAGCAACAGAAAGTATCGAAACTTCTGGCTTCCAAGAGTACTTACACTCATGTGGACACACACACACACACACACACACACACACACACATTTTTATTTTAATACCTTTAGAAATAGAGACAAAAAGAAAAGATCTTATTTGGCTTTATGGCTCTATCTCCCATATATGGTATGATTCCTAAATTTATAGATTCCAACTCCAAATCTCTCCAGGGTTAAAACACTCTCTTTTAACCAGTTGTAACTTAAGTTTTACTGTGACCAAAACATTACTATTTTCATTAATTTCATATGTTCTTTGATAATTTTGTACAATGTGTTTTGATCACATTCATTTCCCTAACTCTTCTCAGATTCACCTCGCATTTCCCCATCCACCAAACTCTACATCCTATTTTTCAAATTCCTCAAGATGAATTTTTATTTGTCTATATATTCTTGGATATGTGATCTTCCACCAGAGTGTGGTTAACAAGAACCACATTCATTTTTGTTGTTTTAGGGGGGGTTGTTTGTTTTTAAATTTATTTATTTATTCATTTTAACACCCTTTCACAACCCCCTTCCCTCCTCTCCTCCCAATCCTACCCTCTTATTCTCTGCCCCCATCTCCCCTTCCCTTCTTCTTAGAGAAGGCATCCCATCCACCAACCCTCCCCAGTACTTCATGTCCTATCAGAACTAAGTGCATCCTCTTCCACTGAGACCAGTCAATGCAGCCCAGCTAGGGGAAAGTTATGTGACAATAGAAAACAGAATTGTTGTCATGGATAGCCCCTTCTCCAATTGCTAGGGCACCCACATAAAGACCAAATGGTCCTTCAGTTCCATGAATGTAGGGGTCCTGGGGTTAGTCCATGTGTGCACTTTGGTTGATAGTTCAGTCTCTGTGAGCCCCTATGGATCTGGGTTGGATGTCTCTGTTGAAGAACCACAGTCTTAGAGAAAACCATGACTTACTTCCCAGAAGCTAACAACTGCCAATAGTTCCATGACTAGACATGAGATTTCTTGCCCAATTCCCATATTCATGCTAGAGTTTGGTATGAATTGGGTGTGCACAAGTCTTATGCATGCTGTCACAAATGCTGTGAGTTCATAGGTACAGCCACCTACCTTGCTGTGTCCTGAAGAGAGTGTTTCCTTGTAGTTATCCAAGTGCCTTTACCTCTTACACTCTTTCATCTATCCTTTCCACAATGACTCCATAGCCTTTGAAAGAGGAGGTACAGTATATATATGTTCTGATTATGGCTTAGAATTCTCAGTCTTATTTCCTCTGTTTTGTTCCTCTGTTTGTGAGTCTCTTTGTTGATCACCATCTACTACAAATAGAAACTTTGTTGATGAAGGTTAAGAGATACATTAACCTACAGGTATAAGGATAAGTCATTAGGCTTTACTACTATATTGTTTTAGCAAAATAGTAGTAGTGTGCTCTTTCATAGGGCTATAACTTGTGTTGCCACAAGTTCTTGGCCTGATAATGGTGCCAAGTATGGATCTTATCTTGTGGACCAGGACTTGAATTCAATCAGAAATTTATGGGTTATTCCCAGGAAGTTCATGTCATTAATGTACCAGTGGGATTGTCATGCCAGGTCTGTCATTATTGTAGTTAACAAGATTCACAGCTAAAATTGATGATTACTTTTCTTCTCTGATCACATTTTTAGCACCTTCTAGTACTCGTTAATAGCGATAACACTTTTAGGTAATTATCAACTTGATTTCTTCATGTTATATGATCCAAGTATTTGATGTCTTCAGCAGTAGGGTCTCACCATCTAGTTCTCGAGGGTAATCATAGTACCAGAAATGGCTTGTAATGTTCTGGGGTCTATGGGTACTCACTAGCCAACAACTGCAAAAGAAATAACCTATTCCTAGTACTGGACTTTTTATTTGTTAGTCTGTGGTGCTGTGGTGCTGTGATGCTGTGGTGCTGTGGTCTTGGTTGGGAAACTGTTGCCTTGTTATAAGGTAACTCAACTTTATCTCCTTTCATGTATGTATTATACAGAGACAGAGAGACAGCAGACACACATACATCTTAGAAAGCTTCTACAGTAATAAATAGGGATGTTTCCATATTATTTTTTCAAAAGATTTTTAGTGTTATTTATATCTCTTCATATTCCCTCTTCTACCCTGCTCTCTACTACCTTCCCTCACCAAATTTAATCCCATACATTTCCATTTTTCCCTCTTTACCCTTTATACCAATACATTCTATCTCCTTTTCCTTGAAGGCTGCCCTCATGGACATTTAGCAATATTCTGACCTCTATGAGTATTGAAGTGAAACAGACATATCTGAGTATTCAAAGCTAACATCCACAAATGAAAGAAAACATGACATTTGTCTTTCTGGGTTTGGGTTACCTATCTCAGAATGACTGTGTCAAGTTCTGTTCATTTACCTGATTTACCTGTAAATTTCATAATTTTATGTTTCTTTATAGCTGAAATATATTCAATTGTACAAATATTGGTTGTAGGATAATTATCCTGTACTATATGCCTAAAATCCAATTATAAGGGAGTGGATGCCATGTGCATCTTTCTGAGTCTGTGTTAGCTCACTCAGGATGAGCTTTTCTAGTTCCACCCATTTGGGTGTGAATTGCATGATTTCCTTGTTTCTGATGGCTGAGTAGTATTCCATTGTGTAAATGTATCACATTTTTTTTAATCCATTTATCAGTTGAGGGACATCTGGGTTGTTTCCAGTTTCTAGCTATTAAAATAAGGCTGCTATGAACATAGATGAGGAAACATCCTTGTGTTTTGGTGAGGAATCATTTGGATGTATATCCAGAAGTGGTATGGCTGGGTCTTGAGGTAGGATTATTCCAAGTTTTCTAAGATATCGCCAGACTGATTTCCATAGTGGTTGTACAGGTTTACATTCCCATCAGCAATGAAGGAGTGTTCCCCTTTCTTTGCAACCTCACCAGCATGTGCTGTCATTTGAGTTTTTGATCTTAGCCATTCTGACAGGTATGAGATGGAATCTCAGAGTTGTCTTGAGTTGCATTTCCCTGATGACTAAGGATGTTGAGCATTTCTTCAAGTGTCTCACTGCCATTAGAGACTCATCCTTTGTGAATTCCTGGTTTAGCTCTGTTTCCCAATTTTTCATTGGAGTATTTGGTTTCTTGGCATTTAATATCTTGAGTTCTTTGTAAATTATGGATATTAGCCCTCTGTCAGAAGTGGGGTTGGTAAAGATCTTTCCCCAATCTGTCAGTTGCTGTTTTGTTCGAATGACAGTGTCCCTTGCCTTACAGAAGCTCTTCAGTTTCATGAAGAACCATTTATTGATTGTTGGTCTTAGAGCCTGAGCTATTGATGTACTGTTCAGGAAGTTGTCTCCTGTGCCAATGAGTTTAAGGTAAGCAGGTATTTATATACTAGGCTATCAAATCCTTTAGATATATGTTCCAGTGGTGTAGCTGGTTCATGTGGTAGATTTATTTTCAGATTTTTGAGGAACCTCCATACTGATATATGTCATTGTTAGGGTGATCTGAAAGCTGTTTGTATTCTATTGCTACTTATTGGCCTTCCAACACCTAGTTGCCACCTTGATGTGTATATTGTCATTTGTACCTGTCTTTGTTGTGTAAGCCTGCTCTACCTAATTTAAACTTGATTGGTTGAAAAAAGTGACTACAGGCTGGATTAGGTTGAAGAGAGTTAGGCAGGGAGAAGGTTCTTGGGCTTTTGGAACAAAGAAGATCACAGAAGAAGCTGGGGGAGGAAAGGAGAAGTCACACCATGGATTAGATATAAGAACATCATTCTATGTGGCCTCGAACATTGGCATAGTGTGGAGAATAACAGCCCAAAAGAATATATATATATATTCCACACCTGCCTCCATTCTTCCCCATAATTCCAGTTTGTCGGCTCTTGAAAACTGTGAGACACTCCTAACCAATCTTCCTGCTGATACTTTTTCCTTGTGGAAATCAGTTTTCCACCAACAGGTAGAATAATTTTACACAGTGTGTGTCAGCTCACATCTTTTCCATACTTAAAAAGTCAGGCAATTCAATGATTATATGACTCTGTGAATTAAATGAAGGTAATTTTTCAAGAACAGTAACAAAATTTCCAGCCTTACCCCCCCATCACTCTCTTGCTAACTAATCTCAAGGCAAACCAGTCTTTACGTTGGTTGAACCAACCCCATCTCATAATACCTCCCCACCTTTTGCACTTTTACTAACTCTGCCTGGATCATTATTTCTTTAGCTTTTTGTATAGCTTGTTCCTACCTACCATTCCACTGCAACTATCTCAGAGAACATTCCTGTTTTGATTTATAACTTTTAAAGTTTCAGACAATGGTTGGTTTCCCCCCTTGTCTTTGGTTTTTGCCGAGACAGAACACCCTTGAAGTACTGTATCACAAAAGCATTCACCTTATAAATAGGATGAGAATGAGAGCAAGAACCTGTGGTTCAGATGTGTGATTCGAAGCCAACCTCACAAAGACGAGAGATGTCCTATGGATTTCCTCCTCTTGACAACTCTATAACTTCCTATAGAAGTGGATATTATAATATATAGGCCTTTTGGCAGACACTTACTCAAAGTACAGAATAGGTCTTGAACTACTGTCTTAATTACTTATTTTTTTGTCACATGAAACCCTATTTATTTCATTCATAACACTTATCACAACTAGAAATGATTTGACTCAAATTTGTGTGTACAATATGGCAATGAATGGAGTATAGCTCAGTTTGTGCTTTTGTCTCTTCCCTAAACATATCCCATACCCTATTAATTCCACCTGAAAAGTGTTTTAAATGGATGAATAAGCAGAGCTTATTTTGATTCATCATTTTTTGATGAAGCTTTAAAAACACTTTAAACTATGAAGTTTCTGAACTGTACATGGCTGCATCAAGGACTATTGAACTAGACAAAAGTTTTCAGGACAGAGCCAAAGCCAGGTATTATGTCCAAGGATCACAGTGTAAGTACCATAATGATAATGCATGTATAAGCTCAATAAGAAAAATATTAAGAACAAATTGGAGTCCTTGCAAGTTAGTATGAATGTTGAGTCAGATATAGAACTTTAAACTCATGGAGATGGTTAGATAGTAGAATGTTAAAGTCAGGTGCCAAATACATATGGACTGGACATTGGGAATGTACATTAAGCCATATAACCTCATAACTGTGTCCGAATTACCTCTGTTGTACTGTATTGTATTTGTTATTATAAGAGAAAGAGCCATTTGTTGGACTGAAAGGGGAAACTGTAGGGGGAAATAAGATATACCTTAAACTTAAAAGAAAAAAAAGGGAAGAGGATGGGGGGTTAAGGGTGGGAGGGTGGGACTGGAGGGGGAATAGGGAGGGGACTGCGATTGAGATGTAACTTGAAGAAATAAAAAATAAAGGAAAAAAAAGAAAAAGAAAGAAAAGAAAAAAATCCTACAATTTTCTTCATCAGAGTCAGAACACTACTTAAAGAGTATCAATGTTTGATTTGAATATAGCTCAAACGCTGATCAGCTGGGTGTGCTAGTTGGTTTTTTGTCAAATTGACAGAGGCTAGAGTTATGTGAGAAAAGGAACCTCAATCGAGAAAATGCCCTCATCAGATTTGTAGGCAAGTATGTAGGCCAAGTTCTTGATGAATGATTGATGCTGTTTGGCCCAGCCTGGGATTGGTATTACACCTTGGCAAGTGGTACTGAGATGTATAAGATAGGAAGGCTGCACAAGCCATGAGGAACAAGCCGGTCAGCATCACTCCTCTCATAGACTCTACTTGTTTCTATACCCAGTTTCTTGCCTTAAGTCCATACCCAGACTTTCCTCAGTGATGGACTGGGACCTGAATGTAAGAAGTCAAACTCTTTCCTCCACAAGTTTCATTTCATCATGATGTTTTGTCATACCAATAGAAACAGTAAAACACTGGGTGAATTTGGACAATTTGTTTTATGTATCCAGGTGTAAGGATTATTATCATTAAAATACATGATGAATTTGTGTATCGTGTATCATTATTGTGAGGAAGAACTTATCTTGAAAGCTGAAGTACCTTGGGTAGAACTTATCACACAATATACATGTGTGATGAATAAGTACCAGAGGGAAAAGGAGATGGAGAAAAGAAAAAAAAGTGAGCTGTCAAGGTTTATAGTCTCTCTCTGTGTGAATTCCTTGACCTTCTATGTATGACAAAACAGTTTTTCTTCAGTTCTCCCACTCTGAAAATACAGATTATTTTCATGTCCTCAAGAGATGTGAGGATTTCTTCCTGCCAGCCAGTATGCAATCAGGTCGACAGTATATACCAGCTGAGTTCTCTAACTCAATTAAACTCTGTCTGGATACGTAAGAGCTCATAAATTGAGGTCTAAGTCCTGAAGACTATCTGTCACACATATTTTACATACCAATCACAAACCTAAAGTGTACCTGTGCTTCTGACTGATTATAAATCAGACAGAGTTATAATACTCATTCCCCTGGTTTTGATTATTATGCTGTAATGGCTCCTAGAAGTCAGGGGACTTTGTTTATTGGTTCATTACAAAGGATATAGTTTAGATATACCAAGGGTGATGTATGGGGACAAAACACAGAGATTCTTTGCCCTCTCCTGATGATCCACCTTTTATGAACCTCCACATGTTCAGCTATCTTGAAGTCTCTGAACTACAACATTTAAGGTTTTATATTAATTACTTGTCTTATTTATGTGACAGAATAACTGACAAGAAGACATTTAAGGAAGGAGGTCCTTCTTCTGGCTTAGAGTTTGAAAGGATACATCTATCATGTCAGGGAAGGAATATAAACAGGAATGGGAGTCTGAATGGTCACACTGAATCTATAGTCAAGACAACAAAGTAAAGAAAAGTAGAACCAGACTCTAAAACATATCCCAGAGAAATTCTCCACATCTTAAGCTTTCCCAATGAGTGGGGACTAAGTTATACAGGATATTTCATATTCAAACCATAGAAATTTTTTAGTGAAAATTTCATTACAAAGGCAAGATTGAATTATTGTTGAGAGGTAATCAACTTAAACTTCATATTCTCTGCATTCACAGAGGTTGGGGATAGGGATCTGATGTCCTAATTATCTAGTTATGTCTGTCCTCCCTGTGACTCCCTCCCATGCTCAAGCTACCTAGTAGCACCCAGCTGTCAATTTACTCATTAATATTGAAGGAGACAAATTGCTTTGGAGATTACAACTATTTTAGGAGTTGCCTATATTTGAAAATAAGAAAAAAAGATAAATGCATAATTTAGAGCATCAAGTCTTATTTCTTAGATAAATATGATATGGGCATGATTTCATGGCTTTCATTTCCTATACTGCAGCAATTGCTCAATTGGTACATCAAAAACTAGTCAGTCCATTAGGCGAAAACAAATCATGCAAGGAAATTACCTTCCCTGCAAGGTCTAGATAATGAGCCAATAGCAGCCTTTCAGCCCAGTTATTTTCATACTATCCATATCCACAAAGGTCACTTTAGAAAGTGTGAGGTTCTCTTTCCAGAGTGTGAGGTTGAATGAGATCTATTGGCCTAGGATGGAGTCTCAGATGGCTTAGGATACAAGTAAGGGTTCAAAATGGCTATCTTCAAAGAATGCCACAAATACAATATCCTGAGGAATGGGAGTAAAGAATTCTGAGAGGGACACAGACAAGCAGTTTGTCTTGATACACAAAATAGAGGCAGCTGTATATTATCAGTTTTAAATTTAGAAAGAAATATCTTTTATGAATATTTTTAGTTTATTGTTGACTTTTGAGGCTCATTACACATGTACTAAAATCTGGAATTTTATCATTACTTTGTGTAATTATGCATACTTGAGGATCATCATACTCTTTAAAATTGTGGGAGATGTATATGAGCAATGAGAGATAAAATTGTTTCCTGTATTCAACTTTGCTTGATGCAAAATTCAATATTTCAAAGTGATAAAAAGATGCATATTGTTTTCAAATGGAATGTGCAGCTCAACATCAGTACTTTATTTACATAGATGCATTCTTCCAACATATGAAAAGATTTTGAAGGTATTCAATTATTTTCATAATGGAGAAGGCAAATTGTGTTGAGCTGTACTTTTTCCATACAACGAAACTAGAGGTGATGACCAAATCATTTATTAACAATAGTACAACAGATTATTTGTACAGTTGTCTTTCCCAAATGGGATTAATAATAATGCTTTCCATCTTTCACAGTGTTGTTATGAGGCCATGCATAAGGTAGCTCTCAAGTCACTTCAAACCACAGAACTTTCAACAATGTCTAGCAAATAATGCATAAATTATGTACTTTCATACTTCTACCTATTTTGCTAACAGTACTTCACCTCTAACTCACTGTAGTTATCTCTTGGTCCTCTTCTTATGATTTCAGCAATACCACCACATTGAATGTCTTCCAGCCAACCCTTGATCAATGGAAGCCATAACTGATATATAAATACTTCTTACCCCCTCAGGGCTGACAGTTTTGAGATGCATTCCATTAGGTTCTTCACTAGCTCAGCCAGCCATAGAGATTCTCAACATAAAAATTTCTTGGGTGCATTTAATTTTTCTTTTTATTATCCATTTTAATTTTCCTTTTTTTCATGAAAATTTGCTAAGCCTTTCTCCTGTTTCTTGGAATCACTTTTGAAATACAATATGTCTACTCAAACCTTTCCTTCAGATACTGTTTTCAGGATAAATAAGGCATTGCAAGAATGAAAAGAAGCCACATATATAAGAGAATTTGATAACCACAAAGCGCTAGGCAATGCAAGCTATTATTATGACATACATAATATTGCTAATACTAATACAATTACAGAATCATAATTACCATCCATAATAAATCTATTACAAGATGGAAAAATAGTAGAGTATGCTGAAACCCCAAATCAACCATAAATCAATAGTATTCCTTTCTATAGAAGAGCACAGAATTTCCTCAGGGAAATTCAAGCAGAGAGAGAAACTAAGAGACTCAGTTGCTAACACTGTTTTCATTTATGTATGTATCAATTCTTAAAATTCCTCTCTCCATATGCACAGCTAAAGCAAAGATGGCGTCTACACTGCCCCTCTCCATTATCTCCTTTGCAGCATATTAGAGAACACAGAACATGGACTCTGAACTTTACAATGTGTTCTTTCATCTTACTCATACTTAAAGAGAATGGCAATATTTTTATCTGACAAATCTTCTCTGAGGAAGCATCTTCTGAGAGTAAAGCAAAGAAAGCATTGTTAAAGTTTTGTGGCCCTCTTACTGATGGATCTGCTGCTTCTCTACATGAGTTGTTAGTTTCCCCACAGAGAAAACAAATGCCATCATAAAAGCAGAGCAACCATTTATGTAAAAACGGAGGACAAAATGTTTCTAAAATACTACCGGTGCCCAAAACTCTAAAAACCAATTTGATTTAATTGGTAGATGGGATAGCTTTCCACATAACTGGTTCTCTGCACTAATCATATCAAATGATTAACTATAGGGAATAATATCAAACAGTAAAATATAATTACTAATGCATTTGCACATAATGATTGTCAGAAACCTTTTCCTCTGACTAGGATAAAATTTAAAGGCAATTTATATGAGATTTAGATTAGAAACTACAATATGTCATGTGTATATGGCTCTGTATTTGCATATTTATATTCACAAAAGTATTTAAAGGCATTATTTCCAATTCTTTAGTTTGCTTTGAACTTTTTATTAGCATGTCAACTTTACAAAATAATGTGTTTCATTATAACATTTTCTTGTGTCTATAATGTAATTTTTTCATATTCATTACCAGTAACCCTTTTGTAACTAATACATATTATTTCCATAGTAGTTCTCCATGGAAACAGAACCAGTAGGTTATAAACAGGCATTTAGAAAGCGTTTTTTATTTACAAGTGGCTGCCTCATGTAATTATAGCAGCTAAGAAGTTCTATGATCTATTGTCTGTAAGCTAGTAGAAAAACTGTATGTAGTTCCAATTTGGCCTGAAAGGCCTGAGTAACAAAGGAGTACACTTGCAGACCTCAGTGGGAATCTGTTATCATGAGAACAAAGAATAATGATTTCTGAGAACAAAACATGTATGTACAATGGTGATGTAAATGATAATAGTGTGAAAAACTGGGTGAATTATATACAGAAACTGTCTATTAAATCTTCAAAAAATTGGTTATCTTAAACTATTTTAAAATACAAAGTTGATGGAAAATGCAAGACCCAACACATTTCATTGTTAAAAATGTATTATATAATAATATTTTAGATAATGTGTGTACTTGGAGACAACTATAAAAAAGAGTTTATTAAATTGATAACTTCACATGTTTCAAAAAATCTTATAGAATAGCTGTTACAATGCTAATTTTTGCATTATTTACTAGTCTTCATAGGTTAATATTTATTTTTTCAGTTACTATGTTTAAACTTTTTCATCAAAATCATAGTCTTTCTCCTTCCCAAAGTCCTCCCATATCCCCCACCCAACCTCATGTTTGCTCTATTTTACCCTCTCTCAAACAAATAAAAAAGCAACCAACACCACAACAACAAAACAAAATACACAAAGACAGAAAAAACAATCACTAAATCCCGTGCCTTATTTTGTTTCTCAAATTTTTCTAGCTTTGATTGTTGGGATCTCTAATAATTGGGAGAGAAACCAATTTGCAAATCACATGGTTTAAATTATTTGCTCTATCTAAACCAAGGAAACATTTTAGTTATCAGTTCACTGGTTATTCCAAAGAATGTTTATATTAAAACCCTGTATTATATATATACATAACATATGTTAAAATAATTATGTAACATTGTATGAAAATGACTTCAATTGCTGTGTAATTAGGAGAAGAAGATTTCGCAGATTCTCTCAAGTGGGAGGGACTGGGAGGAGAGAAGGGAGGGAAAGTTCTGATTGGGATGTAAATTAAAGAAATAAATTAATTAAGGAAAAATGTTTTTGTTTTGGTTGTGATTGGATTCAGGGCCTTGTGGAGGACATGAGAGTGCACTACCACTGAGATGTGTTCCCAGACCCTGAACTTGTGTCTATATCTATGTCATTTTATAATGATCTTTAGATGTATGAATTTCACTTTGTGTATATGAATATTTAGGCTGGATGTGTGCATTTGCACCATGTGTATGCTCTGTGCCTCTGGAGCTTAGAAGACAGCATCAGATCCCCCGGAACTGGAGTTACAGATAGTTTTGAGTTGTCATGTGGGTTCTGGGACTTGCATTGGTCCTCTGAGAAGTGCTCTACTAAACTTTAGATTGATCGCCTCATCCCCAACATAAATTATTTTTAGTTTCCATTTTACAAACATATGACATGCTTTACAAACTCTACCAGTGATGTATTAATACATCTAAATTTTCCTAACAAAAGTATAAATTTTAGGTAAATATGGTCATACATACCTATAATCCTAAAACTAGGGAGCAGAAGATAGGATCACAGGCATGAGTGGAAGGACAACATAGGCGATATCCCATTCAGCTACTGTAGGTTTTTTATTAGGGAGTATAATAATTTATATTTACCATAATTATTTTTAGGTAAAGACCTGCCTCTGTATTTTGTTAATTTTAAGTCTGTTTTGTAGTTCTTTTACATCTCTTTCCATATGATCTTTCTTTGTGGTTTGATTATTTTTGTAGTTATACATTTCATTTTTTGCTAATTCTTTGGGTGTCTATTACATATTTTCTGTTTTGAATTTGTTTACCTTTACATGACATCAATTACATATGAAATTATGTGTTTCTCCAACCACAGGACAGTTTATGCTGCTCATATTTATTTCTTTTTATACTGTGCTTTAATTATTTTTTGTGATTATCATTACGCTTAATACTTTTGTTTTTTTTATACAGAACCAAATTCATTTATTTAGAACTAACTTATGTGCCATCATTATATTTTGATGTTTTAGGCATTTCTATGCATTTGCCTTCATTAGTTGCACTTGTATTTTTAGTCCTTCTTACACATTTTGTTGTTCCTGTTCTTAGTTATCCCAGAATTCTATCCATCCCAGTACCTATATTATTCCTCATGAGGTGAGGCAGCAGTGGGACTCATAAACAACATGTACCAAATATTCCATAGATGTTCCATACCTACCTCAGACTCTATTCCCCCAGTTGGAGAAATTGCAGGCCAGTTTTGATTTTTTCAGTACTGTGCTATGCCACTTTGTGGGAATGGCAAGATAGATTAAGAACAGGTTCCTTTTCCTGCTTTCTTAATGTGCTTTCATCTCAGTTTTTCAAACTAATACAATATTATAACAAAGACCTCCTTCATGCATAATTGAAAAGTGGATGTTTACAAGGAGAAATGAAAGCAATGGACCTTGTATTCCATCATCTTACAAATCTTCCACACATTTTTGATTGAGGGTAGACAGAAAATCTTTTATTTTTTAAATTTCATAAGTTTATTTTTTACTCATTTTACATCCTGATAGTAGTCCCTCCCTCCCCTCCTCTAGGTCCTGGCCACCCTTCTCCCTTTCACCCTCCCCTTTTCAAAGGGGAGCCACCACTGTATTATCTCACTAAGGCACATTGAATGGCTTCAGGAGTGAGTGCTTCCTCTTCCATTGAGGCCCCATTAGGGGAAAGTGCTCAAAATGCAGACATCAGAACCCATGTCAGAGACAGCCCCTGCTCCATTTGCTAGTGGACCCACATGATGACCAAGCTGATCATCAGTTACATATGTGTACGGTGCCTAGGTCCAGCTAATGCATGCTCTTTGATTGGCATTTCAGTCTCGGTGAGCCCCGATAGTCTTAGGTTAATTGTCTCTGTTGGTCTTGTGGAGTTTTTGTCCCCTCTGGGTCTTTCTATTCGTCCCCCATCCTTCTAGAAGATACCCCATATTTCTCCTAAAGTTTGGCAGTGATTCTCAGCCTCTGTTTGGATCCTCTGATACATGGAGGTTCTCAGAGGACAGTTATACTATGCTCCTGTCTGTAATCATAGCAGATTATCATTAATAGTGATAGGGGTTGGCTTTCTCCCTTGAGGTAGGTTTCAGTTGGGTCTATCATAGGGGTGGGACATTCCCTCAATTTCTAAAATATCTTTATCCCTACACAGGATAACTTTTGGGTTGAAGGTTTTGTGGGTGGGTTGGTGATCCCCTACCTCCTCTAGAAGTCCTACATAGCTAGAAAGAGGCTGCTTCAGTCTCTGTATCCCCTGCTGTGAAGAGTTTCAGCTAGAGTCACCCTTATATCCTCCCAGGGGCATACCCGATCACCAGTCTTGAGCTTGTCTTGGAGATGCTCCCCGCCCCCCATTTCCCATTTTTCTCCCAGCCCTCTTGACTCACTTTCCACTCTCCCCCCAACTGAACTCCCTTCCTTTCCTTCTTATCTCCCTCTCCTACCTAGTTCCCTATCTTCATCCCCTTTTGTTATCTATTCTATTTCCCCTTCTGAGTGAGATTCAAACATACTCTCTTGGTCCCTCTTAGTTTCTTAGCATCTTTGAGTATGTTGTAGTATGGTTATTCTGTACTATATGACTAATACCACTTATGAGTACATACCATGTGTATCTTTCTGGGACTGGGTTACCTCACTTTTCTAGTTCTATCCATTTGCCTGAGAAGTTCATGATTTCCTTGTTTTTAATAGCTGTATAGTATTCCATTTTGTAAATGTATGGCATTTTCTTTATTCATTGTGTGGTATTTCTGCTGGGAAGATTGAAGTCTGGCTTTTTGGAAAGTCCTTGAACTCTGTGTAAAATGATGGACATCCTGTTTTAAGTAGAAGCCCTTCCTCTGCATGATCTGAGGAAAGTTCAGATCTTCTAAAGCAGTTTCACATAGCACAAACTTTCCCTGATAAGAAACCTGCCCAGTGGACACCTTGGGACATCAGAAAGTATTTCCTCATGCTAATGAGGTCTGTTAGTGCTTTGGTTTTCAGCCAATGACATTTATCTATCTCTCTACCCCTATCGGGAGTTCTTTCCTCACCCCCACTGCCCATGGGATAATTAGGTACTAAGTTTCCTTTCTTCTGATATGACTATACAAAGCAAATCAAACACATGCTTCTACAAAAACCTTTCCACTGACCAAAGGTTTACAATGCCCCTGATTCATGAAATAAACTCTCTTCCTCCATACCTCCACCATGATTTGATTAGATCAGATGTTTATTTCTGGCTTGGGAAGGACGTGCTCTTCCTTTCATGATGAATTCACAGCTGCTACCATCACCTAGTTAGGCCTGTTCAGGGTGCATGCCGCTGACTCTATGCCACTGGCTGCCTAAACAGTTTCCTGGCTTGATCCCTGCTGCTGGTAATCCCAGTGGCCTACTCCATATCCCACCAAAAGGTGCTGAGCTTCTGCCACCTCTCTCACACCACCTGCCCAGGGGCCTGGTCTGGCTCTGAGAGCTCCAGGCTTCTAGAAACAGCTTGGTCCAGCATTGGCAGTCTAACTAAAAAGAACTGGTAACTTCTCAACACATGCACGAGAGGGTTGGGACTATTCTAACTCTCTTGCTTGCTTATTAAGAATTGTAACACTTGGGAGATGGAGAAAATCCTTTCTCCTACCTTTCTGGGATATTCTATTGCACAGAACCCAACCCATGTTTGTCCCTTTGCTGCCAAGAAACTGAGCTTGGAACTTTAGGTGGAGAAGTATGTACAAGGCTGGATCTCACTAGAAGATACAGAATGGCAAACCATTTATCTGTTGAGGGACATCTAGGTTGATTCTAGTTTCGGACTATTATGAATAAAGCTGCTATGAACAAAGTTAAGCAAATGTCCTTGTGGTATGGTGGGCCATCTTTGGGTTATATGCCCAGGCTGGGTCTTGAGAAACAACTACTCCCATTATTCTGAAAAACTGCCATATTGATTTCCAAAGTGATTGTACAAGTTTGTACTCCCACCAGAAATGGACTCTTTTTCCACATCCTCACCAGCATGTGCTATCTCTTGAGTTTTTGGTCTTAGCTATTGTGATGGGTATGAGATGAAATCTCAGAGTCATTTTGATTTGCATTTCCCTGATGATTATAGATGCTGAACATTTCTTTAAGCGTTTCTCTGCCATTTGATCTGTTAAAAATTCTCAGTTTAGTTCTGTATCCCATTTTTAATTGGATTATTTGGTTTCCTGGAGTTTACTTTTTTTACATCTCTCTATATTTTGGATATAAGCCCTCTATCAGATGTACGGTTGGTGAAACTCTTTTCCCAATCTATAAGCTGCCATTTTGTTCTCTTGACAATGTACATTGTCTTATAGAAGCTTTTCAGTTTCATGAGGTTCCATTTATTAATTGTTAATCTTAGAGCCTAAGCTGTTGGTGTTCTATTCAGGAAGGTGTCTCCTGTGCCAATGAGTTCAAAATTGTTTCCCACTTTCTCTTCTAATAGATTTAGTGTATCTGGTATTATGTTGAGGTTTTTGATCCACTTGGACTTGAATTATGTGTAGGGTGAAAAGTGTGGATCTGTTTGCATTTTTCTACATAAAGAAATCCAGTTAGACACGCATCATTTATTGAAGATTGTTTCTTTTTTCTTGTTTGGTTTCCTTTTCATTTTGGCTACTTTGTCAAAAACCAAGTGTCTGTAGGTGTGTGGATTCATTTCTGGGTCTTTGATTCTAATCCATTGATCAACCAGTTTGTTTCTATGCCAGTATCATGCAGTTTTTATTACTATTGTATAATATTATATTATATTACTGAATAATATATTACATTATATAGATTATATTACTATACTATAATATAATAATAGTATTTTATTACTATTGCTCTGTAGTACAATTTGAAGTCACTAATGGTGATGCCTCCAGAGGTTCTTTTATTGTGTGCATGTTTGGTTTTTCCATATAAAGTTGAGGATTGCTCTTTAAAGGTCTGTAAAGAATTGTGTCAGGATTTTGATGGGAATTGCATTGAATTTGTAAATTGCTTTTGGTAAGAGAATCATTTTTACTATGTTTTTTTCCTTTTCATTGTTTCTCTTTATTTGGTAAATTTCACATCATATACCCTGTTCCCTTTCCTCTACCACCTCCCCTAAGACCCATGCTCCACCTTTGAAACCTCCCCACACATAAAAAAATTTCATTGTTGGCAAAGGAGAGAGATACCCTTTACTCTCTTGCCCTCACAACAGGTAGCATGTGGGAAATTAACCCTACGGGGTCATGAAAGCAGGAGAGCCAATTCAACTCCTTATTAGCTATACCACTTGGGAAACCAGGCCCTGCAAGTAGGGGGTTTCAGGCCCAGAACAAGTACTCTGAATTGGCTCACCCCATGGATGAACTGCTGGAGTTCATGAAGAGGCCAGTTCCACAGACCCAAAACTACAGGATCTGCATGACACAGGACAATAACAGCATATCTACAACAGGAGTCCTAGTGAGGTTCCAGTATTGGCAGAGTAGCAGAGCCAGAGGCTTCATACCAGACCAAAGGAGTCATTATAATGGACGTTTTCAAACAAAAAAGTGTGGGTAAAATGGAATATTGTGGGACACAATGAGACACACTATAGCTTTTTTTTTCCTTTATTTTTTATTACTTCAAGTTACATTTCAATCGCAGTCCCCTCCTTATTCCCCCTCCAGTCCCACCCTCAACCCCCATCCTCTTCCCTTTTTTTTCTTTTAAGTTTAAGGTATATCTTATTTCCCCCTACAGTTTCCCCTTTCAGTCCAACAAATGGTTCTTTCTCTTATAATAATAAATAGAATACAAAACAACAGAGGTAATTAGGCCACAGTTATGAGGGTTATATGGCTTAGCGTACATTCCCAATGACCAGTCCATATGTATTTGGTACCTGACTTTAACATTCTACTATCTAAACATCTCCATGAGTTTAAAGTTGTATATCTGGCTCAACATTCACACTAACTTGCAACACAATTTTAAAAGTATCTTCTTAGATCTATAACACTCTCTTGACACCTAAACAACTCAAAATTTAATTATGAGACTCTAGCTATCTCTTCTTCAATCACCACAGAGACCTGAGAGGAATAAATATATCTGATTTTATAGGAAGTACAGGGCCTGCAACTTCCCATACTAAAAAATGACATACCAGTGGCTGCATGGACAGTTCCCATTTTCTCTCCATACATTACAGCATCGATCTTCAGTCATTTGGCCCCATTTCTCTGACAGACATTGATTGTAGAGCAGGGGTTATGAAGGACTTACCTACCCTGTCTTGGCAGAGCTAGGCTGTCGACTTACCTGCTTCCAGGTTTTGGCCTTTTTGGATAGCATTTTGTCTACAGTTGGAGCAAGGGGCTTTTCCTACCAAGAGATAGGCTTGCGACTAATTCAATCATCTCCTACTTGAGATTCTTCACTGCTCATCTTCTACTTGGGGGAGAATAGAGGGTGCTGTCAGGAGTTGATATGTGTCGATATAAAAAAATCTAAAGTTATGAAAACATCTTTGAATGTCATATTCTGCAGATCTCTTGAGGTTTTTGAAGAGGCCCTATCTCTTATATTAGGGTAAGCAGATATTTCTTGTCTCTTAGCAGCTTTACTTCTGATTAGCTTAGAAAATAACTAAAATAGGCTGTCATAGTACCTAACAGAATGACCGGGTTGCATTACTATTAGTTGGCATTTCTTAATTATCCTAAACAGTTTATGACAATTAGTAGTAAAATGCCGAAACATCACATTTCATTTTTTTTCTTTACCTCCTAACCCCTGCATCCCATTTCTTAGGGCTGGGGTGTCCTTATATAACAGTCCCTCAACTCAGTTGAGAGGTCGTATGAGGGCCAAGAGACTCTTCATTCATTGGGGATCTATGAAGCAGTACCATCAGTGAAAAGTGTCTCATTGCCCAGGAGAGAGAACTACTAAACAAACAAACCAATAGGCAGACAATAGATAAAAAAGACTAAAAAATAGAAAAAATATATAAAAAATAAATAAAAAATTAAAAATAAAAAGTCTATGTCCAAGTTCCCTTTGGTGTGTTATTTGTAGTATTGATACCTTCTACTATATAGCTAAAATCCTACTATAAGTGAATATATGCCAT
>CAJQZJ010034502.1:696949-743244 GCA_907164525.1 Lophiomys imhausi | reverse complement strand
CAGAGCCAGAGGCTTCATACCAGACCAAAGGAGTCATTATAATGGACATTTTCAAACAAAAAAGTGTGGGTAAAATGGAATATTGTGGGACACAATGAGACACACTATAGCTTTTTTTTTCCTTTATTTTTTATTACTTCAAGTTACATTTCAATCGCAGTCCCCTCCTTATTCCCCCTCCAGTCCCACCCTCCCACCCTCAACCCCCCATCCTCTTCCCTTTTTTTTCTTTTAAGTTTAAGGTATATCTTATTTCCCCCTACAGTTTCCTCTTTCAGTCCAACAAATGGTTATTTCTCTTATAATAATAAATACGATACAAAACAACAGAGGTAATTAGGCCACAGTTATGAGGGTTATATGGCTTAGCGTACATTTCCAATGACCAGTCCATATGTATTTGGTACCTGACTTTAACATTCTACTATCTAACCATCTCCATGAGTTTAAAGTTGTATATATGACTCAACATTCATACTAACTTGCAACACAATTTTAAAAGTATCTTCTTAGATCTATAACACTCTCTTGACTCCTAAACAACTCAAAATTTAATTATGAGACTCTAGCTATCTCTTCTTCAATCACCTCAGAGACCTGAGAGGAATAAATATATCTGATTTTATAGGAAGTACAGGGCCTGCAACTTCCCATACTAAAAAATGACATACCAGTGGCTGCCTGGACAGTTCCCATTTTCTCTCCATACATTGCAGCATCGATCTTCAGTCATTTGGCCCCATTTCTCTGACAGACATTGATTGTAGAGCAGGGGTTATGAAGGACGTACCTACCCTGTCTTGGCAGAGCTAGGCTGTCGACTTACCTGCTTCCAGGTTTTGTCCTTTTTGGACAGCATTCTGTGTAGAGTTGGGGCAAGGGGCTTTTCCTACCAAGAGATAGGCTTGCGACTAATTCAATCATCTCCCACTTGAGATTCTTCGATGCTCATCTTCTACTTGGAGGAGAATAGGGGGTGCTGTCAGGAGTTGATATGTGTCGATATAAAAAATCTAAAGTTATGAAAACATCTTTGAATGTCATATTCTGCAGATCTCTTGAGGTTTTTGAAGAGGCCCTATCTATCTCTTATATTAGGGTAAGCAGATATTACTTGTCTCTTAGCAGCTTTACTTCTGATTAGCTTAGAAAACAACTATAATAGGCTGTCATAGTACCTAACAGAATGACCGGCTTGCATAACTATTAGTTTGCATTTCTTAATTATCCTAAACAGTTTATGACAATTAGTAGTAAAAGGCCGAAACACCACATTTCATTTTTTTCTTTACCTCCTAACCCCTGCATCCCATTTCTCAGGGGTGGGGTGTCCTTATATAACAGTCCCTCATCTCAGTTGAGAGGTCGTATGAGGGCCAAGATCCTCTTCATTCATTGCGGATCTATGAAGCAGTACCATCAGTGAAAAGTGTCTCATTGCCCAGGAGAGAGAACTACTAAAGAAACAAACCAATAGGCAGACAATAGATAAAAAAGACTAAAAAATAGAAAAAATATATAAAAAATAAATAAAAAATTAAAAATAAAAAGTCTATGTCCAAGTTCCCTTTGGTGTGTTAGTTGTAGTATTGATACCTTCTACTATATAGCTAAAATCCTACAATAAGTGAATAGATGCCATATGCGTCCTTCTGAGTCTGGGTTAGCTCACTCAGGATGAACTTTTCTAGTTCCATCCATTTGGCTGCAAATTGCATAATTTCATTGTTCCTGATAGCTGAATAATATTCCATCGTGTAGATGTACCAAAGATTTTTAACCCATTCTTCGGTTGAGGGACATCTGGGTTGTTTCCAGTTTCTAGCTATTACAAATAAGGCTGCTATAAACATAGATGAGGAAACTTCCTTATGATTCTGTGAAGAGGCATTTGGGTGTATACCCAGAAGTGGTATGGCTGGGTCCTGAGGCAAAGCTATTCCAAGTTTTCTAAGATACCTCCAGACTGACCTCCATAGTGGTTGCACAAGCCTGCATTCCCACCAGCAATGGAGTAGGGTACCCCTTTCTCCACACCCTCGCCAGTATATGCTGTCATTTGAGTGTTTGATCTTAGCCATTCTGACAGGTGTGAGATGGAATCTCAGAGTCATCTTGAGTTGCATTTATCTGATGATTAAGGATGTTGAGCATTTCTTCAAGTTTCTCTCAGCCATTAGGGATTCCTCCTTTGTGAATTCTCTATTTAGCTCTGTCCCCCATTTTTTGATTGGATTATTTGGTTTCTTGGCATTGAATTTCTTTAGTTCTTTGTAGATTTTGGATATTAGCCCTCTGTCAGATGTGGGGTTGGTGAAGATTTTCTCCAGGTCTGTAGGCTGCCGTTTTGTTTGAATGCCTTACAGAAGCTTTTCAGTTTCATGAGGTCCCATTTATTGATTGTTGTTCTCAAGTCCTGAGCTGTTGGTGTTCTGTTCAGGAAGTTGTCGCCTGTGCCAATTAATTGGAGAGTTTCTCCCACTTTTTCTTCTAGTAGATTTAGTGTGACCAGCCTTATGTTAAGGTCCTTGATCCACTTGGACTTAAGTTTTGTGCAAGGTGATAGATATGGGTCTAATTTCATTCTTTTACAGTGGACATCCATTTGGACCAGCACCATTTGTTGAAGATGGTGTCCTTCCATTGTGCCATTTTGGCTTCTTTGTCAAAAATTAGGTGGCCATAATTGTGTGGGTCTATTTCTGAATCTTCAATTCGATTCCATTGATCTACTGGTCTGTTTCTATACCAATACCATGCTGTTTTTACAACTATTGCTCTGTAGTACAGCTTGAAATCTTGGATGGTGATACCTCTAGATGTTTTTTTATTGTACAGGATTGATTTAGTTATTCTGGTCTTTTTGTTGTTCCATATGAAATTGAGATTAGTTCTTTCCAAGTCTATAAAAAATTGTGTTGGTATTTTGATAGGATTTGCATTGAATCTATATATTGCTTTTGGTAGGATGGCCATTTTTATTATGTTGGTCCTACCTATCCATGAGCATGGGAGATCTTTCCATCTTCTAAAGGCCTCTTCCATTTCTTTCTTCAAGGGCTTGAAATTCTTGTTGTACAGGTCCTTTACTTGCTTTGTTAGAGTTACCCCCAGGTATTTTATGTGGTTTGTGGCTATTGTGAAGGGGTTTGCTTCCCTTATTTCTTTCTCAGCCCATTTGTTTGTTGTATGAGGAAGGGCTTCTTATTTTTTGAATTAATTTTGTATCCAGCCACTTTGCTGAAGGTGTTTATCAGCTGCAAGAGTTCTCTGGTGGAATTTTTGGGGTCGCTTATGTATACTATCATATCATCTGCAAATAGGGATAATTTGACTTCTTCGTTTCCGATGTTTATCCCCTTGATGTCCTTTAGTTGTCTTATTGCTCTAGCAAGAACTTCAAGTACTATATTGAAGAGATATGGTGAAAGTGGACATCCTTGTCTTGTCCCTGAGTTTAGAGGAAATGCTTCAAGTTTCTCTCCATTTATTTTGATGTTGGCCACTGGCCTGCTGTATATTGCCTTTATTATTTCTAGGTATGGTCTTGTATGCCCGTTCTCTCCAGAACTTTTAGCATGAAGGGGTGTTGGATTTTGTCAAATGCTTTTTCTGCATCTAGCGAGGTTATCATGTGGTTTTTTTTCTTTCATATTGTTTATATGGTGAATGACGTTGATAGACTTTCGTATGTTGAACCATCCCTGCATTCCTGGAATGAAGCCTACTTGATTATGTTGTATGATATTTTTGATGTGTTCTTAAATTCGGTTTGCTAGTATTTTATTAAGTATTTTTGCATGTATGTTCATGAGGGAGATTGGTCTGAAGTTCTTTTCTTTGTTGGGTCTTTGTGTGGTTTAGGAATCAGGGTGACTGTGGCCTCGTAGAATGAGTTTGGCAATGTTCTTTCAGATTCTATTTTGTGAAAGAGTTTGAAAAGTATTGGTGTTAGCTCCTCTTTGAAGGTCCGGTAGAATTCCGTGCTAAAGCCATCTGGCCCTGGGCTTTTTTTGGTTGGGAGATTTTTAAGGACTGTTTCTATTTCCTTAGGGGTTATAGGGCTGTTTAATCTGTTTATCTGATCTTGATTTAGCTTCGGTATATGGAATCAATCAAGAAAATTGTCCATTTCACTTAAGTTTTCAAATTTGGTGGAGTATAGATTTTTAAAGTAGGATCCAAATATTCTCTGGATTTCCTCAATGTCTGTTGTTATTTCTCCCTTTTCATTTCTGATTTTGTTGATTTGTGTTTTCTCCCTCTGTCTTTTAGTTAATTTGGCTAAGGGTCTGTCTATTTTGTTGATTTTCTCGAAGAACCAACTCTTGGTTTCATTGATTCTTTGTATAGTTCTTTTTGTTTCTAAGTTGTTGATTTCAGCCCTAAGTTTGATGATCTCCTGCCTTCTGCTCCTCTTGGGAGTGTTTGCTCCTTTTTTTTCCAATTCACCTAGTTTAGCTGTTAATTCGCTAATATGAGCTGTCACAATTTTCTTTTTGAAGGCACTTAGTGCTATGAACTTTCCTCATAGCACAGCTTTCATTGTATCCCATAGGTTTGGGTATGTTGTGTCTTCGTTTTCGTTGGATTTTAAGAAGTCTTTGATTTCCTTCTTTATTCCTTCCCTGACCCAGTGGTCCTCTAGTAAAGAGTTGATCAATTTCCATGTGCGTGTAGACTTTCTGTTGATTCTTTTGCTATTGAAGACCGGCTTTATTCCATTGTGGTCTGATAAGATACAAGGGGTTATTTCAATTTTCTTGTATCTGTTGAGGGTATCTTTGTGTCCAACTCTATGGTCGATTTTGGAGAAGGTTCTGTGAGGTGCTGAGAAGAAGGTGTATTCTTTTGTGTTTGGGTGAAACATTCTGTTGGTATCTGTTAGGTCCATTTGTTTCATGATCTCTTTTAGACTCATTATTTCTCTGTTTGTCTTCTGTCTTGATCATCTGTCCATAGTTGTGAGTGGGGTGTTGAAGTCTCCCACTATTATAGTGTTTGGATGGATGTGCAATTTAAGTTTTAGAAGCATTTCTTTTATAAATGTAGGTACCTTTGTATTTGGGGTGTAGATGTTCAATATTGAGATGACCTCTTGGTGGATATTTCCTTTAACGAGTATGTAATGCCCTTCTCTGTCTTTTTGTTATTAACTTCAATTGGAAGTCTATTTTGCTTGATATTAGGGTGTCTACTCCAGCTTGTTTCTTGGGTCCATTTTCTTGGAACAACTTTTCCCAGCCCTTTACTCTGAGATAGTGTTTATATTCAATAGTGAGGTGTGTTTCTTGTATACAGCAAAAAGTTGGGTCTTGTTTAAGGATCCAGCCTGTAAGTCTGTGTCTTTTTATTGTCGAGTTGAGTCCAATGATGTTGATGAATATTAGTGACCAGGAGTTGTTATTTCCCATTATTTTGGTATAGCTGGCTGTCTTGTGTTTCTCTTTTGTTTAGTTGCTGTGGAGGTTTCTGTTTCCTGTTTTCTTGGGTGTGGTTTTCTTCTCTGTGTTGGAAGTTTCCTTCTAGGATCTTCTGTCGGGCTGGGTTTGTGAGGAGATATTGTTTGAATTTGATTTTGTCATGGAATATCTTGTTTTCTCCTATGTTGATAGAGAGTTTTGCTGGGTATAGTAGTCTGGCTGGGCACCTATGTTCTCTCAGGGCTTGTAGGACATCTGTCCAGGCCCTTCTATCTTTTAAAGTTTCTGAGGAGAAGTCAGGTGTGATTCTGATGGGGCTGCCATTTTATGTGACTTGGACTTTTTCTCTTACAGCTTTTAATATCCTTTCTTTGTTCTCTACATTTGGAGTTTCTATTATTATTTGGCGAGAGGAGTTTCTTTTCTGATCTAATCTGTTTGGTTTCTGTAAGCCTCTTGGATTTTTACTGGCATCTCTTTCTTTAGGTTTGGGAAATTTTCTATGATTTTGTTGAAGATATTTTCTGGACCATGGAGTCAGGAGACTTCTCTTTCCTCTATCCCTATAATTCTTAGGTTCTGTCTTTTCATTGAGTCCTTGATTCCTTGCATGTTGTGGGTGAGAGATTTTTTTAGCTTTCTCATTTTCTTTGGATGTTGTATTCATTTCTTCCATCGAATCTTCCATGCCTGAGATCCTGTCTTCCATCTCTTGCATCCTATTTTTCATACTCACATCCGTATTTCCTGTTCTCTTCTTTTGATTCTCCATTTCCTATTTTAACTCTGACTGTGTTTTCTTTATTGTTTCCATTTCTATTTCATGTCTTGAACGGTATTGTTCGTTTTGTACATTTCCTTCTCCAGTTTGCTTGTTTTTGCCTGGAGATCTTTCATTGCTTTATCCTTTTCCTGTTCAAGCTGAGTCACCTTGGCTTGGAGCTCTTTAATGGTTTTATTCGTTGTTTTGACTTGTAAAATTGTGGCTTCTTTGAATTCCTTCACAATTTTAAGTTCTTCTTGAAGGGACTCTCTCACTTTCCATAATGTAGAATTGTCATCGTTTTCATGTGTTTCAGTTGTGGTGAGGTGGTTCAGGCTGGACGGAATAGTGTTGCTTTCTTTTGTTGGAGACATTTCGCTCTGTTTTTTTTCCCCCTCAGGCCTCTGGGCATGTGAATATTTTTGCTGTCTTCTGGACTTGGGTCCAAAGGGTGCGCTTTGATGTAGGAGTAGCGTTGCCTTACTCCACCCCAATAAGGTGCGTCATTCAGCCCCGCCTCCCAGGTGGAGACCTAACTAATCCAGGTGTCGGAGCTGTGTACAAGTAAGCTCTGGTTCCCTCCAGAATGGCCCATAATAGTACAAAATTCTGATATAAGACAGTTTCATATATCTCGCAGTTTGCCAAGGGTTGGTTCGTGTAGTGGGTAATTATGCAGTTCAGCTCCAATAGACTTGCCGTTCCCACAGCTTATAAACTGGTCAGTTTCATCACAGACTGCGATCTGCGGTCTGAAGGCATTTTGCAGCCGATCTGCGCTCACTTCCAAGGGTCGCAATCTTTCGCCAGATAGTTGGATGTCTGTGTGAGACCTGGGAGTGCCCAGCAGGGTGGGAATTATCTCTGAGTGGGTTCTGAATCTGCCCGCTGGGTATTAGGTTGGAACTTACAGGGAGTCTCTCCTGTTGGGGGATGGGTGATCATGATTCCTGGGTCCAGCGGCTTCCTTGTGTGTCCGAGAGTGGGAATGAGCGTCCTGCCCAGGGATCTTCCGTGGTCCCTGGGTAGCTGGGTGAGATTTAGAAGGGGTCATGCCCTTTGTACAGCGTCCTGCAACACTTGCTGCCTTGTAACTGTTAACCCCAAAATCAAAATACGTCCGCACAGGCCGCCACCATCTTGGATCCCCCACACTATAGCTTTATTTTATTTTATTTTTTATTGCTAAAATACTCTTTTTTAATAAAGTTTTTCTTTTTTTTTCCTTTATTTTTTATTTCTTCAAGTTACATCTCAATCGCAGTCCACTCCCTATTCCCCCTCCAGTCCCACCCTCCCACCCTCAACCCCCCTTTTTTTTTCTTTTAAGTTTAAGGTATATCTTATTTCCCCCTATACACTATAGCTTTATAATGAGATTTTTTTTAACGTTGGGAGAGGTACCAAGGGTGGAGGGTGGATCTTAAGAGAGGTTGGAGATGAGACAGAACAGTGTGTGTTATGTGAAATTCATAAAATAAAAAAAAACAACAAAAAGAAAAAAATCTTACAAATTGTATGCTAGTCTAAACATATATGAAAGTATACATTTTTTTAACCGTTCATTTATTACTTCGTTACATTCTCCATTGTCACCCCCTCCCTCCCTTCTGGCTCTCTCTCCCATCCTCTACCCCTTCTCCTACCCCTCTCATGTCTCCAGTGTAGGTTGTCTCCATGTATTAGCCCCCCCTTAGTTTATTAGTCACATGAGGTCTAA
Source organism: Lophiomys imhausi (assembly GCA_907164525.1). NCBI lineage: Eukaryota > Metazoa > Chordata > Mammalia > Rodentia > Muridae > Lophiomys > Lophiomys imhausi. Next base: position 735,338 of record CAJQZJ010034502.1, on the reverse strand, counting down.
GCATTTCCTCTTGAACAGGAGGCATACATGGCACTTCCACTAGGGTGAAGTGTCCCACTGAAAGGTCACCAAGTCCCTGTTCCTGCTCTTTTGGGTCTACTGATTGTAGGATGGCTATCCTGTACTATAATGGCTAAAATCCAGTTATAAGTGAATATATGCCATGTGTATCTTTCTGAGACTGAGTTACTTTACTCATGTTGAGCTTTTCTACTTCCAACTATTTGGTTGCAAATTGCATGATTTCTTTGTTTCTGATAGCTGAGTAGTATTCCATTGTGTAAATGCTCCACAGTTTTGTTTTGTTTTTTTTTTTAATCCATTTTTCAGTTGAAGGATATCTAGGTTGTTTCCAATTTCTAGCTATAAAATTAAAGCTGCTATGAAAATAGTTGAGGAATGGAAAAAGGAAAGCATCTTCAACAAATGGGGCTGGTCTAACTGTATGTCAACATGTAAAAGAATGCAAATAGACCCATATTTATCTCCTTGCACAAAACTTAAGTCCAAGTAGATCAAAGACATTAACATAAAACTGGACACACAAAATATAATAGAAGAGAAAGTGGGGAAAAGCCTGGAACTTATGTTGGCATAGGTGACAACTTCCTGGACAGAACACCAATAGGTAGGCCCTAAGACCAACAATCAATAAATGGGAACTCTTGAAACTGAAAAGCTCTGTAAGACAAAGGACACTGTCATTAAAACAAAATGGCAGCCTACAGATTGGGAAAATATCTTCACCAACCTCACATCTGACAGTGGGCTAATATCCAAAATCTATAAAGAACTCAAGAAATTAAGCACCAACAAACCAAGTAACCCAATCAAAAAATGGGGTACAGAGCTAAACAGAGAATTCACAAAAGAGGAATCTAAAATGGCCGCAAGACACTTGAAGAAATGCTCAACATCCTTAATAATCAGAGAAGTGCAACTCAAGGGGACTCTGAGATTCCATCTAGCTCCTGTCAGAATGGCTAAGATCAAAAACTCAAAAGACAGCATATGCTGTCAGGGCTGTGGAGAAAGTGGAACACTCCCATATTGCTGGTGGCAGTACAACTTGTACAACCACTACAAAAATCAGTCTAGTGATATCTTAGAAAAGTTGGAATAACTCTACCTCAAGAAGCAGCCATACCACTCCTGGGCATATATCCAAACAATACCTCACCAATCCACAAGTACATCTCCTCAAATATGTTATGTATTTATTTATTTTTTAATTGTTTTTATTTCTTCAAGTTACATCTCAATCACAATCCCCTCCCTACTCCTTGCTCTGGTCCCACCCTCTTCCCCTTCACACCCTCCCATCTGCCTTCTTTTTTTTAAGTATAAGGTATATCTTCCCCCCCCCATGCTCCCCCTTTCAGTCCAACAAATGGCTCTTTCTCTATAACAAAATGAGAATATCTGCTATAAATAAGCAACAAAAGTTAACCATGCCTTGAAATTATGCCATTCTTCCCCTAAGTAGTTAGACTCACTAGTGATTTGTAATATGATATGTGCTTATATTCATACTTGTAGACAGAGCATAAGATGAATGGTCTAAGAAGCTATTCTGGATGGCTTGTGACATGCTATCGGGACTGTTATGCTTTCTTGTGCCAGTACCTAAGGATCCATGCCTTTTACCAAAGCCCTCTTGAGAAATATTGTGATATTGGCTATACATGGCCTTCCCAGCTATAAATTTGTTCATTGGAAGTTTCTTCCTGTGTTTTTCTCTGAACTACATGTATTCAAAATCCAGTAGTGGGAACTACTTTCTTCTTGGCCACTCCATGAAGCCCCAAGTGACTCTATTATGTAATAGCTCATGTGAGATAAACACCAGTCTCTGCTTCCATGGGATAGAATAGGTTGGCTTTAGCAGAAACATGTGCATATACTGATAGCCAGTAAGCCATTCAAATAATTTTATATTAGCAAGACCTGAATTCTCAGTCTTTTACTTAGTTATTTCTCAACACTCTGAGGTTAGATATAGTAGGTTTTCAGTCAGACTTCTGCTGCACTGGTATTAAAATATGAGTTACTTCCATTCTGTTTTCTCAAGTATTAGTGACAAGGTTAAGAAGAGAATTTTCAAAGTGAGTGAAGACTTGTGGAAAATATACATGTGTCTCAAATGAGAGATGGATATTCTTTGAAATGTATAAACAACCGTATAATTTAATTTATACTACAAATTCTTAAGTACCTAAAATATACTAGGAAACAGTTACTTGTGGTAGCTATTTCAGGGGAAAGTAGGTCAAAATTCATTCTTTCTTCAAATTCACATTTGAATTAATAATCATTATTAACACAATATTTAACAAGCATATATAGCACCTAATATATCAGGCCCCATTTTAAGGGCTTCAGGTAAATCAATTCTTTTCACAAATCAACTCTACCACAGGCTTGAAAATTATGAACTAGTGTCATCTCCATTTTATAGATGACAAAAATTGAAGCCTACAAAATTGCAATAACTTACCGAGTGAAACTGAAATTAAATTAATTATTGTAGTTATTAGTAATTATAAACTGTAAGATTAGGCCAGTGAAGTAGCTGGTGGCTTGGCAGAGGAGTGGGCTGCCTGGCTCGCATGCCTTAACCAGTTGCCTGATTTATCATGGGGAAAGAGCCCTGGACCAAGGGTGGACTACACCACCTGTAACCTAAATTCTGTTAATTAATATAAGTTAACCCGGATCACCTAATCCCAAACCGCCATGTGCCTGTGATTACCTTCCAGCATTCTCAAGACGTCTGTCTCCTTCTGTGTTCCCTCAGAAAGAAAGGGATTCTCTGTGTGTGTTCAGAGTTCTGCCTAATCTCAGGAAGTCCCACCTTGCTATACTTTCTGCCAAGCTAATTGGCCATAAGCAACTTTTATTAACCAATCAAGAGAATGCCTCAGAAGGGGCGATAACCAGATCTCAGCATTGAATTCAACCTATCAGAAGGAATGATATTAGATCTTCCACAACAACCCAGTAAATTTATGCAGTTGTTATTATTGTGGATATCCTGACTTATTTGTCTGACTCATGCTATTTTTCCTAGATAGGCTTCAGAATATGGAATTATTCAGAGTGTACTCTTTTATGTGATGTTTTTCATTCCATCTGATGTTTTTAGGTTCTTCCACTGCTTGAAGTTTATTAGTCATTTACAAATACTATTTTCTAAGATCTACATGCATTCCTGGTGGCCTGTTGTCACCAGGGACAACCAGGTGAGACACCCCTCTACACCAATCCCTTTCCTGTCAAATTCCCCTAAAGCACACTCAACAGTGGTAAACTGCACCCACTCCCCTGCAATCCATTTTCCAGCTCACAACTCTGCCTGCATTCCTAGAAGCCTGCTAGCACCAGGGATAACCAGATAGCTAAAGGCCAGCTTAAGAACATAATCAACAAGAGCCAGGAGAATATGGCACTACCAGAGTCCAGCTATCCTACTATAGCAAGAGCTGGATATCCTAACACAGCATAAGCACAAGAAAATCACCTTAAACTAAATCTTAAAAATTATAGGGTCCTTTAAAGAGTAATGAATAAATCTCTTAAAGAAATACAGGAAAATACAAACAGATGATGGAAATGAATAAAACTGTTCAAGACCTGAAAATAGAAATAGAAGCAATAAAGAAAATACAAACTGAGGGAATCGTGGAGAAGAAAAACCTAGGTGAGAGAACAGAAATTACAGACACAAGCATCTCCAACATAATACAAGAGATGGAAGAACGAATCTTAGGCATAGAAGATATGATAGAAGAAATTGATGCATTGGTCAAAGAAAATGTTATATCTAAAAAGTTCTGACACAAAAAATCCAGGAAAACTGGGACACTATGAAGAGACAAAACCTAAGAATAATAGGAATAGAAGGAGGAGAAAATCCCCATTTCAAATGCCCAGAATATCTTTTCAACAAAATCATAGAAAAATTCCTAACCTAAAGAAAGAGATGCCCATAAAGGTACTAGAAGCTTACAAAACACCAAATAGATTGTACCAAAATGAAACCTCTCCCACCACATAATAATCAAAACACTAAATGTATAGTACAACAACAACAAAAAGAATATTAAAAGCTGTAAGGGGAAAAGATCAAGTAATATACTAAAAGCAGACCTTTTAGACTTATATCTGACAGATTTTAAAAGCCAGAAGGGCCTGGACAGATGTCTTGCAGTCTTTAGGAGATCCTAGATGCCATCCCAGACTACTATACCCAACAAAATGTTAATCACCTTAGATGGAGAAACCAAGATATTCTATGATAAAATCAAATTTAAACAACATCTATCCACAAATTCAGCCCTGCCAAAGGAAGGAAAACTTGGAAAACTCCAACTCATGAAGGTTCACTGTATCTAACATAACACAGGAAAGAAATAATTTCATACCCATAAGACCAAAAGCATGGAAACACACACACACACACACACACACACACACACACCCCAACAACATCAAAATAACAGGAATTAATAATCATTGGTCATTAATATCTCTCAAAATCAATGAATTCAATTCCCTAATAAAAAGTCACAGGCTAACAGAGTGGATGCATAAATAGGATCCATGATTCTGCTACAAACAAGAAACACACCTCAGCATCAAAGATAGCCATCACCTCAGAGTAAAGGGCTAGAAAAAGATTTTCCAAGCAAACAGACCCAAAAAGCAAGCATGAGTAGCCACCCTAATATCTAATAAAATAGAATTTCACCCAAAATTAATCAAAAGAGATGGAGAAGAACAATTCGTACTCGTCAAAGGAAAAAAAATCCACCAAGATGACATCTCAATACTGAATATCTATTTTCCAAATGCAAAGGCAACCACATTCGTAAATGAAACATTACTAAAGCTTGAATCACATATCAAACCCCACACATTAATAGTGGGAGATTTCAACACCCCTATCTCATCAATGTACAGGTCACCCAGAAAGATAAACAATGAACTAACAGACACAAACTAATGTACCTTCTTATGAGTACCTCAAAGAACCTTCTCCAAGATTGACCATATAATATGCCACAAAGCAAGTCTCAGATACAGTAAAATTGAAATAACTCCCCCTGTATCTTATCAGACCACCATGTATTAAAGGTGGACTTCAAAAACAACAGAAAACTTACAAATTCATGGAAACTGAAGGACTGTCTACTCAGTGACCACTGGGACAATGAAGTAATAAAGGAAGGAATTAAAGACTTTCAAGAATTCAATTAAAATGAATGAAAAATATACCCAAACTAATGGGACACAATGAAAGGAGTGCTAAGGGGAAAGTTCATACCATTAAGTGCCTTCATAAAGAAATTGGAGATATCTCATACTAGCAACTAAACAGCACATCTAAAAGCTCTAGAAATAAAAGAAAGCAAAAACACATAAGAGTTGTAAGACTCTAGTGACCCTTTAGCCATAAAAATAAAGATACTGAGATCTTTTAATATTTCAAAGCTTTGGTCTTAGCTGGGCAGACTCTCAGCTAGCTGCTCATCTAAGTTAACCCAACCACCTAGTTCCATCCATTAGGTCTTACTTCAAAAATGTGTACTCCACCAAATTGGATAATCTAAATAAAATGTATGGTTTTCTTGACACATATCATTAACCAAAGTTAAATCAAGATAAGGCAAACAATTTAAATAGACCTACATTCCCTAAGGAAATAAAAGCAATCATTGAAAGTCCCTCAACCAAAAAATAAATAAATAAAAACTCCAGAACCAGATAGTTATATAACACAATTCTACCAGATTTTCAAAAGAGAGCTAACATGAATACTCCACATACCATTCCACAAAATAGAAACAGAAGGAACATTTTCAAACTCATTCTATGAGGACATAGTCACTCTGATTCCTAAACCACACAAAGACTTAACCAAGAAAGAGATGTTCAGACCAGTTTCCTTTATGAATATTGTTGCAAAAATGCTCAATAACTGAATCCAAGAACACATCAAAAACATCATCCACTATGATTAAATAGGCTTCATCCCAGGAATGCAGGTATGGTTCAACACATGAAAATTCATCAGTCTAATCCTCCACATAGGCAAACTGAAAGAAAAAAAACCCACATTATCATCTCACTAGATGCTGCAAAAGTCTTTGACAAAAATCTAACACCCTTTCAGGCTAAAAGTCTTGGAAAGATCATGGATAAAAGGCACATACTTAAACACAATAAAGGCAATATACAGAAAACCAATAGCCATCATCAAATTAAATTGAGGGAAACTTAAAGCAATCCTACTAAAATCAGGGACAAGACAAGGCTGTCCACTCTCTCTGTATCTATACAATATAGTACTTGAAGTTTTAGCTCTAGGAATAAGACAACTAAAGGAGAGCAAAGAGATACAAATTGGAAAGGAAGAAGTTAAACTATCACTATTCACAGATGACAGATGATATTATAGTACACATAAGTAATCCCCTAAATTACAAGAGAACTCCTACAGCCGATAAACACCTTCATTAAAGTGACTAGATACAAAATGAATTGGAAAAAAAAGCAGTAGCCCCCCTGTATGTAAACAACAAACAGGTTGAGAAAGAAATTAGGGAAGCAACACCCTTCACGATAGCTACAAATAATATAGCCTACCTCTGTGTAACTCTAATCAAGCAAGTGAAAGACCTGTATGACAAGAACTTCATGATTTGGAAGAAAGAAATTGAAGAAGATATCAAAAGATGGAAAGATCTCTCAAGCTTTTCAATCTGTAGTATTAACATAGCAAAAATGGCCATCTCACCAAAAGTAATCTGTAGATTCAATGCAATTTCCATTAAAGTTCCAACACAGTTTTTTAGAGAACTTGAAAGAGTAATTCTCAACTTCATTTGGAAAAAGTAAAAACCCAGAATAGCTAAAGCAAGTCTGTACAGTAAAAGAAACTCTTGAGGTATCATAATTCCTGATTTCAAGCTGTGCTACAGAGCAATAGTAATAAAAGCCACATGTTATTAGAATAAAATCAGATGAGTTGATCACTGGAATTGAATAAAAAAGCCAGAAGTAAACCCACACACCAATGGACACTGGGTTTTTTGACAAAGAAGATAAGTCTATACAATGGACGAAAGAAAGCCTCTTCAACAAATGGTCTAACTGGATGCCTGCATGGAGAAGAATGTAAATAGATCATATCCATCACCCTGCACAAAACTCAAGTCCAAGTGGATCAAAGACCCCAATGCAAAACTAGATATACTAAATCTATTAGAAGAGAAAGTGGGTAATAGCCTTGAACTCATCGGTGTAGGAGACAACTTCTTGAAAAGAACAGCAACAAACTCATTCACTAAGTAAACAATTAATAAATGGGACTTTATAAAACTGAAAATCTTCTGTAAGAAAAAAGACACTATCAAATAGACAAAATGGCAGCCTCTATAATGGAAAAAGTTCTTCAGCAACCCTTCAACCAACATAGGGCTGATATCCAAACTATATAAAAAACTCAATAAATTAGACATCAACAATTCAAATAACCCAATTAACAAATGGGGTACAGAGCTAAACAGAGAATTCACTACTGAGGAATATCTAATGGCAGAGAAACACTTAGAAAAATGTCCAACATCCTTAGTCATCAGGGAAATGCAAATCAAAATGACTTTGAGATTCCATCTTACACCTATTACAATGGTTAATGTCAAAATCTCAAGCAGTAACTCATGTTGGGAAGAATGTAAAACAAAGGGAACACTCCTCCATTGCTGCTGGGAATGCAAACTTGTACAACCAGTTTGTAAATCAATTTGGTGGTTTCTCAGAAAATTGCAAATAGTTCTTTGTCAAGACCAACTGATGTCACTCCTGGGAGTACAACCAAATGTTGCTCCACCATATCACAAGGGCACTTGGTCAACTATGTTTTTTTTTGTTTGTTTGTTTTGAGACAAGGTTTCTCTGTTTAACAGGTCTGGCTGTCCTGGACTCACTTTGTAGACCAGGCTGGCCTCGAACTCACAGAGTTCGCCTGCCTCTGTCTCCCAAGTGCTGGGATAAAAGGCATGCACCACGACTGCCCAGACCTTTGGTCAACTAGATTTATAGCAACTTTGTTCATAATAGTCAGAAGCTGGAAACAATCTGGATGTCCCTCAACTGAAGGATGGATAAAGAAAATATGGTATATTTACACAATGGACTATTACTCAGCTATTAAAAGTGATGACATCATGAAATTTGCAGACAAATGGGTGGGACTGGAAAATATGATCCTGAGTGAGGTAACCCAGACCTATAAAGATAGACAGCATACGTACTCACTTATAAGTGTATATTAGCAATAAAGTATAGGATAACCATGCTAAAATCCACAGACCCAAAGAATGTTCTAGGTCTAAGAAGATGTTTTTAAGTTGGTAATGCAAGCTAGGATGGAAACTGAGTGAGGTATAGAACTTTAAACTCATTGAGATAGATAGATAATAGAATAGTAATATCAGTTGCCAAATATGTATAGACTGGACATTGGGGATGTATGTTATAACTTATAATTTTCACAATTGCAGCCTAAATATTCTTGTTTTGTATTGTATTTATTGTTATAAGAAAAAGAGCCTTTTATTGGACTAAAAGGGGGAACTGTTGTGGGGAAAAGATATACCTTAAAATTAAAAAAAAAGCAGAGAGTAGAGTGAGGGGGAAGAGGGCAGGAGGGTGAGACCAGGAGGGGAAGGAAGGAGGAGACTATGGTTGAGATGTAACTTGAAGAAATAAATAAATGTAAATAATATTTTTTTTTAAAAGAAGGTAAGTGACAAGGAGGGCACAAGGGAAGATGCTTGAATCTCACTGAGGAGGAGAAATCAAATAGTCATCAGTGTGGATTGATGTAGGGAACTGGGTAGGAGGGGAGTGGAGAGGGGAACGGGATCAATCCATATGAGAAAGACAGTGGAAGAGAGAGAAGTAGAATCTAACTAGTCAAGACTTCCAATGGAGGCATAGTGCTACCAACCCAGCTACAAAAACTTAGACCCACAACTCTTCCTTCCTATAAGATGTACAAGGATAAAGATGGAGCAGAAATTGAGAGCATGAACCAATGACTGGCCCAACTTGAGTCCCATGCCAGGAGGGAAACACCATCCCTGACACTATTAATGCCAAGCATCACTGTCATCTGAGAGGCTTCACCATGCAGCTGATGGAAACAGATGTAGAGACCCACAGCCAAACATTAGGTGGAGGTTGGATAATCTTGTAGAAGGATCCAGAGTGGTCAAGGACACTACAAGAAACCTACAGAATCAACTAACCTGGGGCCACAGGGTCTCACAGAGACTGAAGCACCAACCATGGAGTATGCATGGGATGGAACTAGCTCTTCCATACATATGTAACATATATGCAGCAGCTTAGTCTTCATGTGAGATCCCTAACAACAGGAGCCTGAGCTATCTCTGATGTCACTGACTGCCTTTGGATCTATTTTCCCTGTCTGAGTGGACTTCTCTATCCTCAATAGAAGAAGATGCGCCTAGTCCTACTGCAACTTGATATGCCAAGGCAGGTTGATAGCCATGGGAGATCTTCCCTTCTTTAAGAAGGAAGGGGGGATTGGTGGAGGAGAAGAGAAAGGGAGGTATTGGGAGGAAAGGAAGGAGGGGCACCTCTCATCAGAATGTAGAGTAAATAAATTAATTAATGAAAAAATGCTGTGTTCCACTGTATATGAATATATGCGTACATATGCATTGTTCCTCATAGTATATATAGACATTTGGATTGTTTCCAGTTTTGAGTGTTTATCAATAAAATGGAAATGAACATTTAGTACAAGTCTAGATAGATGTTTTCTACCATCAATATGGCTTGGTATTAAAATAGGCAAAGGTTGTACTTTACCAGAGAGTATTAAACTGTTTCCAGAGCAGTTGAAGCAATTTACAGTTTCAATAGTAGGATATAGAAATTCCAGTTGTTCCACATCCTGTCCGTGACTTGATCCTGTCTGTCTTTTAGATTTTAGTCATCTATTGGGTATAGAATCGAGTGTCATTGTGCTTTTAATTCATCTCTGTCTTTTGACATTTTGTCCTATTTTTGTTTGTATAATGAAAAAATTTAGGAATTAGTGCCATTTTCCCTATGCAAGAAAAACAAAGAGTGTTTGAAGTTTAGATAAATGTGAAAAATAAGCTGAGTGGAAGAAATCCAAGAAGAAGTAAAACTACCTACTCCTGTTTCTAATAGACTTATGAATACATTACCACCAGACTCTAAGAGATGAAACCACAGTGTTGGATTCTACACAGAGCAGTCACCATTTCCTAAATCAAAACTTCTTACTGGAAATTTTTCAGTAGAGTGCTGGGGATTGAATCCAAAGACCCCTGCATTCTAAACAAACTCTCAACCACAAAGTCACATCATTAACTATTACAGGTCTTTTAATAAGTAGCTTCTATATGTAGATTGAACAGCACAGCTGAAGACATGGGCATTGGTTTGAAAAGTAAGATATGTACATTGGTTTGACTGAAGAGAGCCAATCTTTAACAGAAGTTGTATTACTCGCTGTAAAGCAGAAATCCAAGCTGAATGACTCAGAAGCAGAAATATTTTGCTTGGATTTCATAGTATAGTACATTTAACTGAGGTGAAAAAATGTAAAAACAAACAAACAAATAAGACTTTTACTTGAAGATCATTTATATGTCTGTACAGTCTGCTGGAACTGAGCACCAGCCAGCCTTACTAGTTTTGTTTGTTCTCACGGAGGCTCAGTTCCATGTTCTCTGTTGGCAGATTCACATTACTCATTTGTGTTGCCTCTGTAGTAATTGAATATATTCTGGATCAAATCCATAGCCTCAAGACTTTTCAGAGTATTATTTGCTAAATATTTATATAAATTGGAGCAAGGCAGGGGAAAAAAGAGTGAGAGAGTGTGAATGTGTATGTCCTATGTGTTTGTATGTGAGCAAGTAAGTATGAATGATTGTGTGTGTCGGGGGGAATAGGCAAGAGAGAGGGAAACTCCTTGGATTGCTTAACAGTTCCTTAATACTGTGAAGTTACAGACATCCTTGGCATAATTTTTTATGCAACAAATATGCAGAGCTATTACTAAGGACCATCAGTGCATTGTGAAAGAGTGCTGGAAGGTTTAGACAACAGGGAATTGTGTAGGTGCTTATACAAGAGACAAGTGAGTGTAGCCAGTTATTTTTCTTAAATAAAGGCAATCTTTCATGAAATATTCTGCTCTTGGAACTCTCAATGGGCTTCATTTCTTTCTCAATTCAATTGACGGTCCCTGACCTCCCCAGCTAACCTATGGGTAAGGCAATTGTATTGGGTGAGCTGGTTGACTTTTGAAGTCTAAGAGCAGGGCCCATACAGGACAGGTTATTATCAAAGTCTCTGAGAAAAAATACCCTGAGATTCTATTTAGAAAGTTTGGACAAATTTCCAAAATCTATATTTCTATAAGTTCCAAGATACTTACCAAAGTAGCTAGGTCAAAGGTCACACTTTGAGAACCAATAGTGAAGTCCTTAAGTGCTGATGAAGAGGTGTAATTTACTGGATTTAATGTTTTGCGTTCATGAGAGTTAGACATAAATAAAAATCTAATGAACATTATTGCTTGTTCTTAATATATGCTTCATGTTGTTAATTGCCCTAATTCTTTTCTATAAATAAGTCTGAAATTGAAAGTTTTTAATTCTGAGACTGGTTTTTTTTGAGACATCAAAGCAATCAGTGGAGAATTAGCTCAATTAAATGTGAGATCTAAGTCCTTTATTTCTCCTTGGGTAGTTACTGCAGCAGCCAGTTGTAAACAGTTCATTCCTAAGTTTTATGGACCAAATTCTAATGTAGAACAGGAGGCGTAGTGGTTTCAAGCCATTTGTTGCTATTGGTACATACCAAAATCAAACTGACTCTAGGAGTAAACTGAGTAAGTTGGTAGGACAGCAAAGGTATTCATTTCACTCCTTGGTGAGTTCAAAGGTAGGATTTTGATGTTTCAGAAAGTTGGTCAAGAATCTGTTCTTAAGGTTCTCTGTTTCTCTCTATCCTTCTTATTTTTACTACAGCCAACCATAAGGTAGGAAGTGTTGAATTTTTTTATCTTTGTCTGTTTACAGAATTTTCATAGATTTTAGATTTATGCAAATGTTATATATCTCATTTTTCTTTCTTTTACCTTCACTTGCATAATTTCATGATTCATCTACTTTGCCAGACATGTGTCTTCAGTCAGAATTGGAAATCTCACAGGAAGCTCAGATAACAAAGATTCAAAAGTTTCAACACAAGAGCTTTTGGTTTCGTGGGTCTGCTTCAGGATCTAAGAATCTGCATTTGAAAAATATTTACTGAAGTATAATTATACTATTATTTCCACCCATTTAGATAAATGATTTGATAATTTTCATTCCTTTTGCATAAGAGTAGAATAATCACTATCATTTTACCAAACTCCCGGCAACCTTGCAAATGAAGCAGGTTCTCATAGTGTAGTTTTGGCAATGTAGATGTTAAGTGTTTGGGTATTATAACAAACCAGGTTTTCTAAGCCCAGCTATGTCTCATTATATTAACTCTTTTCACAGTCCCCATCTCTATGACTTTTATCCTTCTCATTCCTTCCCTACAGCCCATGGTTTCTTTTTAGAGAATATGAACTCATGGCTCTGACTCAAATCAGTTTCTTTTCCTCTCTGATTCTCTTTCTGTCTCTATCAGCCCCACCCCTCTGTGTGTCTATCAATCTCTCTGTCTTTCTGTCTCTGTCTCTATCATCTTCCTCATTCCATCCACCACTCCATCATCCTACAGATAAACATTTTCCTGTTACTCCATTCTATTTGAAATACATATTCTAATTTATGCAACTGTTCATTCTTCAAGGTGCAGTTAAACTTCTTCCTAAAAGCTGATATTTTGATAATCAATTTACTCATCAGGAAGACATAGACATCTCATGAGCCACTATCCCATCCATGGCGGAATGATGATTAGCCCCATCTCCTGTAGGAAACCACAGTTTCTCTGAGTTCATAAGTACAATGGCAATGCCATGTTGAGAAGACAGCATTTCACAGCACTCCTGCCCATCCTCTGGCCCTTACACTTTTCGGTTTTCTGTGATGTTCCCTAAGTCTCCAATGACATGGTACTTGCACTAGTTATGAGTTTCTACATTAATTCTCACACACTGTACACAGAAGCTTCTCTGACCAAGGAGGAGATCAGCATTATGACATAGATATAAACTTAAATATGTAGAAAGCAGTTTGATACCATGTTAATTTTAGTGAAAGAGCAATAATAGGAAGCTTACCTCTGAACTCTCCAGCCAGTGAGGAGCTTTTGGCTCATAGTTATTGTTAGTTAATTGTTATCATGGAATGAAGAGTCATTTTCTTCATTGTTTATAGCTATGTGTACGTTGCCTACCCTGTAGCAAGGACCCTTGGCATCATGCTCATAAAAGCCACACTTGTTCAACTCAGTGGGTCTCATAAAAAGCAAAACAAACAAGAAAAAGCAAATCAAAAAAACACATGAAAGCAAGGGGATGAATACATAAGACAAAGGTGTGTCAGTGAGAGAGCTGTAGAAAGATGAACAAGGATATAATAGGATAACAAAACATCAAAAACATGTATGGGATTTTTCAAAAAAAATTTTAAGTAATTTAAAAGGTTATTTTAAACTACATAGACAGAAACCATTTGAAGGTCATATGAAGTTTCTGGCACAAGAAAATATGGCAGAACACCTAAAGAGAGTGTTATGGCTTCACTGAGGAAGAAATCATTTTTTAATGTGAGGCCAATAAGACTGATGCATGAAAATCCTTAATCAAAGAAGTTTCCAATAAAGAGATCAGCCATGGATCCCCATCAGTCTCCATCCATCTGCAAGGTGGCAACAATAGAATCAACATTTTCAATCTTGTGACTTCTTCATAAGTGTGGTAGTCTGAATTGAAATGGTTCCATGGGGTCATACATTCGAATGCTTGGTCATAAGGGAATGTCACTCCTTAAGAAGGATTAGGAGCTTTTTTGGAGTAGGGATGGCCTTTATTTGAGGAAGTGTGTCACTTGGGGTGGGCTTCTGGGTTTCAAAACTTTAAGCTATTTTCAGTGTCTTTCCGTTCTGGCTGTGGATCTGGATATAGAACTGTCATCTACTTATCCAGTGCCATGGATGCCTACATGCTGTTCTGCGCTCTGCCATGATGACAATGGACCAATCTTCTGAAACTGTAAGTTAGCCCTATTTACATGTTATCTTTTATGAGAGTTACTATGGTCATGTTGTCCCTTCACTGAAAGATAACACTGATAAGCACAATAATATCTGTCAAAATATGAGCAAGGTATCTCACGTTCTGTACAAAGTCCATCTCAGGGACACAACCAAAATCTCATGGCTCCCGGATTGGCAGTAATCTTTTTATAGGTATCAAACATTGGTACATCATATTCTGGGTATACATGAAAATTACCTAGAATGTTGTATTTGTGTAAAATATTTGTTTAGTGTCTATGTTATACCATTAATATTGGCTGCCAAGTCATTGGTGCCTGTGTGTCATTAAAGTCACAATTTAAGGTACAAACAAAAACATAGGTAATTTGATCTCAGTAGAGTTGAGATATGGCTATCAGTTTTGCTGAGGAAGAGAGCAAGCCAAGAATTAAGGTTTTAGACTAGATATTCCTAAGCTTTTGTTTCCATGTAATCAAGACCATAGTGAAGAAATACCAGATGCTATTTATACCTAACACTAAACTTTGTACAAATCAAATAATAAGTGACATTTTAAAAAAGTATTTATTCACTACTTCAAGCCACATCTCCATCACAGTGCCCCCCCTCCGCCCCTCCTAGTCCCACCCTCCCACCTTCCCATCCTACTCCTCCAGAGTGGGGTGTCCCTACATATCAGTCTCCTGTCCTAGTTCAGCAGTCATATGAGGGCCAAGAGCCTCCTCATATACTGGGGGCCTACATGGCAGCAACACTAGGGCAAAGTGTCTCATCAACAAAGTCTTTGTTCCTGTTCCTTTTGGTGCATTGGTTGTATAATAGTTATCCTGTACTATATGGCTAAAATCCAATTATAACAGAATAGATGTCATGTGCATCTTTCTGAGTCTGGGTTAGTTCACTCAGGATAAGCTTTTCTAGTTCCATCCATTTGGCTGCAAATTGCATGAGTGACATTTTTTATTCTCTCCCTCAAGTGCCCTGACATGGCATCTCTATGGATTTAATTCCTAGAAGTAGTTGCTGTATATTTGGAATTCAGCATTTTGAAAAGTAAGAGTCCCTTTATTTTCCTGCTGGTTCTGTTGATAGCTCATTACTCTATGTTGTAAAATTTCTATGTAAAACTAAGAGTACCTCACCTGTGTTTTTCAAAAAGTTGAAATAGGTGCATTTTATGGTAGTCAGAATTCTAATTACTATAAACATAGGGGTCAGGTGGCAAGAAGTGTAGCTGGTGTGTAATAGATGAGAGAAACTCCAACATAAATGACAGGAGAGACACAACAATAAAACTCACAGAATCAACTAACCTGGTCTCATAGGGGCTTCCAGAGACTTAACCATCAACCAGAGAGCCTGGGTGAGACTGACCTAGGTCCTCTGCACATATGTTACAGTTGTGTAGCTTGGTCTTCTTGTGGGACTCCTAACAGTGGGAGCAGGGGCTGCCTCTGACCCCTTTGTCTGATTTTGGGACCCTTTTTATTCTACTGGATTGCCTCGTCAAATCTTAATAGGAGAGGAGATGCCTAGTCTTACTGCAACTTGACATACAATGACTGGTTGATATTCACTGGAAGGCCTGCCTTTTTCTGAAGAGAAATGGAGGAGGAATGGATGGGTGACAGCCAGATAGTAGGAAGGAGGGAGGGTCTGGGTGGGGAGGAGGGAAGGGAAACTGAGGTCAGCAAGGAAAAAAAGAAAGGAAGGAAGAAAGAAAAAAAAGAAAGGAAGAAAGAGAGAAACAAACAAACAAAAAAAAATTTAAAAATCACAGAACAATGGAATCAACCAACCAAAAGGAAGCAGCAACAGTGATATTGAATTCTGGAACAACCATACAAACTTAGAAGAGGATCCTGTGGTGGTTTGAATAAGAATGTCCTCCATAAGCTCATATATTTGACTGCTTAGTCATCAGAGAGTGGCACTATTTGAGAATTAGAATATACCAATTTGTTGGAATAGGTGTGGCCTTGTTGGAGGTACTGTATCCCTAGCGTGGGCTTTGATGTTTCAAAAGCCCAAGTCAAGCCCAGTCTCTCTCTCGTCCCTCTGTCTGTCCCTCTATCTCTGTCTCGGTCTATCTCTGTCTCTCTTTGTCTCTCTGTCTCTCTCTCTCACTCTCTCTCTCTCTCTTGTATGTGCACAAGCACCATGGATGATGCCTTGCTACCTACCACGATGATAACAGACAAAACCTTTGAAACTGTAAGCAAGCTTCTAATTAAATTCTTGGTCATGTATCCTTTGTCATGATATCTCTTCACAGCAATAGAACAGAGACTAAGACAGATGCTCAGTTGCCATGTTTGAAAATTCCAAATTTCTTTGGAATTAATCATGCTATATATTTCCTGAAAGCACTCTTTGTGTCCAGCACTGTGTGAGTATAAGTTTTACCATTGTATTCTCAGATCCTAGTGAAGTATTTAGTAATGCTCAGTGCTTACTAAACAAATGAATTAATCACACTAGTATACTGTGTTGATTACTTACTTGTTTTTCCCTTAAACTTTGAGCTCATCAAAGTCTTACAAACATGTCTTATTCATCACCAGCATTTTTACAGGTCGTGACGTATAATATACATTTAAATTTTTTTGAATGATTGAGTGAAAAAAACCTGGTGTAAAATCCACAAACTACACATAGTAGATCAAGAAATAGAACTGGAAGTTACTCTTTCTGTACTTCTTGAAGAAACACTTTATATGATGCTTAATCTTTTTTAAAAAAATTATTATTTTTTACAACTATTAAATTTATTAGCAAGATTCCATTATTAGTATTTTTTTATGTATGAATGTCTTGCCTGCCTGCATGTCTATGAACCATGTGTGAGCCTGCTGCCTAGAAGAGCAGGTGGCGGATTCCCTTGCACTGGAATTAAGAAATGGTTGTGAGCTACCCTGATGGTGCTGGAAGTTGAACCTAGTTCATCAGGTAGAGTTTGAAGCGCTCTTAGCCACCAAGCTTTCTTTCCAGATCCCTATCTATAATGCTTAGTCTTGACTGTCAACTTAATTGGAGCTGTGATTAATTAAGAGACACCCATCTTGGTGGGTCTGCAATGATATTTCCAGCGAAGATTAAAAGAGATGAAAAGACCCTTCCAAAGAATAAACATTAGCTTCTGTTGGTGGCCTAGATATAGGGTTCCATGGAAAAAGCAATACTGTCTGCTTGCCCTTCCTGGTTTCTTGCTAAGGGATCATGAATATCTCTGCTGCTCCTCCTGCTACTGCTGTCATTCTTCAGTAGCATCACATATAAACCTTTTCTGGATCCAGTGGACTAAAGATCAGAGACTCTCTCTGTATCCCTCAGGCTTTCAATGTCACAGTGGGATCATCTAGGCATCAAGGATTATAAACTGAGCAGCTCTAAGATCTTAGCCTCTCCAGGGTACAAATGACCATTGTTGCAGCTCATGTCCTGTATGTCACAAGCACTAATTAATATCCTCTAAGAATAATGCCATCCTTTTGGTTCTTGGGGGCTAGTCAGAGTGTGAGCTACAATTCCTACCTTCATACAATCTATGTGACCTCCCCTTTCCTGTTCTGTGCTTTTGGAAGGCTTGGTTGGTAAAGTTTACAGAAGAATTTGCTGGATTTGTTTGTAGCAAACAGACACTTGAAATATTTGTAGTTGGAACCCAAAAAGAACACTAAAAAGTCTCCATGATCTTCTCTTTAAATACAAGTAACACTGGACAGGTAAAATCTCAATTTGCCCCTTTTCATTCACATTTGTGGTAGTTTGAATAAGAATAGGCCCCATAGGTGCATATGTTTGAATGTTTAGTCCATCTTCAAGTGACACTACTTAAGTGGGATTAGAATGTTTGGCCTTATTGGAGTAGGTGTGACCTTGTTGGAGGAAGTGTGTTACTGGGGATGGGCTTTAAAGTTTCACAAGCTCAAGACAGTCCTGGTAGCTCTCTCTTCCACCTGCTAATCTGGATGTAGAACTCTCAGCTCCTTCTCCAGCATTATATCTGTCTGTGTGCCGCCATGCTTCCAGCCATAATGAGAATGGACTAAACTTCTAAAACTGTAAGCCAGCCCCAATTAAATGTTTTCCTTTATAAGAGCTGTTGTGCTTATGGTGTCCCTTCATAGCAATAGAACACTAGCTAATACAACAGTGAATAACTTAAAGTAAATAAATGAGTCCCTTTTATTTGCTGCTTTTAATTTGATTTAATTGAAAACCAATCCTTTATTTAGAGGAATCAAAGTCTTGTTTCTTTGTTGTTTGTTTGTTTGGAGAGGTATGTTGGGCATATGGGGTACAATCAGCAACATGATGAAACTGAAGATCCAAAGCCAGTGTGAGCTTAGAAGGCCATTTTCGCAGATGGTACCAGTCTTAATGCCAAAGTTTTCACTGCTCATATTTTACCAAGCATCTACTTGTATTCAATCAAGCAACCAGCATGTCAGGCTAAGTACTCAGCATCAACTTTGTCATTCAGACAGGGATTCTGATTAGAGCTGGCATAGTAGACAACATACCTGTAGTAACCCTACATGTTCTCCTCATCATTCCACAATATAGAGAATTTGTTTTTCACTATTCGTAGGTATGTATGAATCATATTTCTTCTTATAGGCCAGAAATAAAAGCAATAAATATTATACATTGTCAACTGTGGTATCCTTATGCTGATTGTTCAGGATATTAAAGTTGACTATGTTTTGAGCACTAATGGAGACAGTAAAGAAAGGAATTAGAACAGGAACATGGCTGTGAATCAGGGAGCTCTGTTTTACTATTTATATTCTTAGGTTAAACAATTCAATTTGACTTCACTTTTCTTATCTGTTAAAAAGCACAACACTGTTGGGCTTATTCTATAAAATTCTTCACAGCCCAAGTTTATGTGTCTATATGTGAAGAAGCATGCCACTGTTAAAACCTAAATGATGGTGTGATCAGAGATTGATTGCTTGAATGGGTTTAAGATTGTCTGTGGATTCTTTTTGTTCTCTCTTTTTCTCAGTGGCAGTATCACCATGGACCGGATGGACAGTGTTCAATACTGAACATTAAGAGACAGAAGTTTGAGGTATATCTAAGGTAGATACCAGCAAAGGAGAAAAGCAACTGTATACCTTTGCTTACATTCATGGTATATGGGTGATCTTGTTTTTTCTAGATGTGTTTTTCTCTAAAGTTATCCACCTATAATAGAACAAAGGGCTTATTTGTCTTTTGCCAATTGAGAAATCTGTGTTCAAATGGAAGTAGCTGAGTAATAATAAAGCCCCAAACAAACTGGTTGCCAACTTTTCCCTTTTCCTTGGTCTTTATAATAAATATCAAACCTGGAAAACCAAGTGAGTATACATGCACAAAATGAATTGGCCAAAAAGATTTACAAATTTATAGTAAAATTAGCCTGATGCATCTTTAAAAGTATATGGTTGCTTTATTGCTGTTCTACCAGTGAGCGTATATATGAAGCCACTTACAGAGGTGAATATATTTTGGTGGCATTTAGATGGTTATACAAATATTTCTGAGATTTATTTTTTATTCTACATCTTCAAAATTTTTATTTCTATGAAAATTTCATATAGTACATTTTGATTACACTAATTACCTTCCCTAACTCCTTCCAGAGCTACCCCAGCTTCCCTATCTACCTAACTTTGTGACCTCTTTTTTAAAAATACCCATCAAGTCTAATTTGGGCTGACCATACATTCCTGGGGTACAGAACTAAATTGAGAAGTTTTAACAGAAGAAGATCAAATGGCAAAGAAACGCTTAAATAAATGCTCAGCATTTCTTAGATCCTGAGCTGTTGGTGTTCTGTTCAGGAAGTTGTCACCTGTGCCAATGATTTCAAGGTTTTTTTCCCACTTTCTCTTCTAGTAGATTTAGTTTGAGCAGGCTTATGTTAAGGTCTTTGATCCACTTGGACTTAAGCTTTGTACAAGGTGATAAGTATGGGTCTAATTTCATTCTTTTACAAGTGGACATCCAGTTGGACCAGCACCATTTGTTGAAGATGCTGTCCTTTTTCCATTGTGCAGTTTTGGCTCCTTTGTCAAAAATTAAGTTACCATAGGTTCATTTCTGGGTCTTCAATCCGATTCCATTGATCCACTGGTCTGGTTCTATACCAGTACCATGCTGTTTTTATTACTATTGCTCTGTAGTACAGCTTGAAATCTTGGATGGTGATACCTCCAGATATTTTTTTTTTATTGTACAGGATTGATTAAGCTATACTAGGTTTTTTTGTTTTTCCATATGAAATTGAGAATAGTTTTTTCCAGATCTATAAAGAATTGTGTTGGTACTTTGATAGAAATTGCATTGAATGTGTATATTGCTTTTGGTAGGATGGCCATTTTTATTATGTTGATCATACCTATCCATGAGCATGGGATATCCCTATTTTCAGATGATATGATAGTATACATCAGCAACCCCAAAAATTCCACCAGAGAACTCTTACAGCTGATAAACACCTTCAGCAGTGTGGCTGGATACAAAATTAATTCAAAAAAAATCAGAAGCCCTTCTTTATACAACAAATAAATGAGCTGAGAAAGAAATCAGGGAAACAATCCCCTTCATAATAGCCACAAACAATATAAAATACCTTGGGGTAACTGTAACCAAGCAAGTAGAGGACCTGTACAGCAAGAACTTCAAGCCCTTGAGGAAAGAAATTGAAGAAGCCCTCAGAAAATGGAAGGATCTTTCTGCCTTTAAGATGAAAGCCAACTGATATTTTACTGTCTGATGGCTCTTTGCTCTTCTGTGGGAACCTTTTCCTCTAGCTGCTTGGATAGAGGATAATTGATGAGTATATTTTTTTTGTTTGTTTTGAATTTTTGCATGGCGTATCTGGACCTCTATCTGTAATGCAAAAGTGGAGATCCAAAATCCTACCTATAAATATGAAAGGAATATTGGCCAGGAGATATTAAGATTGGATACTGCTCTGGCATTAAGTTGCCATGTAAAATGTCATTTAAGTTATGAGATTAATCTTACTTGATACCTAAAGTCCAATTTTAAATGGAAAACTATAGGGAAACAAAAATATTCTAGCCATATTTCAAGGTCTAGTTCATGTACTTTCTGGATCCACAGCCCATAGATTACAAACATCTCTCTGTATTGTGAGTTTGCATAGAGCTTTTTATACTTAAGCACATAAATGCATATGTCCCTAGAACTGCAATATGAATACTTTAGTTCTAGCTTTTTCCAAACTATCCATGAAACAATTGGATAAGGTCATTGTCCCAAAATTCTTAGGAAAATTCTGAGAATTGTTTATTTGTATCATTTGTTAAAAGAAGTATCTTTGGCCAGGGAAATTTCCTACATTGCTTGGGTTAGTCCCAGGATAAATGTTTTTACCTAACCGGTAATGTTAGGTATTGGTTAGATTTAGAAAAGTGAACATCAGGATCATTGTCAAAATTAAGAGAAAAATGGGTCCTGAAGAACAGTGTTCATAACAACAACTCAGAATATTTCTTCTATGCTGCATATTATGGTGGCCATTTGTGTGGGTGCCTTATTATTATTTCATTCATTCTTTTATTTGGGACACATTTTTGAATTAATTATTGTTTGGTATCATACTGTTAACTTTGGGGACTCAGTGAAGAGAACTGATTACCTACACTTAATGGTGTTTATATTATAATGCTGATGAAAAAGTGAACAGAAAGAATGGATAAATAGCAAACTGTTAGTTGTTTAACAGAAAACATACAGAATCCCTGAAGAAAAGAATAATGGCTAATTACTTATGGTAAGATATGTGAAAAAGGTCTTTCTGAGCTCCATCTTGACTTAGAGAAAAATTGACGTAGACATTACATGAAGGTAAAAAGAAAACTTATTGATAATCAGGCAAGGACAAGCTTAGTGTGTTCAATGAGGAGAATGAAGATGGGTACCTAGTAAAGAGTGGCCTAGAATGAGGTGACAGAAGCAAATCGGAGGATGTAAAACTTTAGTCATCATGGGAAATCCACTTGTCTGAGAATCTTTTGAGGCAAGATGGTATTTATTTCTGTAACACACAGCCTATATTTTGTGAATGTGTGTATGTGCGTATGGTTTGAAATAGGACTGTGCATTTCCTGTTTTAACATCCACAGAAAAGCTTCTGGTGATTTATCTCAGTTTTTGCCTAGAAGGAACTTTGCAGCCTAATTTTCCATCATGATCTCCATTCTCCTGGGTCTTTCAAATATCTTACCAACAAGTATACTTTGTTTCTTGCAGATTATACTTTCCTCTTGGGCTGAGGCTAATATCTTTAAAGGACAACATCTTTGAAAAGACAAAATATCACTAATCTTTTTATACTAAGAGATGACTACTGATATAATTACTCATACACAAAAATGTAATATTTGAAAGAATGCTAAGGGAAACGTTTAATTAAACTAGATAGCCTTGGAAAACAAAGCTTGAATGATTTTTTTACTAGCTTGAGGATCCTGGTGTCAGACAGACCTTGTTACTATTCCCTCTCAAAAGTACATTAAGCACAGGAAAGACTCAAGAACACATTCAGGAAATAAGCAGGTCAGTTGTTGCCTGTGTGAAATTAAAAGGGAGGGGCTCAAAATTTCTCAGGCACAGGTTTCTTTTTTATATCATTTTCTATCTCTGGCTGGGATTTTTTTTGAAGCCATGTTTGGTGCAAAACAGTGGACTTTCTCTTGACCTGGGAATTCCTTGATGATACATTTCCTCGCCTTCCCATTTACACAAAGTTAGCTTAAAAAGAAGCCCCAACTTTAACGTTCGGGAGTCTCTCCAACTTACAAAGGCCATCACTTGAATTGCAATCTGTTAGCTAAGCTCCAAAAATAAGCATTTAAAAATGTATTTTTGGTTTGCAGAGATGGAGTTATCAGAGGAAGTAAGCAAGAAAAGAGTTAAAAAAAGAAAAGAGTTAAAATGGAGTATGTGGGAAGAATAGCTTCCATTTTAGCTCCAATCTATAATCCAATGTTCCTACGAAGATGCTCACATAAGAACTTACAAAGTTCTTGTCTGTGGAGAATAGGTTTGTAACTGGAGAAGGAATGACTCAGGCACAGGAGGCTTGGAGCTGAGCTGCTTACCTCATTTATTCAAATAACATGCTTGGGGTATCTATTATAAAAGAAACACTGGAATAGAAACTAGAAACACAGAGTTGATGATGTAATACAGGATAATACTATTGGACCTTACCATTGCATAACTTACAGATACAGCTGGTGACTCTATTGTTTTTTTTTTGTTGTTTTTTTACTGCTGTGACAAATATGAGGCAAATAAGTTAATGAGGGAAAGATTCATAGGGGTTTCTGTTGAAGGATGACTGGCTTTACTGCATCTGGGCCTGTGATGAGATGGGTCATGATAGCAGAGAGTATTGTATTTGTTATAATAAGAGAAAGAGCCATTTGTTGGACTGAAAGGGGAAACTGTAGGGGGAAATAAGATATACCTTAAACTTAAAAAAAAGGGAAGAGGATGGGGGATTGAGGGTGGGAGGGTGGGACTGGAGGGCCAATAGGGAGGGGACTGTGATTGAGATGTAACTTGAAATAAAAAATAAAGGAAAAAAATTTAAAAAAAGGAGATTCATGTCCCCTTAGGTCTCTGGTAAAGAAAGATGTCTTAGCTGATTAAACTAAGGCACTGTCTATGGCTGTTAGTTAAGCTTCTAACCTCTGGCCCTTGGTTGAAAATATGTTCTCAGTCCTTGATGCTATTTCATTATGTATCCTTGGTAACAATAGGACAAAGGACCTTTCTAACATGTTGCTTTCAAAACAGGGTTACATTTTCTGCTGGCACACAATGGTCATCATTATAATATAATACTTGCTGTCACTGCATTCTCAAAAAGGTATGCATTACTCATAACTGTTACTCTAGTGAGACATCAATGAGCCCAGAGGCCATGTATTTTATTAGATCAAGTATAACAAGGTACACCAGATGTCAGTGGCACACAACATTACAACATTATTTGCACAGTGCAATTGGGTCAGATATCTGTGAAGGGTATAATTTGGCTCTTTTGTTCATAATACAATGTCTCATAAATATGCAAACAAGTTGACCCAAGAACATAGTCACCTGCAGGTTTCACTGGGACAAGATTTGGTTATTGACAGGATTAAGCTTCTTGAGGTCTATTGGACAGAAGGGCTCAGTTCCTTACTGGCTGTTGGGAAAAAAATGACTCCTGTAGTTACCTTTAGTTTTTAGCTTGTCACACTTGGGAAGAGGGAAACTCAGTTGAAGAACTGCTTCTATCAGATTGGCCTGTGGACATGTCTGTGGGGGATTATTTGCTAATTGACCTAGGAGGGCCTGCCCACTGTGAGAGACTACATTCCTGGGCAGGTGGTTGGTTATTTCTGGGCAGGTTGTGAAAAAGAGTCTGCACAAAAAAGAGGAACTATGCCACTAAGCAGTATTCTGCTTCAATTCCTGTTTCCAAGTTGCTGATTTGTCTTCCCTTGATGGTGGATTGCAGTCTGTTAGTCAAATAAACTCTTTTCTCTTCAAATTGCTTCTGGTCAAGTTGTTTAACAGCAACAGAAAGCAAACTAGAACAGACGCCTCTGTTCTTTGCAATGGGGATGAGTTCATAGAACATGGAGGATAGCTTCATCAATGTGAGAATGTGAAAGAGAGCAAAAGAAAGGGGGTATAGAAAAGGATCAAAGGTTATAAATTTGAATAAGTAAATGCTGGAAATGATATACCTTTTGTGGTTTATTAGTTTTTATTTTTTCTTTCCTTTTTAAATATTTATTTATTACTTCAGGTTACATCTCCATCACAGTGTCCTCTTTCCACCCCTCCCAGTCCCACCCTCCCACCCTCTACCCCCTATCCCTTCCATCCCACTCCTCTGGAGTGGAATGTCCCTACATAACAGTCCCCCGCCCCAGTTCAGCTGTCATATGAAGGCCAAGAGCCTCCTCATACACTGGGGGCCTACAAGGCAGCACCACTAGGGCAAAGTGTCTCATTGACAGGAAACAAAGTCTATGTTCCTGTTCCCTTTGGTGCATTGGTTGTAGTATAGTTATCCTGTACTTTATGGCTAAAATATGATTATAACAGAATGGGAAGAGCATTGGGAAGCTTGAAGTAGAGGTACTCTCTATGGGTGGAGCACAGGAACACTTTATCTATTATACTTGTTTATACTTGTGCCCCACTGGTTGCCTCAGAGTTGACCCAACCGTACTGCACACATGTGAAGTAACAAATGTGTAGTATGTTCCATTGGAGATTCTGTGGCTGTATGGTATACAACATTAAAAAATGTTATTTTTTAAATCTGGCCAAGAACCTATAGTTGGGGAGTTCACAGGCCCCAGAGGTGACATTACTATTACTATTTTGGTAAATAGAAATATGAAACGGTCTGTTAACATTTTATATTAATACAGCTCTCAGACTTTGACAGAGAAGTTTCTTTTTGAAGTGTATGCTGGTTCCTATAAGAGAATCACAACAGGCCAAAGTACAAAGAATAAGTGTCAGTGGAGTGCTCAGTCAAAAATAAGGCATCTACATAACCTGCCACCCTACACCCAGGAGTATACAGGCAACTCACACTGGATTCAACTGATTATTGAATAAAAAGAGGGCATAGAGCTCAGATGTAAGGAAGTGTGACTGAATCTGTGAGGAGTGTGGGAATGAGTGTGTTCAAAATATATTGTGTGGAATCCTTAAAAATAAAAACAAGTCACATTAAAGTGACATTTGTTTTTTTTTAAATACTTTATTTTTTTTCTTCAAGTTACATCTCAGTCACAAACCCTTCCCTATTCCCCCTTCCTATCCCGCCCTTCCACCCTCTTCCCCCCAAGAAGTTTCCCCTTTCAGTCCAACAGATGGTTCCTTCTCTTATAACAGTAAATACTATACAAAACAACAGATATAAATATGCCACATTTGTGAGAGTTAAATGGCCCAGTATACCTTCCCAATGTCCAGTTTATACATATTTGGCCCCTGACTTTAACATTCTACTATCTAATCATCTCCATGAGTTTAAAGGTCTATATCTGACTCAACATTCATACTAACTTGCAGCACACTTTTAAGAGTATCTTCTTAGATCTATAACACCCTCTTGATTCCTAAACAATTTAAAATTTAACTATGAGACTCTAGCTGTCTATTCTTCAACCACCTCAGAGACCTGAGAGGGATAAATATATCTGCTTATATAGGAAGTACAGGGCCTGCAGCTTCCAAAACTAAGAAATGACATACCAGTGACTGCCTGGACAGTTCCCATTTTCTCTCCATACATTCCTGCATCAGTCTTCAGCCTTTGGGTCCTGTTTCTCTGACAGACATTTGTTGTAGAGCAGGGATTATGAAGGACTTACCTACCCTGTCTTGGCAGAGCTAGGCTGTCGACTTCCCTGCTACCAAGTTTTGTCCTTTTATGACAGCAGTCTGTCTGCAGTTGGAGCAAGGGGTTTTTTCATGCCAAGAGATAGGCTTGCCACTAATTCAACCATCTCACACTGGAGATTCTTCAATGCTTATCTTCCACTTGGAGTAGAATAGGGGGTGCTGTCAGGAGCTGATATGTCTCGATATAAAAAAAAAGAAAATCTTAATTTAAGATAACATCTTTGAATGCCATATTCTGCAGATCTCTTGGGGTTTTTGAAGATGCCCTATCCATCTCTTGTATTTAGATAAGCAAATGTTGCTTGTCTCTTAACAACTTGATTACTGGGTAGTTTAGAGAATATCTGTGATAGACTGTCATAGTAGCTAACAAAGTGACATGTTTGCATGACTAGGAGTTTGTTTTACTTAACTATCCTAGACAGTTTTAGACGGTTGTTATCAAGAGGCCAGAGCTTCACATTTTATTTTTAAGTATCTCTAGGTATGATACCATTAGGAAGCGTTACCTTTAATTTTGTATCAATATACAAAGATCTATTCAATTGTGGTTAAATATACTCTTAATTATGTATCAATATACAAAGATCAATGCCTATGTAGCCCAATACAATCTTAATATTATGTCCATATACAAGGGTCAATACCATTGTGGTCAACTATAATCTTAATTTTGTATCAATATACAAAGATCAATACCGATGTAATCCAATACAATCTTATTTTTGCACAATAAACAATGGTCAATACCACTTTAGCCAAATATACTACTAATTTTGTATCAATATACAAAGGTATAAGGGCATATTCAATAATCTGCCCCTTCTTCTTGGACCTTCCTGTGCTATGTCTATGTCTCATTTTTCTCAAGCCTGTGCACTCCTACATAGGAGAGGAAGAAGGATACAGAAAAGAAAAAGTAGGAAGTCCCTGGGGCTAACCTCCAAAACCCATTAAACAGGACCATTTATCAGCTTGTAATCTCTTCCCCTAAATATCAGAGTTTTCAGTTATCCTTCAAATAACCAAAAAGAAGGGCAGAGAAACACTCTCCCCACCCTCTGGGCATGGGACATCGCTCTCTTAAAGTGACTTCCTGCTGATTTGGGTCTTAGTAAACCTGTTTGGGGCCTGAACACAAATGGAAAAAATGGTTAAAAATGTTAGTACAATCCTTTTATGTTCAGTCCTTCTGTTCTCAGCTGTTTAGATGACCTAAGGAGTTTGTAGGCAGAAGCTGATCTTGCAGGCTTCACTGAGGTTCCGGCCGGGGCATTGTGTAGAGCTGAACGGTCCCAGCGACATTGGATTGCCATGGTTGCAGGCCCCCGATGGAGACAGCTATTGAGGAAGTCTGCCAGGCTGAATCAACTGGGTCACTCGTCCTCCTTGGTGCCTGATTCTGCTCTCTGCTGAGGTTTCCGCTGTCCAGCCGTCCCCGGGCTCCCCGAATGGACACTTCGATTCTCCTGGAAAGATAAGAACAGAGCCCTGCCCCAATCCCAACCCTGGGACAATTACCCTCTTTTTTTTTGGGGGGGTAGTCTAGGTAATACTTCTCCTGAAGCAAATTTGGCCTTCCGACAACATACAAAGCGTTATTTTTCAATCCGGGTTAAAGAAGAAATCATTCTGTCACCTTGGAGCTAAACCAGCTCCAGTGTATATATTTTGAGATCCCAAAGGACAATCTGCCTGCATCAAGAAGGCCTTTTGTAAGTAGCCTCCAAACCTAGGTCCCTCCAAATCCCGTGTGTGTCTCTGAACGCTAATTATTGGGAACAGGGACCTGTGGTTCTCATCTGAAGGGATCAAAGATGTGTTCCACCACTCCTGGATCGAAGTCTTTCTCTATTTAGAGTTTGCCCTGCATCAGGCTGACCCTGAGCTCCGGGATCTGCCCGTTTCTGTCTCCAGTGTGCTGGGACCAAGGGTGTACTCTTCTTGAATGGTGGGACCAAGAGTATGCACCCTCACCACCCCGCTCCATATGACTCCAGAATACATAAGTCAAAGGCATGGGCCAATACCACAATTCTCTTGTATTTTACCTTAGCTCCACGTCTTCTCGACACCTGGAGGTCTGCAAAACCAGGCCGAATGGCTGTATCCTCTATTCCATTCACAGTGTTTCAGCCCTGCCACCTGCCCTTTTTTTTTGTTTTGTTTTGTTTTTTAGTTAATAAATTTATTTGTTTGTTGCTTCAGGTTACATCCTTATCATATTGTCCTCTTTTCCCACTTCCCAGCCCCACCCTCCCATGCTCTACCCCCAAAGGAGGAATCCCTAAGGGCTGAGAGACACCTGAAGAAATGTTCAACATCCTTAATCATCAGAGAAATGCAACTCAAGACGACCCTGAGATTCCACCTAACACCTGTTAGAATGGCTAAGATAAAGAGCTCAAATGATAGCGCATGCTGGCGAGGGTGTGGAGAAAGGGGAACCCTACTCCATTGCTGGTGGGAGTGCAGGCTTGTGCAACCACTATGGAGGTCTGTCTGGCGATATCTTAGAAATCTAGGAATAACCTTGCCTCAAGACCCAGCCATACCACTTCTGGGTATACACCCAAAGGACCTCTCATGGAGACATAGGGAAGTCTCCTCATCTATGTTCATAGCAGCCTTATTTGTAATAGCTAGAAATTGGAAACAACCCAGATGTCCCTCAACTGAAGAATGGATTAAAAAATTGTGGTACATCTATACAATGGAATATTACTCAGCTATCAGAAACAATGAAATCATGCAATTTGCAACCAAATGGATGGATCTAGAGAAGTTCATCCTGAGTGAGCTAACCCAACCTCAGAAGGATGCACATGGCATCTATTCACTTATAGTAGGATTTTAGCTATATCGTACAGGATATCTGTACTACAACCAACACACCAAAAGGACCATGCACATAAACTTTTTTTTTTATCTTTTTATTTTTCCTTCTCCTTTTTTTCTTTTTTCTTTTTCCTTTTCCCTTCTCTTTTTCCTCTCTTTTTTTGTTGATATTCTTTGTTTTTTTTGGGTTTGTGTGTTTGTTGGTCTTTTTTTTAGTATTCCCCCAGTAGCAAGGAGACACCTTTCACTGGCAGTACTGCCTCGTAGGCCCCCGGTGAATGAAGAGGCTCTTGGCCCTCATATGACTCCTGATCTGTGGTGAGAGACTGTTAGGCAGGGACACTCCACCCCAGAGGAACAAGAAGGAAGGGACATTTGTTTTTTTAATTGGCTTAAAAAGTAAAAAGATTCCCCAAGGAATCTTCATATTTATTTAATTTTGGCTGATTCTCATGGCCCTGATGCTCTCTACTTCTCTTTGTGCCTCCCCTTTTCCATGGCACTCTTAGACCTCTACATTCTCTCTTCTACTTTGTTCTATTTTCTTCCTTACCCAATGTCATAAATCCTTTTTATCAGTTTTGCAGGCCCCTTTCTAGTTTCCTGGCTTTTACCTATATTCACTTCCAGTGGGATATACATATTTAACAGAAGATAGGATCTATATGTGAGATAGAGATGTGCTATTTGTATTTTGGGATCTGGATTACTCCAATACAATGTTTTCAAGTACCACTCATTTTCTACAAATATTATAATTTAATTTCCCCTTACCCCTGAATACATTTTATTATATATACATACATTCTTTCATTATCTATTCATCAGTTTAAGAACATCTAGGTTGATACCATTTTCTTGCTTTTATGAAAGCTTATGAAGGTCCAAGTATCTCTATATTGTGATATATGGCCGTGTGTGTGTGTGTGTGTGTGTGTGTGTGTGTGTGTGTGTAGGAGTTAAGGAGTTAT
Organism: Lophiomys imhausi; assembly: GCA_907164525.1. Classification (NCBI taxonomy): domain Eukaryota; kingdom Metazoa; phylum Chordata; class Mammalia; order Rodentia; family Muridae; genus Lophiomys; species Lophiomys imhausi. Next base: position 704,778 of record CAJQZJ010034502.1, on the reverse strand, counting down.
ATAGCTGGGTCATACTGCAAGTCTATTTCAAGTTTTCTGAGAAGCTTCTACACTGATTTTCATAGTGGCTATTGATTTACTTTGCTAGTTGATGCATGATTTACTTTGTTAGTTGATGATTTCTCTGCTGGCGAAATTATCCAATCCCAGCCAAATTAAGTTATATAAAGACAGGCTTATTGGGTAGGAGAGAGAGAGAGAAACAGTGTGCACACACATAGATATATAGAGAGGGATTAGGACAGAGAGACAGTGGGGGAAAGCAGCAGAGAGGGAAAGAGCAGAGAGCCCTCAAAATGTCCAAGTTATATAGGAGACATGCCCTATAACAGGTAGAAGCTGAGGCATGCTGGGAGAACCTGGAGATCAGAAGCTATGCTAATTTGCACTCCACCAACTTCCTTGCCAGTATTTGTTGGACTAGTTTAAACAACTGCCAACATTTTAACATCCTCATCTGGATTTGTTGTTATTTGCTTTCTTTATGGTGTCCATATTTACTGGGGCAAGATGGAATTTCAGTCACTTTAATTTGCATTCTGACAGCTAGAAATGTTGAAAATATTAAAATATTTATTGGCTCTTTATAGTCCTTCTTTTGAGAGCTGTCTGTTTAAGTCATTGGTCCATGTAATGATTGGTGATTTGCTTGAATTATTCAAGAGGTGATCACAAGAGGATACAAACAGTGGAAGACCGGAATCATAAGAGCAATTGAGGAATCTTGGAAATTTGTGGAATTTGTTTTTTATTTTTCCTTAAAAATAAAACCCAGGAAAATTTCTTCCTACTGCCTCTTAGAACCTATTGTTTGTTTCAAATAACAACTTCCTTTTAGGTAATTAATGCAACAATTCAATTTACCTAATCCACAGATGTCCTAGTCTTATAAATTTGGCAGTTTTAATCTTTCTCTCCACAAGTTTTTGATCCTCTGGGCTCTACTTCCTTTGTAAGATTCTTCATGCCTTCTGTTGATTAGTTAGTTGCTCTCTGAGCATGTTCTGTTCTCTACTTTCTTATCATCCCCTATTAATTCACCTCTGTGTGGCCTTTTGCAACTTTTGAAATGTTCCAGATTCCTGATCCTGTTTCTTAACAATCAAGAAATAGGGAATGTCAAATTTCTTGTACATCTTGTGATTCTTGGTTTAAAAAAAACACTGTATCCATCAGCTCATAAGGGAGTTTTATGTCATCCATTCCAAATTCTTACTCCAGAGGTACATCTTTCATCACAAAATGTTTGCTTTTCCCCCTGGCAGTGAAAGACTAACCCCAAAGGATAACTTGCCTGTTTGACAGGAGCCAGACCTAACTATGTATTTGAAGAAGCCAAATTTCAACTGTTTCCTCAAGAAATGGACATCTCCATCATTCTGTGGGGTTAGCTTTGTTTTTTTTTTCTTTAAAATTTTTACTTTATTATTTATTTTATTTGTGTGGGTGATTTGTCTACATGCATGACTGTGTAGTGCATGTATACCCAGTGGCCATAAAGGTCAGACAGGCCATCAGATACCCCAGGACTGTCATTACAGATCGTTTTGAACTGCCATGTATGTGCTAAGAATCCAATCCAGGTTCTCTGCAAGAATAACAAGTACACTTAATTGCTGTGCCATCTCCCTAGTCCAAAAAGTTAATTTTCTGTTCATCATAAATCAGACAAACTAACACAATTATATTCCTAGAGGAAGCCAAACATTATTCTAGGTACTTGGAGAAACAAGAAATAGAGAATGAACATCAGAGACTTGGTAGCCAGCGGTTCCCTTGTGATAGCGTTCATTTGAATGGAGAAGACATAAGACATAACTTTCAATCAGATTGTGGATATTTTTCATGAAATTCTGTGGACGTGATTTCATAAGCAGAGGTAAAAAGAGAGGAAAACAGCATAAAGGCAGATGAGGTTTAGAAACAAGCAAGGAGTCTGATAATATGTTCTTTTTCACAAAGACATTGTACTAATGTGTTTTCATTTAACACAAATCTTCTCATTGGGAAGTAACACAAAATACTTGACTTTTTCTATGATTCTTACTGGTACAGAAAGTCCATTTTCTGATCAAACATTGGCCAAATCTGTATTCTACTCATTTTATATTCTTTTTGTTTCTATCTATATAGTATATATGTGTTTCGAATTTTGACTGTTGATACAGGTCCATGTTTAAAATTTGCCCTAAACTTTCTGTACTGTTACATCTCTCTATATTCATCTAGTACTTTTACAAACACGTGTAAATGTTTTTAAAGCAAAGCCTTATGCCAAGTGCTGTAAGCTAGAATCTAAAATGAATAAAGACCTGGATCATTACAACTTCAATGAGTTCATAGTCCATAGAGATGTGAGGATAAAGACAAGGATATTAATAACTCCTTCATGCCAAATTAGTCAATAAGCTGGGGAATGCTAAAGCACATCAGTGTGAGAATGTTTATGTAAAGCTGGACCTGTTGGGACAAGTCTTTAATCCCAGCACTCTGGAGGTAGATCTCTTTGAGTTCAAGGACAGCCTGATCTACAAAGAGAGTCAAGGACAGCCAGAGCTATTAATAGAAAAAATATGTATTAAAAAAAGTAAAGAAAAAGGAAAGAAATGTTTATGTATATGTTCTTTACTTGTCCAGACTTCTATTACATATCCTGAAATTTTCAAATGTGCTTTCTTGTATTTCTTTTTATGCAATGCTTTTGTCCTGGTTGATAATTTCAATTCTTCTATTATTCACTACTAGTAACCAATTAATCTCTGAAATGCTTTGATTGTCACTTCATCATAACATGATGGTGTAGATTCTGCTCCATTCTCCAAAGGACTTTGGTAGTGATGGAGAATGGAGTTGGGGAAGTAGAGAAGACAAAAATTTTCTTCTTGATCTGAGAATGTCTGACCCTATGCCTGGGATTTGTGTGCAGTACAATTGGTGGGAAATAGCAATTATACCAAACCTTGGCACCAGTGTTCTGTTAATCGTTCCATTAAAAGGCATTTCTTTGATCTGTGTGAGACTGAGAATTGAAGTTCCATTAGAATAAGTAGCTTCTTAATCCATCAAAAAATAGACTCTTCTGTGCTGACATTTAGGTCATAATGAAAATGTGATAAGTTACCAGCCAAGAAGCAGAGCCTGGCTGTGCTGTGCTGATAACAGTGCAATACAATTGATGGTGTATAACTCTGGAAAACAAGACCTACAAATAGAGCTCACACTTTGTATTACAAAAAACAAAAACAAAACAAAACAAAAGCACACACACACACACACACACACAAGGAAATGTCCAAATATATTCTTATGGACCAAATGGACTCAGCTCTATTCAGTCTTCTCAAACTAGTAAACATTTTTAGTAACTACCTGGGTTGGAGGCACTAGTGCCTTATGAGACAATAGCCCTAGTAATAGCCATGATGAACAATAAGAGTCACAGGACTACAAGGGTCGTAGAGTTGCTTGGTATTTGTTCAAATGCAAAGAAAAGAATGTTGGGTAGGAGAGGAAAGGGGATAGCTGCCTTGAAGCAAGGAAACATACTATGTGTTGAGTCAGATTAAGACAAACAATGCCTGCTATAATGACTTCTTTTATGGTGGCTCTTATAATGGGTAAAGAGATTGGAACTGGGTACACATGAGCTGGTTTTTGAAAAAAATAACTTCTGTCCGAATCCTTCTTTTTTATGATTTGTCACTGCTTTAGAGGTGGTGGGACCTGCAAGAATGGAGCTGATAAATGAGGCAGACTAAAGTCTCATGCAGTATCCAGCTTTATTCAGAGCCTCAGACAATTTATAGTCTGAAGGTTATGAGGAGTCACATGAGGAAAATGTACAATCACAAGGGCAAGCCATACGGGATGAACATGCCACACACAGCAAAACATGCTTTTCTATAGAGGCATATAAACAAATAACAATATTTTGGTGTAATAAACTCACTTCTATCTGCTCCACCTGGGAGTGGCATGAAAACATTCCAAGAACCAATTTGTATTTTTGAAGAAACTGAGGTGATAAGACTTGTTTTCTTGGAGATTTTTCACAAGCACTCAGAATTCTCCTCAAATGACTACATTCTAGAACTGTTCCAACAATTCAATTGTTGAGGCCCTGTAACATATACTTCTTGAAAATAACCTTCAACAGGTACAGCGAGAACAGTTGCCATGAGAAAAGTTTCAGATCACTGAGCTAGTTTAAACACTCTTGTTTGTCATGCCAACATGGATGATGATGTTTCATAAGGTCCCACCACTACACGAAGAATTGGGCAATCAATGCGAGCTAAGAAGCTAAGAGGAGAATCAGCTTTGTACAAGGACAAGCCCCTGATACATTATCAAATCACAAGTGGTCAGCCCTAAATACATGTACATATGAGCACCGTGAAATGGACTCAGATTTTCTACAGTGTGTGTGTGTGTGTGTGTGTGTGTGTGTGTCTGTGTGTGTGTGTGTGTGTGTGTGTGTGTGTGTGTGTGTGTAACAATACAAAAATTTAAAAGAATAACTCATGAATTTGCAATAGACTGACAGGGGACACTGGCAGGAGTTTAACAATGGAGGGGGAATGGAAAAGTTACAATACTCTTGTGTCAAATTCTCAATGTAATAAAAAAGCTAAATTCAAAAAAAGATTCCTGTTCAGTTGACATTAAATTATCTGGCTCTGCCTTGTGATCTGCCCTAAATATATTCCAGCTGACACTGAAGTAGGTACTTTGAACTTTCTCTGACCAAGAAGTAGCTTCACATTCTATTTACAATAATTTCCAAATTCCCTAACATAGATTCTTTTTTTAATGTTGATTTATTACTTCAGGTTACATTTCCATCACAGTGCCCTCTTTCCACCTCTCCCAGTCCCACCCTCCCACCCTCTACCCCCTATTCCTTCCATCCTACTCCTCTGGAGTGGAGTGTCCCTACATAAAAGTCCCCTGCCCCAGTTCAGCAGTCATATGAGGGCCAAGAGATTCCTCATAGACTGGGGTCCTACAAGGCAGCATCACTAGGGCAAAGTGTCTCATTGACAGGTAACAAAGTCTATGTTCCTGTTCCCTTTGGTGCATTGGTTGTAGTTCAATTATCCTGTACTATATGGCTAAAATCTGATTACAAGTGAATAGATGCCATGTGCATCCTTCTGAGTCTAGATTAGCTCACTCAGGATGAGCTTTTCTAGTTCCACCCATTTGGCAGCAAATAGCATGATTCCGTTGTTTCTGATGGCTGAGTAGTATTCCATTGTGTATACATATCACAGTTTTGTTTTTGTTTTTTTTTTTATCCATTCCTCAGTTGAGGGACATCTGGGTTGTTTGCAGTTTCTAGCTATTACAAATAAGGCTGGTATGAACATAGATGTGTAAACGTCCTTGTGGTTTGGTGAAGAATCATTTGGGTATATACCCAGAAGTGGTATGGCTAGGTCTTGAGGTAGAGCTATTCCAAGTTTTGTAAGATATTGACAGACTGATTTCCATGGTGGTTGTACAAGCTTGCACTCCCACCAGCAATGGAGGAGGGTTCCCCTTTCTCCACACCCTCGCCAGCATGTGCTGTCATTTGAATTTTTGATCTTAGCCATTCTGACAATTATGAGATAGAATCTCAGAGTAGTCTTGAGTTGCATTTCTCTGATGATTAAGGATGCTGAGCATTTCTTCAAGTCTCTCTCAGCCCTTAGGGATTCCTCCTTTGTGAATTCTCTGTTTAGCTCTGTTCCTCATTTTTTGATTGGATTATTTGTTTTCTTGGCATTTAATTTCTTGAGTTCTTTGTAAATTATAGATATTAGCCCTGTGTCAGATGTGGTGTTGGTGAACATTTTTTTCCAATCTGTAGGCATTCGAATGACAATGCCTTTTGCCTTACAGAAGCTTTTCAGTTTCATGAGGTCCCATTTATTGATTGATGGTCTTTGAGCCTGAGCTGTTGGTGTTCTGTTCAGGAAGTTGTCACCTGTGTCAATGAGTTTGAGGGTTTCTCACACTTTCTCTTCTATTAGATTTAGTGTTTCCAGCCTTATGTTAAGTTCTTTGATCCACTTGGACTTAAGTTTTGTGCAAGGTGATAAGTATGAAGGAAAGCTTTACCGGAAGTTGAGACTCTCTAATGGGGTGCTTCTCTAAACTCAGAAGATATAAGATTTGGATGTACTCTGCCAAATGCAATGGAGGACAAACTGTTGAATTTCAGTTAAACAACTAATGTTAGAATAGCATGCCACTAACAATAGCAAAAATACTCATTTGAACATCAAATTATTGGACATTTTGTAATGTCATTTTTTAATCTAACAACTCAACATGGGTACTTTTTGAAAATGCATATTCTTGAGTCCTACCCCTGTTAATTGTAATTTGATATGCTGTCATAAAGAACTTTTAATAGGTTTTTATACAGCACTAGTATCCAAGGCAAACCACAACCATCTTCACAAGACCAGCTGTGTCTGCTTGCAATTGATCATCACAGCAGGGCTGGTAGCTGTTGCTGTTTCTTCCTAGAACAGCAGTTCTCAGTCTGAGGGTTGTGACCCCTTTGGGGGTCTAATGACCCTTCCACAGGGTTCATATATCGGCTATCCTGAATATCAGATATTTACATTATGATTCATAACTAGCAAAATTAAAGTTATGAAGTATCAATGAAATAATTTTATGGTTGGTGTCACTGCAACATGAGGAACTGTATTGAAGGGTCATAGTAATAGGAAGGTTGAGAACCACTAGCCTAGACAGAGTGGGAAGGAGGGAAGGTCACTGGATCCCAAACAGAGTATTTGGCTACTCCTCCCAGCCATTTAGATATAGTGTTACCTGAATTTCACATGGTCTTAGGGATCTGGGGATTGGAGGATAGACTAAATAGTAGTCTAGGCTGGGAAAGACTGGGAAAGACTAGGGAAAGACTATGGGAAGCCACCATATATGTTGGGTGAAGGTGCCATTGTGGTTGCTTTGAGGTCATGCTGGGATCCTTCACCTCAGTTCTGTTACCAAACCCGAAAACCTCATTGGTTTCCCAGGGTGAACTTAGGTTGAAGCATACTTTTTTTTTTTAATCATTAAGACTTTCGGAGAATTATTGTCATAAACTGTTTAGGATAATTAAGAAATGCAAACTAATAGTCATGCAAGCCTGTCATTTTGTTAGGTACTATGACAGTCTATTATAGTTATTTTCTAAGCTAATCAGAAATCAAGTTGCTAAAAGACAAGTAACATTTTCTTATCTTAATATAAGAGCTAGATAGGGCCCCTTCAAAAACATCAAGAGATCTGCAGAATATGGCATTCAAAGATGTTTTCTTAACCTTAGATTTTTTTTGATATCAAGACATGTCAACTCCTGACAGCATACCCTATTCTACTCCAAGCAGAAGATGAGCATTGAAGAATCTCCAGTGGGAGACTGAATTAGTGGCAAGCCTATCTAAACTGAGTTAGATATAGAACCTTAAACTCATGGAGATGGGTAGATAGTAGAATATTAAAGTCAGTTGCCAAATACATATGGACTGGACATTGGGGTTGTATGTTAAGCCATATAACTCTCATAATTGTGGTCTAATTACCTCTGTTGTTGTGAATTGTATTTATTATTATAAGAGAAAGAGTCATTTGTTGGACTGAAAGGGGGAGCTGTTGGGGGGAAGATATATCTTAAACTTAAAAAAAAACAGAAGGGGATGGGTGGGTTGAGGTGGAAGAGGGTGGGAGGATGGGACTGGAGGGAGGAGTAGGGAGGGGATTGCTATTGAGATGTATCTTGAAGAAATAAAAAAATAAAGAAAAAAATACTTTAGGAGAAG
>CAJQZJ010034502.1:620249-671949 GCA_907164525.1 Lophiomys imhausi | reverse complement strand
CTTGTCATAATATAACATAAATGACTTCTAATCTGATTACCAATGGAGCTGTTGCTTTCATCTGAAACTTCATGCACACTCTTTACTATGTACATTCCTATCAACACTGGTCACCTGAACTCATACCCAAATAACCTAATAGTATTCACTTACTATGGGATTCCATAATCTGAATGTCCAAATATTTTCACAGTTGTCTCATATTCCAACTCTCAAAGTCTATAAACCACACAACAGTGCACTTTTCTGGTATCAATATTTGTTTTAGTTATGTTTCTCATCACTGTGGCAATATACCAGAAACAAATTTAGGAAGGAAATATTTGTTTTGATTTGTGATCTCGGATAGATTTTGGTTCATTATGTGAGGAAGGAATAATAAAGCAGCTCAGCTCTTGGTGGTAGGATCATATAGTGGCTGATCCTGTTCATATCATGGCTGACCAGAAAACACAAGGCATATATTAGTGCCAAGAGTGCTATAACATTCAAAGTCATATTGCTAGTGACCTAATTCCACCAGTCAGTCTCTACCTCCTAAAACTTTCATACCCATCAAAATACTGCCAAAAGCTGCAGGACAAGTACTCAAAACACTAGTCTATATGGAATAGTTCACATTCAAGCTGTAACAAGTATTAACTGCAATTTCTATTCAGCTGAAAGTCCAGATAGGTTAGGATTTTATCTTGATCAGCCAGGTTTAAAAATGAGTGAAATTTGCACAATATTGATCGCATTGTTTTGTTTCTACACATCTATTATACAAAATAATGGCTTTCCTATAACAATTTTTTGGACACACTTTTATTATATTTTGAAGATACTGACCCCTCTTTGCCCTCTTTTGTTCTTCCTTCTCTTCCTCTTGTTTCTATTCTCTAATAATATCTCTTTCCCTCACTTTAATTTAGTGCAGATTTTTAAATTGACATCAAGGAGAAGGCAATAATTATGCTTCTCAGTTTGGATTATTTCTTAACAAAATTTTATGTCAATATTATATTGCTTCCCTTACTTCTTTTCATCAGAATGCTTTTAAATTAGGTATTAAGCTGTATCCAACATTGTTCTCATCATCTGGAATTGCACTGCTACTCAGTGTATTTATATTCCACATTTATTTTAGAATTGATTTTTCTAATTCCGTGAAGAATGATATTGTTATTGGAAAGAATTTTATCTGGCTCTGAACACTTTACCATTTTACTGCATTTTTTCACACAAATTGAAATAATATTATGAACGAATATGTTAATTTACCGGATTGTTATGTTATTTACGAATTCACAATAATAAGCATACTATAATAGAAAGGAAAAATAAGAAAAAAGGAATCCTGCTGTGCTAGATATTGCAAGAGATATGAGACTAACTACACTTAGTGGTATGTGTAAAAATGAGTAAATAAACAAAGAGTAGCATTCACTATATCTCCCTATAAAAGACTAAGCAGATACATAGTTGAAGATGCATATTGTAGACATGCAACACCTACCTATTGACTGGGAAATGAAATGAAAGTAAAAACTTTCTTTTCTGTGATGAAAAATATTAAATATATTTTATCATAAGCTTTGTAATAACTTTATAAAATAAGTATCTTTTATCTTCCTTTTCTAAACAAAATAGACCAAACTTAGACAAGTCACAAGTGTCAAAGCCAGGACTTGAGCTCTTGTTTTTCTGACCCTGAAACCCATTTTCCTCCTGCTATTCTGTATAAGATAATTACAAAGATGTAAATCAGTACAATGGTTCTCAATTTTTGACATTTCGCAAATGTTTATTCCTATAAATTAAAACACTCTTGTTGCTTTAAAACTGACAGTGGGAGATAGGCAAAGACAGAATCTAGACACACATACCAAGTACATACACACATACACACACATAGAATGAACCAAGGTGACAGAGAAGTGCTTCCATTTATAAGGAGAATTCTCAAGGAACAGAACAGTCACTTATTAAGTCATTATGTTCAATTTTATTTTTGGAATCAGCAATGGATCTTTCTTTATACTCAGATTTTTTTTTCCAGAAATAAATCCAGGGAGGCAAAGCACGTTTCCAGAACTTAATTCCCAGAGCAATTTGTGTACTGGCTCTAGCCAGAATAGAGAAGTGGAAGAACTACTCAAAAGTTTAAAAGACCACAGCTTTACCACAGCTGGCAGCAAGGATCATTTGAGAGACAGTGAACCTGTATCTTTGTTTCTAACTATCCCAAACAATTTTTTAAATTTATTTATTTATTGCTTCAGGTTACATCTCCATCATAATGTACTCTTTCCACCCCTCCCAGTCCCGCCCTCCCACCCTCTACCCCCTAACCCTTCTCTCCCACTCCTCTGGAGTGGAGTGTCCCTACATAACTATCTCCTGCCCCAGTTCATCAGTCCTATGAGGGCCAACAGCCTCATCATATACTGTATCCCGAACAATTTTAACAATGCCTTTCAGCTCCAATTCCTCTGACGGGATACTGGGAGATAACCTCTCCTTTCACCCTCTCTATTTCTCTCTCAACCAGTCAAAAAATCATAATTCATATGTGTTTCTGTTGTCATCATCCTGAAGAACAGCAAACATTTTCAAGCATGTACTATTTACCAAGTTCTACAGTACTTGATTTACAAATACTTTAAAATGTTCAAAAACTCTAGTAAAGTAAGTACTGTTTTTTATCATTCTTATTGTGTTGGTGAGGGATCTGAAAGACAAAAAAAAATCTTGCCTGAGGTACAATAATTTGCTTAGTGGAGAAATATATTCTCCTACCTTGATTACTGATAGGTACTGGTACCTAGAACATTGGTCTCAAATCTTGGAGGATGACAATGGCTTTTGAGAGTCTCCATCTCTGTCACCTGCCCACATCATGTAACAGTGATTTTTGTTAGCAAAAGATGGCATCCAAAGCATGAAGAATTAAGATCAAGGTTGCTTAGTGTCTGCATTCACTTCTTATTTTAAATATACACTGACTGGCTTGCATAGATGTTTTCTAAAGATGGTTTACTCTGTATAGCATGGTCCATTTTATCTTTTGAAAGGATAAATGAACAATCCTGATGCCTGCTGTGGAGGTGCCTAACATTTAGAAAAATGATAGTGACAAGTATGGACAGTGTAACAGCACCATCAAATTGTGGAAAAATCAGATATAATCTCAAATACACTAAAGAAAGTATTAAAGAACATTTTGTATCATTTGGAGGCTTGAGTAAAATAAATGTGAGGGAGGTTTACATGTTTGAAGTTGAGGATATCATCTATTTGGAAAGATGATGCCCAAAGATAATTTGTGCTAACTTTTTACTGCATGGAGGTGGTCACCTGAAGAACCCCATTTTACAAACATTAAACGAGGAAAGAAACCAAACAAGTAAAATATGTAAGAAAGAAATATTGACACTGGGACTGTTGAAAGAAGGCTTAGATGAAATTAAAGCCTGAATATGCATACACATTGAAATTCACTGGTAAACAAGATCTTGTGTTTATTAAACAAAGAAGGAAAGAGTAAAATGAGAAGCAATTCAGAACATTGCTTTATCTTAGGTATATGTAAATTCTGAATGTTCTACTTCAGAACAAAGCTAATGTGGCTTTTAGTTTAAATTGATCAATTGCATTATAACTTCTGAATTTATGTGGCTTTTTACTATGTATACTTTCTATGTGTGAGAATCTGTCTAAGCCCTTTACATTTATTATTTCATGTAATCCTCAAAATGACTCCCCAAAAGAATAATAACAGAAAAATTAGAGCCCGTGAAGATAGACAGGTCTATTGGGGTTTGAGCATGAAGTCTGCCCAACAGAATCGTGTGTTGAATATTTTACCCTTTGTTCTGGTGGTATTTTTGGAGATTATGGAAACATTTGCAGTCTGGCCTAACTGGAGAAAGTATGTGTGTGGTTTTGAAGGTATTCATCTGGTCCCTGATTCCGTCCCCTCTAATCTTTCAGTGATTGTGACATTGAGAAGCTCCATTGTTGACAATACACTAATATGTACCCCTTAATCTGAGAATAATCTTAAGCAGTTGCTCCTCATTTTATTCTCCTTGCCCTTGCAAACTTCCAGGTGCTTTCTATTCTATAGATTTACTTGAGTAGGATATTTCATATAATATCTGGTTTGTTTTAATTACCATATAGTTTCAAGGTTTGTATATATTAACATGAGAGAATTAAATTTTGAGGTAAAATTATTTTACATTATTTGCAAATATGATAATATGTTTATTTATGGCATAAATACTAGTGACAATTTGGGTTTTAAATCGCCTTTGAATTTTATGAATAATGTGACTACAAACACTAATGTACATACTTTTGTTAAAATAGCATCTTTAAATAGAGTATATATCTAAAGAATATGAGATTTTATTAAAAATATTTTTATATGAATTGCCAGGAAATGTATAAATTTCAGTGTCATTCTGTCAAGTTCCTACTAAGTTAACAATCCAACATATCATTTTCATAATTCTATAAGCTATAACTTAGAGCAGTATTAAAATTTTTGAATGTCAATTTCAGTATGTTCTAAATACTGTGCTACTCTTACCAGTTCCATGAATGTTCTTATTAATGTTAACATACACTACATATTCTGTTCACCAAAAATAGCATATCATATTTTCATAAATATATGATACATGGACACCTAAATTCTCAATTTAGACAAAAATTAAATCATTCTAGAATCAGAACTGTCTGTCCATATATGCTAGTGTCTTACATAAAATATTGGGTAAGAGCATGAACTGAAAATGTCCCTGACTTCATTAGTAAGAAACTGTAAAGCTGTACACAAGTTTTTCATTTAATCATTTGTCTTGTTTTCCTCATCCCCAAACTTTGTGTATTTGTGACACTTAATTCATTAAAATTAGAATAAATAAGTTAATACATATGCAAAATATTTAGCATAATGCCTGTTATAATGCATTATTACCTATGATTGTATCTAGCATCTATTATTAGTTACATTGTCTAATACAGAAAATTCTACCTGGTGTTCGAAAATATAAGCTGTTATTAGTTCCAGTAATTTCTAGGCCATTTAGAATCAAGTTCCCCACATTTTGAAGATCCAGATAAAACTGATGTAACTATGTCCATAGATTGAAAGAATTACGATTACTTGATTCTGTATACCATTCAAAATAATATGGAGATTTACATAATCCCTGCTAAAGTCCCAGTGGCATTCTTCACACAAATATAAACATTATCCTCAAATTGGTACAGAAACATGCAAGAATTCATATAACCAAAACAGTTCTGAGAATAAAAACGGAGGTGGAGGCATCATAGACCTTATTTTAAAATTATATTACAAAGCTATGGTAGTCAAAATAGTTTTGTTCTGGCATAGTAGTATGATAAAAACAAACAGATGAGAGGAACACATTGAAAAGTTCAGAAACAAATGCAAATGGAAAAATCACTTTTATTGGAACAGAGTCTATGCACAAACTGTGTGAGATTTCTGAGACCTTGTTAGGAAACTCCAAGTAAACAAGGGTCTTGTAATCTCTGTTCCTCCATAACATAGTTTGTTCTTGGAATATGCTTTCATGCCCCTCCTAGATGTAGCAGATAGGAATGAGTTTACTTCTGCTGTTGTTATTCATATTTCTCTATGGAAAAACACAGCTTTTGCCACTTGCAGCTTGTCCTTGTGATTGTATATTTTACTGGGGGTGACTCTTCTTTGCCTTCAGAGTTTAAATTTTCTAATGTTCTGAATAAAGTTTGCAACTGCACAAGACTTAATTAAAATTTAATCCACCTCATTTTTAGGCCCCGCTGTCTCAGGATCCTGCCACCAACTAGAGCAGCAACTAACAACTGTGGTTTGGATATAGCTTTAATGTGTCCCTAAAAGGCTCATGTGCTAGAATGTAGAATACCATCAAAACTACAGTAGTTTCGAAGAAGGGAAACCTTTAAGAGATGGGGCATAATGGAAGTTAATTATGTCATGAGAGTGCTGCCCTAAGACTGAATAAATATTGGCTTTTTGGAATGAGTTACTTCTCACAAGAACAGGTTATTATTAAGCAAGACACCTACATGTTTGTTTTTTTTTATTTACATGATCATTTGTCATTTTGCTTCTCAAAAGGAATCCTACAACTGAGGCTGACTCATGTTGGACTTTCAGATCCTAAAATGTGAGATAAATAAACTTAATTACTTTTAAAACTATGCCTTTTATTTTTTATGATTATAATATGGTTATATAATTTCCCTTTACTGTTTCTCCCTCCAAAGCCTCCCATATACTCCTTGTTATCTTTCAAATACATAACCTATTTATATTAATTATTGTTATTTATTCATTTATTTTTATTTTTATGTTTATTTATTACTTTGAGTTACATCTCCATCACAGTGCCCTCTTTCTACCCCTCCCGGTCCCACCCTCTTCCCCCTCCCTCATATATATATATATATATATATATATATATATATATATATACATATATATGTATGAGGTGGAAGATAAATCCCTACTGCGAAGACATCATATACTTGAGACGGGAGACCCAGAGGTTTCTGAGCGGGAACTGACCTGAATATCCCCTCCCTGAGGACTAGCTTTCATGGAATCAGAAGATGCCATGAAATTTTCCAAAGGAGGGAAGTAAGCAACAATACTACCCAGCTATGAAATCCATGAACCAAAACAGTAACCAATATAGCACAATAAACCTAGGAGTGCAGTAGTGGTATCCATAGTTTGACAGTAACCAATAACATTCTAATTGGAATTAAGACACTCAACAGGAGAGAAACTATGACTGGTACTGAGAACCTAGCCAGCTACACAGGGATAGTGAAGTCATGGATCTCAGAGAAGAATGCAAACAACTATACAAACTGACATAATCTCTAACTATATTCTAAATATTTGTACTTTCACTCACAGGTAAGGGCAGTACTCTTCTTTCATCAAGGAAAAGTTCTCTTTGTCACAAACTATATTCTAACTATATTCTAAATATTTGTACTTTCACTCACAGGTAAGGGCAGTACTCTTCTTTTATCAAGGAAAAGTTCTCTTTGTCACAAACCTCATTGTCTTATGGACTACCACGTATTGGGTGCTGGTATTAATTTAAAAAAAGAAAAAAATTAATACATATAGTAAACTAGGTAGTTTTTTTATAATTTATTTTTTATTTCTTCAAGTTACATCTCAATCACAATCCCCTCCCTACTCCCCCCTCCAGTCCCACTCTACCACCCTCTTCTCCCTCAACCCCCCATCCTCTACCCTTTTTTTTCTTTTAGTTTAAGGTATATATTTTTTCCCCAACAGTTCCCCCTTTCGGTCCAACAAATGGTTCTTTCTCTTATAACAATAAATACAATACAAAACAACAGAAATGAATAGGCCACAATTATGAGAGTTATATGGCTTATCATACATTCCCAATGTCCAGTCCATATGTATTTGGCACCTGACTTTAACATTCTACTATCTAACCATCTCCATGAGTTTAAAGTTATGTATCGAACTCAGCTTTCATACTAACTTGCCTCACAATTTTAAAAACATCTTGTTTGATCCAGAACACCCTCTTGATTCCTAAACAACTCAAGATTTAATTATGAGAGGGATTTTTATGGGATGCCTGTGTGTGTGTGTGTGTGTGTGTGTGTGTGAACAAGTGTCTCTCTACCTCTATATGTGTTTGTGTGCTTCCTTTGGCTCTTTTTCTTGTTTGGCTATTTTGCCATATTCTGATTTTTTTTTTTTTACTTATTTCACGTTACTATTATCCCCTCGATGTCTGTCTTTTTTCTAATGAGAGACAGAAAGGGATGGATCAGTTTAGGAAGGGAGGGGGTGAAACTGATAGGAGCAGAGGGAGGAGAAAACATAATCAGAACATATTGAATTAAAAAAAAACTATTTTCAATAAAAAAAACAGGCCACCAAAGTAGAAATAAATCAATGGGGACTAGGTCAATCTGAATGATTATATGTAGTAAAGGAAACAATTAACAAAATGAAATGGCATTCTACACACTACAGAAAAATATTTGCAAATCATGCAATTGGTAAGTGGCTAGTGTCCAGAATTTGAAAAGAACTCACACAAATCAATAGTACAAAAATGAATAAGTCAATTTGTAAATGGAGGAAAGGAATATTTCAAAGGTAGACAGAAAAATGGGATTGGCAAGATGGCATAGTGGGCAAAAGCACTTGTAGCCTCACAGCCTGAGTTTACAAGTCATGTAAAATGCCAAATGTAGTGACACAAATCTATAATCCTAGGACTTCCTTAGTAAGATGGGAGACAAACAGAAGAATTGCCTTGAAGACTACATGCCAGTTATCTGAAGAACTCATTGAAATAGCAGAAACAAGAGAGGTCATCTTTCTGTACAATCAGATATATTTATCCTTCTCAGGTCTCTGATGTGATTCAAAACTGGATAATTATAGTCTCACAGTTAAATTTTAAGTTGTTTAGGAATTAAAAGGATGTTCTAGGTCTAAGAAGATGTTTTTAAGTTGATAATTCAAGTTAGGATGGAAACTGAGTTAGGTATAGAACTTCAAACCCATGGAGCGAGATAGATAATAGAATATTAATATCAGTTGCCAAATATGTATGACTTGGCATTGGAAATAAATGTTATACCTTATAATTTTCATAATTGCGGCCTAATTATTAAAAAAAAAGAATTATGAATTCTGGGAGAAAGAGGAGAGGAAGGGAGAGTGGGGCCGGGAAGGATGGAGGGAGGGAGCTGTGATGGAGACGTAACTTGAAGTAATAAACATTTAAAAAAATATAAAAGGAGAGAACTGTTTCCTGAAAATAGTCTTGTGACCTTCAGACATCAGTTGGAGCATATGTTCCTTATCCCCCACCATCTCTCTCACCATACACACACAATAATAATAAATATAAAGACATAAATTTGCTAACTTATATATTAAAAAGTCTTCAATATAACTCATTAGCAGGGAAAGTCTAAGCAAAACAATTCTGAACTATTCCATTTATCTGTAAGCATGGCCATTATCAACACAGGAAGTCATTTAAAATCCTGCTAAGGAGATAGGAATGTACAAATGTCAAGGAAAACAGTTTGAAATTTTCTAAAGAAATGAAAAACAGAACTAGTCCATGACCGCGGATTCCCTATTTCATTCCCATATGAACTCGCCCCGTAAAGATATTTAACTCATGCTTATTGCATATTACTCACATTAGTCAAGATATGGAAGCAACTTAAACATCTGTTGATAAATAACTATGTAAACTGATATATATGGAAAAGCTGTGAGGCTAGTATGCTGAAATAAGCCAAATGGAAAAAACTATAGTACATAGTCTTACATGCTCTATCTAAAAGAATTAAATATATAATGCTACAGAACAGTATTAGTTATGAGATGAAGGGTTGGTAAAGAATTGTATATATGCAGGTCTGAGGAGAAAAAGTAGCAGATATATGGAATGAACAATCTGAGATTCTAGAATATAATACAAAGTCTATAAATGATAAAATTATAATGTATTTGGCCTTTATGTTTTAGCTGTCCCTCTTAGAAAATTAAAAACTAAATAACTTGGGGGTTGCAGACATGGGTCAGTGGTTATGAATACTGGCTGTTCTTGTAGAGGACCCAGGTTGGGTTCTGAGCACCCACATGGTGTCTAACAACAGTCTGTATCTCCAGTTCCAGAGGAAGAGGATTTCACACCCTCCCTGGGCACTGCATGCATGTGGTGTATTATATGCACACAGGTAAAACATCCATACACACAAAATAAAAATAAGCATATCTTTTAAAAGGTAAGTACTGTGAGAAGTGGATATATTCATTTTGCTTTTGAACAGTAATTTCTTTACTATCTATACCTATACCCATTTTTGTCTTTTATTTTGCAATGGGGTTTTCTATCCCAAGCTCGTCTTGATCTTGCTTATTTCTGATTTTCCAGCTTTTGCTTCCCAAAGGCTATGATTATAGTATACATCTTCGCACCAGCTTTAAGTGGTAGTAGGAAGAAAACATAGGACTTCCGGTAGGTGAGGTAAGTACTCTAGCAAGTAAATTATATCCTTAGCTCTCATGTGCATGTGTGAATATGTGGGTGCATGTGTGTGTAATTGATATAAAAATAGTTATAAGTGAGTACTTTGTGAAAATAGTTTGTTGTTCACAGCTACAGAAGCTGAAACTCCAAGTTCAGGAGTTCTCTTTTGTTTGGACTTTGGAAAAGAAACCCTTGGTTGTATCACAACATAGCAGAGAAACATATAGGTAAGCAACTGGGTGCAGGAGTTGTACAGAGAATCAGGAATCCAGAATTGAGAGGATGAGCTTGCCCCTTTATAATGACAATTTATTTCCATGAGAATAAGTCACTGTGTAAGACCAGGATTAATATCATTTTAGGATTACACTTTATCACTGGTGACCTAAGCACTTTGTCCCAAGCCACTTTTCTTTTTCCTTTTTCTCTTTCATTTTTGATTTTCAAAAGGAATATTTATTCCTACTTCCCTTTCTTCCCTCTAAACCTTGATACATATCTTAATTCATGACCTCACTTTCTTTAAATGTTATATTTAGTCCATATAGTGTTGCATAAATTTAGTCCATTGAGTGTTACTTATAATGATATCATAGCTGACCTCTTGGTACTGGATAGCCAATAAAGGTGCTTGTCCCTGAGGAGGACCATTTCTCCTGTTCCTAGCATTCTTTCGTTCAATTTACATCCCTTAAGAGACTCCAACTGTATTGTATTTGTTATTATAAGAGAAAGAGCCATTTGTTGGACTGAAAAGGGAAACTGTAGGGGGAAATAATATATACCTTAAACATAAAAGAAAAAAAAATGGAAGAGGATGGGGGGTTGAGGGTGGGAGGGTGGGACTGGAGGGGGAATAGGGAGGGGACTGCGATTGAGATGTAACTTGAAGAAATAAAAAATAAAGGAAAAAAATAAAAAAGAGAGACTCCAACACCTCTCAACAATGCCACACTGACAGCCAGCTTTCAAGTCCCCGAAAGTCCATGGGACACACTCAAACTCTACAGAAACCATAATTATCTCACAAAGCCTTGTTCTATACCATAGGTATACACTATGATTTCTATTTAAAAACATGTCAGCTTTATTAATACTCATCTTTCCATGGCTTTTGCTCCATTTAGTCTCAGAATGAACTTGCTTCTTACAACACACTTGTACTCACATGTGGAGTCTCCTGTGTTGAATCATCATAACAAAACTGATTTGTAATTTTTCTTTTATTTTTGAGATTATAATATAAATATATCACATCTCTCTTCAATTTCCTCCTTCCAAACCTCCTGTATAGTCCCAATTCATGGCTTCTTTTTCAATTTTTTAAATTGTTCTTAAATGAAAATCTAACAAACTATTCAGGGATAGTGAAGCATTGGATCTTGGAGAGAAAATGCAACTACTACTTCACTAGATCACTATAATTTATAACTACATTCTAAATGTTTGTGCTTTTACCAACAGGTAATTGTGTACTTACACTTGATCAAGGATCCTTCTCTTTCCAACCTATGGAGGTCATTACAGAAAACTACAAAAAAAATAAAAATAAAAATACAAACGCAGAATTGTGGAGCCTAGTCAAAAAGTATAAGTCTATAAAACAAATCCCATACCTAAGGGTAAGGGAGCATTGTAGAAGAGTGGGCCAAAGATTGCAAGAGCAGAGGATCAGGAAGCTTGCTGTGCACCTGTCCTTCCTGGTAATATAGAAGCTATACTGACATGACTGCCTAAACATGAGCAGAAAAGGAATGACAACAAAAGATGTGTTAGAACAGATGGGAAAAGGCCTATGAGGCCTCAATCCTACACAAAGAAGTACAGAAAACTAATGAATGCTGAGAGTGGGAGAAATAATCTTCCCTAGGGAAAAATGCAACAATTGGTTACCCAACAACGAAAGGTCAGCCCTGAAAAAATACAGATGAGTTTTTCAGACTTATCAAGATATATTTAGGAATATATATATATGTATATATACAGATATGCATGACTACAGTCAATGTTTTTAATATTTATTTTACTTTTTGAGAATTTCGTCCACAAATATTATACCTCCATCATTTCCATCTCACTTATTCCTGGCCAATTCCTCCCATGTCCCATTCCAATCTCTCTCAAATTCATGATCTCTTTTATAGATATAAGCAAGACAGACTGAGTCCACTTAGTGTTGCCCATGTGGGTATACTTCTTTAGGGTCACTTTGAATCGTAAAACCTTATATAATCTATCAGAGGCTTGCTCCTGGAAAAGATGAATCATCCCTCTTTGAACAGACATTAATTGCCTGCAGATCTTATTTAGGGGTGGAGACTTTTGAGCCTGCCCCCATTCATGTTGAGCTGTCAACTGAAAACAAAGTACACTTATCATTTTCTGTAATCTGTGTGTTTGCCTTGGGTATAAATGTTAGACTTAATTGTGGTTAGGTAGGACTGTATAGCTAACTGTATTCTAGTAACTTGGATGGGGATAGAATAAAGGAATTTAATTTTCAGATCTCTCTAGTAAAAATCTCTCCTTTGTTTCCTCCTTCTATTCCTATACAGGAAACCCAAGAAAATGGTGGAAGGAGATTTAGCCTAAGAGCTATCACAGAAGAAGTTGTCTATTAAACATTTAGTTGGACTATATTGTAAGTGAGAAATTAACTTTTTACTATATTAAGTTTCTAACAAGTTGAGGTTGTTTTTTGGAAAGCAATTAACCTTTAAGAATGATATAATTATTTAATTTGTGTCTTCAATGCTTAGTCAGTTAAAATAGAAGGGAGATTAGCTGAAATGCATTCATTTGAGTATACAGTTTGTTTCATAGCTGGGGGTTTCTCTCTAGTTTTGTACAAACTGGCAAACCCAAATGGCTAGGATGAGGCAAGTGGGGCACCCAGGATTGCAGCTTTATGACACGGTCACTCTTAGCCCTGTGCCAGTGCTGAGCTGCCCCCAGGTTGCCTATATGCTCCACTGCATTCCTGCATTCCAGGGCCTTGATGGTAATGCCACCCTGTTCTTTGCCTTAGGGTTTGATAGTAATACAAGTTGAGAGTGGAGGAGATTGTGTGCATGTGTATAAATGCAAATACACAAAGAGATCAGAGGTTAACAATGAGTGTTTTCCTCAATTGATCTCCACCTTATTTTTAGGAAAAAATGTCACTTGCCCTATACCTGGAGCTCACTGATGTAGCTAGATATGGCTGGACAGAAAACCTCAGTGATCCTCTTGTCTTCTTCTTCCCAGTGCTGGGTTGAGAGGTGAACTCTATGATCAAAATTTTAAGGTTGGTGCTGGGGATTTGAACTCAGATCCTCATGCTTGTGTAGAAACACTTACCCAGCTGAGCCATCTCCTTGAGCCCAGGACACTTTCTGATCATTTGTTTACCTACCAATTTGATGTTCCCTGAATCATGTTGGATGACTTCCTTGAGCCTCAATTTCCTTCTCTGAAGAGAAGAGTGTTTGTTTCTTAACCCTCAATGAATGGTTGCTCTTTTTCTCTCCAACATAATACTTTTATTGATTATTTGATAATTTCACAAATGGACCCCAATCACACTCATTTCCCAGTCCTCCCAAGCCCACCCTCCCACCTTTGTGCCCTCTCCTACAAAAACTAAGAAAACAAACACCAAGTACAATTGGTGTTGCCATATACTCATTGGAACACTGTCAAATTTCTAATAGCCAGCCCTTTGAAAGGTAACTGACTCTTCTCCCCCTTCCTGACACACACCAAAAGCCATCAACTATGAATAGTTACACTTTAGCATCTTCATCACAATTTTAAACACTCTCATCAATGACTTCCTATCTAGACTGTTTCTTTTTTCTTGGGGGGGGGGAGGTTGGTGCAGATACGTTGAATGACTCTCATTCTCAACTATGAGTCTAGAGTTACCAATACCACTGTAATATAAGCTTCTTTGCCCATAACTAGGTTGTTCTCAAATTGCTGAGGTGAATGCATGCTTTCTTTACTCATACCTTCCATATTCCTTGAGCTCATCATTGTTTCCCTTCTTCTTTTCTGGCTATCTATAGGTACCTATGTGAGAGATAAATGCCTTGTATTTTAAAACCTAAGCTGGTTGCACACTTGGTTTCACAATCTTGCTCTGCAGAGAAACAGGGGCCATCTGTACTTTTTCTCTGCCAGTTTCTTTCTCTGGCTAAGCAAGATAACCTGCTCTAACCCTGCCATAAAGACAATTTTCTCTGCCATGAATTCCTAGGTGGAATTAACTTACCCTTTCCTTTGGCTCACTGGATGTCTCTATCTCAGGGACATCTGTTCAATGCCCATCTTTAGCCAGAAACAAGCTTGAGAGCCATAATTTTGGGGCCTGGTGGTAGGACAAGCAATGGAAACCCCAGAAAGCCAGCATTCTCCATATACAATATGACCCTGACATCAGAATACATATATCCTCATGCACCACTTGCAAAAATATATCCCCTGGGACTTCAGTGGAGGTAAATTCTAGACTGATTGTTACAAATCCCCCAGTTCTATTGGTTTAGGTTCTTATGAATATTATTTTTAATAAGTAAAGTTTGATTTTGGGAAAGGAGAGGAAACATAGAAGATGGAAGAGAGGTAGATGAGGGTGGTGGGACTCAGATCCTTAATACCAGGAGCTGAAAAGAAGGAAAATGAAAGACAAAAGCACCTTCACAAACACATGAGAAAAGAAAAAAGAAGCAAAAGTTATACTAAAGAAAACTTTAGATTTTTCTGTAATGGAGGGTAAGTAGGACGATGACAATCTAGAAGTCAAGACTGTGTGCATAGGCTCAGACAACCTAGGCAAAGCAGCTACTGGGGAAGCAAAGTGGCTAACAGTACTGAGACAGGCATTTCATTGAACACTGTAGATTTTGAGTCCTGTCTGAGTCCCAGAGAGACTTCCTTCCTCTCAGTTACCACAAGGCTAGTCTCTGTTTCTGGAGTGCTGCCAGATAACATGAAGGCCCTGTTGAGAAACTTGTTGCAGCTTTCATTCCTTTATGTTTTTTATGGTGTTAAATCAAATGGAGCAATAAGAAATATAGCAGTTTACTTAAAATGTGGCCTGTTTTTATGTATCATAGTAATTTCAAAACAAACCATGTCTGATAATATTCCATGAAACAATCCTATTTGAGGGTCAATTTGTAATTGAAATTTCAGGATGTCTCCAAAAATATTCTTGTTTTCCCTGTGTGGTCTGTTTGTTTTTCAAATTCTACTACCATCTATAAATTTTACTAAGTAATTGGTTTAATTATAACATTTCATATATGTACATAATATATTTGATTATCAGTCTTCTATTTTCATATCCTACTCTTCCTCCCACTGTTGCCCTTCCCCTAAGCTCTACTTATACTTCCATGAATTATCTCCATTGTTTTCTTTTTTCTATAGCTGTCACTTGTGCATAGCTCCTCAGCTGGAGGTGGGACATTGTGAGGTCTTCCTTCCATCTATGTTGGAATTAGGGCTTTGTTAATCTTGTGATGGTACTGCACATGTAGCCATAGCCATTTGAGTTCAGGTGTGCAATAGCCCTGCCACACACAGAAAACAACTGTTTCACATCAAGGTTCTAGCTGAGGAACTATTGGCAATTGATGTCTTCTGGGGGAGAGAGTGTGTCAGTTCTCTTCACATACAGTCCCTGACAGACTGCCGATGTTCCTTTACAAACATGAACATATCAGCAGCACTAAGTCTACAAAAGAGTACATAAAGTTGGGAGGAAAAAGAGTGGGTGGGATATGGAAGAAGGTGGAGGAGAAAAGAGCTTGGGGTGGATATAATCAAAACATTATATTCATGCATGAAATTCTCAATAAAATTTCTAAATGGGGGAAAAAAGAAATGTAGGTATAACTAACTCCAGCTAGTTTAAAATTCTGTTTCAAGGCCCTAAATTTTAGCTCTGCTGTCCAGATAATAGAGAAATAATGAAAAGAAATAAGGATCAAATTATCAGGTAGAGTAGGGGACCTGTGTTAACTTGTCATGATCCATCACAGTGTGTTTGTTTTTTGACCCAAGGAATCAGATAACACTAATCACTTATGGCAAAGTAGCATGCAGAAAGCCAGTAATTGGATATCTGGTGGTACCATGCTGTTATCCATGATTCCTGGACCATCTCCAAATGCTAGTGGGAACTAGAAAGTAAATGTAAATCAAAGCAGTCCAGCACCCACTGTTGTTCCTCTCTTCCTGTTCCTGTCCTTCCAATTATTAGTTAATGTCAGTTTTTCAAGGTACAACAAAGACCTCTCAAGAACATGAAGCCCAGTGAGTCCCCATATTACTATTGCTGAGTTGATTGTATAAGACAAGTAAGCTTGATATACTTGAGCCATTGGGGCCTAAGATGAATGGACAGAATTGGAAGTTACATAACTACCCATAAACTTGACCCATACTCTAATCTCTTCTCTGTATCCCTTCTCTCTCCCCTCTTCTTTTTCCACTTTTTTTCACACATACTTCTGCAAACACGTGGATTATTTACACCCTCGTGGTATACTATCATGATTGACTCACAGCCATATTTAAATATTTATAAACCAAATAGGATAAACAACTGAGAAACTACCACCTAGTAACAAAATTACATTACCAAAACTTAAATCTACCCATGTTTTCCTGTGTTGTGTTATCCCTTAGCACTCTTTCTTGTTACCAGAAGTAACAAATGTCTGCTATTATGTATTTATTACTCCTATGATTTACTAAGTTACCCCCCATGTGTGTGTATTATATGGGTACTAGCATTTTGGCTCTTTATCAAAAGTAAATTTCTTTTTCTTCTTTTTTTTTTGGTTTTTAGAGACAGGGTTTCTCTGTGTAACAGTGCCCTGGCTGTCCTAAAATTCATTCTGTAGGCCAGGCTGGCCTTGAACTCACAGAGGTCCACCTGCTCTGCTTCCCAAGTGCTGGAATTAAAGGTATACACCACCATGCCTGGCAAAGGCACATTTCTTAATGTCTCTGGACTATACCTATGTCTTTGTTAAACAACAACGATACTTACCTCAGAGAATCTTTGCAAGGATAATATGCTTTGCTGAATAAATAGCACCTAAAGAAACAGTTAGACTCTAAATAAGAGTACTAGTAGTGGGTGGTGGTGATAGTAGTAGTAGTAGTAGTAGTAGTAGTAGTAGTAGTAGTACCCTGGTGCTCCCTCAACTGTTTTTTTCATTGTTCATGAAATCATGAACATCTCCTCTAGGACACTATATTTGGTCAGTTGGATTTTTGCCAATTCTTAATTTTCCCTTCATTCCCACAACACCTATTCATACCTGCATTCTAGTCTATTTTCTGCTAAAAGCAAGTCTGTTTGCTTTTAAAGTAGTGGTTATATTAATATTATGAGCACACTAATATCACCTGCGAACCTTAAAAGTTCCAATCTAAGCTTTATGCTATGCCAAATTAAAAAGACTATCTAAGGGTAAGACACAGGCATCAGCATTTTTAACATCTCCTGGTGATTTTAATACACAGCAATATTAGACCCTACCTAGGCCCTTAGTTCTGAGGTTGGGAAACTCTGCCTGAAAAGTCAAATTCAATTCTTTGTTTTTATAAATAATGTGCTATTGATCTAATTGACCTTATTTATACTTATGTGCTGTTAATTTTATACTATAATATCAGAGTTAAATAGCCAGTGACATCAGAGAGGCTTCCTCTGGCAGCTGATTGAGCAGAGACAGAGACCTACATCGAAACATTAGGCAAAGAGAGAGCCCAAATTAGAGAGCTCCATCAGGTTTCTCCCCTTGGATCTCGGGGAACCCTGAGGAAGAGGGGGAAGAAAAATTGTAGGAGCCAGGGAAATCAAAGACACCAGGAAAACATAGTCCATAGAATCAATTAGGCAGGACTCATAGCCTCACAGAGCCTGCATGGGTGTGTCCTAGGTCTTAGGCATACATATTATGGTTGATTAGCTTGTTGGGTTTTTTTGTTGTTGTTGTTTTTGTTTTGGCTTTTTGTTTTTTTGTTTTTCTATAATTTTTTATTTCTTCAAGTTGCATCTCAATCACAATTCCCTCCCACTGCCCCCTCCAGTCCCACCCTCCCACCCTCTCCCCCCTCAAACCCATCCTAATCCTTTTTTTAAGTTTAAGGTATACCTTTCCCCCCCAACAGCTCTCCCTTTCAGTCCAACAAATGGTTCTTTCTCTTATAACAATAAATACAATACAAAACAACAGAAATAAATAGGCCACAATTATGAGAGTTATATGGCTTAGCATACATTCCCAGTGTCCAGTCCATATGTATTTTGCACCTGACTTTAACATTCTACCATCTAACCATCTCCATGACTTTAAAATACTATATCTAACTCATCTTTAATAGTAACTTGCATCACAATTTTAAAAACATATTCTTAGATCCAGAACACCCTCTTGATTCCTAAACAACTCAGAATTTAACTATGAGACTCTAGTTATCTATTCTTCAACCACCTCAGAGACATGAGAGGGATAAGTATATCTGATTATATGGGAAGTGCAAGGCCCGCAGCTTCCAAAACTAAGAAATGACATACCAGTGGCTACCTGGAAAGTTCCCATTTTCTCTCCATACATTATAGCATCAATCTTCAGCCGTTTGGCTGTGTTTCTCTGACAAACATTGATTGTAGAGCAGGAATTATGAAGGACTTGCCTACCCTGTCTTGGCAGAGCTAGGTAGCTTCGAGTTTTTAAGGGATTCCCAGGGAACAGTAGGAGTGGAGGTGTCTATGACCTTGCACCTGCTCTTGGGACCATTTTCTTACTACTGGGTTGCCTCTTCCAGCTTTGATGTGAGGGTTTGTGCCTGGTCTTATTGTATCTAGTGCTGTGTTAAGTTAATGACCCTGGAAGGTCTGCTCTTTTCTTGGGAGAGAAGGGAGATGGGAGGAGTGGATTTGGGGAGAGGCAAAGTGGGGAATATAGGAGGAGTGGAAGGAGGGGAAACAGTGATCACGTTATATTGTATGACAGAAGAATATAAAAAAATAATCCAGTGACAGATACATGTCAGTTAAAGTGAGTAATTTGCCTTTGTCAGTTTCACACACAAAATATTTGTATCCCTGGAACTCAACATCATTTGTTATCTGAATAATTAAAAGAAAAAAAATAAGTGCTGACCCTGATCTTAGAAAATAGCTAAGTATAGGATCATGTAATATATACTTTTCATTTGTCATGTACCATACTTTGCTTACAGTTGTTAATAAGTTGCTCAAAGAACAGACAGAAATAAAAATGAAAGTTGTGTTTTTCAGTACCTAACATTTGATGGTTTTTGAAGAATTTCAGTTCCCTAACTCGTTGAAAGGAGATGAACAGAGAACACTGGAAATATGAAGTCAGGGATGGTAGCTATCTTTGTTCCCTATGTTGATTGTCAGAGCCCTGTGCCAGCTTCCTCACAGTGGCCATCTGGAACACTGCAGTTTTAGGATCTTTAATTGGCTTTCCTCATGATCCATTTAGTTTAAAAAACAAACTAGGTGACTTTTGGAGATCTCTCGCACATTTTATATTCATGTTTTGTCCTGTCTTCACTTACTTAGTTGTTTTATGTTTTAATTATTTCTGTCAGTACAAAAAAATAAACCTGACACAAATATTTAAGATGGAAGAAAGATTGATTACAGCTCAAAGTTTCAGTGGTTTCAGTCCATCAGCTGTCTCCATTGTTTTCCAGGTGTGAGGCCAAAGATTTTTTTAAAAGTTTATTTATTCATCTTATATCTCAATAGTAGTCCCCTCCCTCACCTCCTCTGAGTGCTTTCCCCAACCCCCTTCCCCTATCCACTCTCCCCTTCTCAGAAAATGGGAGACCCCACATACCATTCCACCCCAGCATATCCAGTTGCATCAGGACTGAGGGCATCCTCTTCCATTGAGGCAATGCACCCACAGCCTCATTAGAGGGTAGTGGTCCAAAAGCATGAGTCAGAGTGCATGTCAGAGACAGTCCCTGTTCCACTTGCTAGGGGACCCACATGATGACCAAGCTTCCCATCAGTTATCTATATGCAGGAGATGTAGGTGCAATTCATACATGCTCTATGGTTGTTGCTCAGTCTGAGCCCTCATGGGTCTAGGTTAGGTTTCTCTGTTGGTCTTCCCTCATGGGTCTAGGTTAGGTGTCTGTTGGTCTTCTTGTGGAGTTCTTATCCCCTCTGACTTTTTCTATGCTTCCCCTCATTCTTCCACAAGACCCCCTGTGCTCCACCTAATGTTTGGCAGTGAGTCTCAGCCTCTGTTTGGACACTCTGATGCATGGAGGTTCTCAGAAGGCAGTTATGATATGCTCCTATATGTAAGCATAGCAGAGTATTATTAATAGTGATAGGGTTAGTGCTCTCCCTTGGGGTAGGTCTCAGGTTGGCCCTGTCATTGGTTGAACATTCCCTCAATTTCTGGTATATCATTATCCCTGCATATCTTGTATACAGGGTAAATTTGGGGTTGAAGGTTTTGTGGGTGAGTTGGTGATACTCTCCCTCCTGAAGTCCTACATAGCTAGGAGGTCTTTTTGACCTCCATATCCCCTGATGTTAAGAGTCTCAGCTAAAGTCACCCCTGTATCTTCTCAGTGGCCTGCCCTGACACTGGTCTCCAGCTTGTCTCAGAAATTCCCCCTTGGTTTCCCATATTTCTCCTAGCCTCTCACTTCCCACCACCAAAAAAAACAAATAATCCAATTGTAAAATGGGCTACAGAGCTAAACTGAGAATTCACAACAGAAGAATCTCAAATAGCTGAGAAGCACTTAAAGAAATGCTCAACATCCTTAGTCATCAGAGAAACACAAGTCGAAACAATTCTGAGATTTCATCTCATGCTCAAAAGAATGGCTAAGATCAAAAACTCATGCACATGCTGGTGAGAATTTAGAGAAAAGGGAACATTCTTCCAATGCTGGTGGGAATGCAAACCTGTACAACCACTTTAGAAATCAATTTGGTGGTTTTTCAGAAAATTTGGAATAGTTCTTCCCCAAGATCCAGCTATTCCACACCCCGGCATATACCCACAAGATGTGCCACCACACCACAATGACATTTGCTCAATTGTGTTTGTAGCAGCTTTATTCATAATAGCCAGAAACTGGAAACAACTTAGATGTGCCTCAACTGAAGAATGGAAAAAGAAACTGTGGTACATTTACACAATGGAATACTATTCAGCTATTAAAAACAAGTAAATCATGAATTTTGCAACCAAATCGATAAAACTAGAAAAGATCATCCGAGTAAGATAACCCAGATCCACAAGGACATATATGATATGTACTCATTCATAAGCAGATACTAGTCATATAGTACAGTATAACTATTCTACAATTCAGAGACCCAAAGATGCTCAGTAATTAAGAAGGCCCTAAAGAAGATGCTTGAATCTCATTGGAAAGGGAAATAGAGTAGACAGTGGAAGTGAATGAAGAAAGGGAACTGGGTAGGAGAGGGAGAAAGGAGGGGAAGGAGGATCAGTTGTGGAGGCTGAAGATTTTAGCACAGTGTAGTCAAGCAAAGCTGTCCAGCTTAAGATAGCTTGAAATGTACCACTTCTGGGTATACATCCAAATGATTCTTCACCAAATCACAAGGACATTTCCTCATCTATGTTCATAACAGCTTTATTTGTAATAGCTAGAAACTGGAAACCCAGATGGCCTTTAACTGAGGAATGGATAAAAAAATACTGTGATACATGCACACAATGGAATACTACTCAGCCACCAGAAACAAGGAAATCATGCAATTTGCGGTCAAATGGATGGAACTAGAAAAGCTCATCCTGAGTGGGCTAACCCAGACTCAGAAGGATGCACATGGCATCTATTCACTTATAATAGGATTTTAGCCATATTGTACATGATAACTATACTACAATCAATGTACCAAAGGAACAGGAACATAGACTTTATTTCCTGTCAATGAGACACTTTTCCCTAGTGGTGCTGCCTTGTAGGCCCCCAGTGTATGAGGAGGCTCTTAGCCTCATATGACTGCTGATCAGGGGTTGGGGGATGATATGTAAGGACACTCCACTCCAGAGGAGTGGGATGGAAGGGATAGGGGGTAGAGGGTGCAAGGATGGAACTGGGAAGGGTGGAAAGAGAGTACTGTGATGGAGATGTAACCTGAAGTAATAAATAAACATAAAATGATAGCTGGAAAGGACAAGGAGAAAGAAGGGGAAAGAGAAGGTGTGGAGAAAGACAGAGACAGAATGATAGAGAGAGGAAATGAGGCAACATATTTCCTCTTAATTTTCACCACTTCCCAATAATGCCATCAAATTATGAATCTACCAATGGATTAATTCACTGATGAGATCAGAGTCCTTATGATCCAATCAGTTCTTAAGACGCCTACCTCTTAACACTGCTGCATTGGGAACAAAGTCTTTATTTAACGAATGAGCCTTTTACAGGATGTTTCATACCAAAATCATTGCACAGCGGTTTATAATGAAAATGTATTTTACTTTTTAAAAATTGAAAATAATATTTTATATAATATATTCTGATCACATTTTCTCATCCTCATCTCCTTTCAGATCCTCCTCTATCTCCTTACTCATCCAACACCATGTGTTCTTTCTCTCTTGAGAAAACAGGCCCCACAAAAACTGAAAGTACAATTAAAAACAAAACAAAGAACAGTATAACACACACACACATACCATAAAAACACAAAATCATAATATATAAGCAAAATACTACTAAGGTAAATATGAGACAAAAAATTCTCCAAAAAAAATTCCTGAGTTTGCTTTATGTTGGTCTTCTACTGCTGGGCCTGTGGCTTGCCTGTAAGTGTTAAATCTGGGATTTTTGACTCAAGGAATTCTGATCATGAATCCTGGCACTGTAGACAAAACATTGACCTTCTATTTCTGCAGCTGAAAATGTTCACATAGCATACAAGGTTTTAGACAGAATAAATGAGATAATTCCAGCAAAAGACTAAGCACAATGTTGGGGAAACGGTAAACATTGAATTAAAGAGAACTATTGTTAGTCTCATGATTATCTTCAGGTAACACTGCCAGGTTATAAAGCCTTTTAAAAACAATGGCTATGTCCTACCTGTTAGGGGATACAGAGATCCTTGTGCTCAAAGAGAAGCACTAAGAGAAGCAGGAATGTTAATTATACAGGAGTGTCTCCCCATGGAAGAGATAAAATCAAATACCTGCATTCCATCTGCAAAGCTGAGAGTAGATTTTATTAAGAAATTGGTGACCTTTTTGGCTATCTGTGGAAGCTGTCTGACCTCACCCAAATTCCCCAGAATGATTATGCTAGACCCTTCCCTCCCTAAACCGATCCTAAGGGGAGATGTCACATGTTCTTTATGGCCTCCTGACCTCTATGCTCTCTTGGTCATGTACACCTCTAGGCCTTTTAGCTGTAGATTCCACCTTCATGGTCACATGTACTTTGTAAAAGAGTTTCTATGTAATCACATCTTAAGCTTTATTTTGCACCTGGACTTGGACTGACTGTTGCCTGAAAGCCCTTTTGCAAATTTTGCTGTGTTTTAAATATGCTGACAATGAACAACCTGGCATTAGACTCCCTAAAGTCTGATCCAGGAGGATGAAGTCAATCTGAAGGTTTTCATTCTTAGCTCTTCTCTGATCCCTATTGCATTGATGCCTGCAGGAACCCTACTCACCTACCATTTTGCAACCACCCCTTGCCTGCACTATACAAAGCAACCTGAAAGACACATTAATTGCTTACATTGCATCATCTTATATACAGCCCAAGACATTGATGTCAAGCTCCACCTTATCTTACATTCTCCATTGTCTGTATCAAAGTATCTGAATGTTAATTAAGGTCATATATCAAAAAGAGGCATTGACATATGTAACACATGTACCAGCCTTGGGACTATCTAAAATTAATTCATGTACATTGTCCAAATGATCAGTAACTTATCAAAATCTCTACCTATACAATTACATAATGCTTATACTTTTATGTGGAGAAAGGAATTGTCACTAGGATGGTACTTCCAAAATGTTTGTCTCAACAACTCTAAATTTCCAAAACAGTACTTAAATTCATATCCAGAGGATGTACAACAGTACAGACTTTCAATCTTTCCCAGGAAAGGAGAATAAAAAAGGCATTATACAGCTGGAAAGCATTTTTCCTGATTCTACATTGGATTGGGCTAAGACTGTTATGTAGCCTGGGAATAATGCATTGTGGTTTAGAAATGTAATTGTTTATATTTATAAAGCACCACAGTCCAGGGACTTCCAACATGTCTGGGCATGGCCACTTTCACTGATTTATTTCACACTGTCCTCAGTAGGATAAATGAGATAGAGCTGCGGGGCAGAATAAAAGCCTTGTCAGTTCAACAGCAATCAACAGAAAATCTGAGATCCTGATTAAAGGTTATATTTCTGAGTACTCAAGGAAAATAGCAAAATCTAAGAAAATTTACTTTCCTCATAGCCTACCTGTTCTTTGTATGCCTGCTTTTGTATGCCTTTAGTCTGGCCACTACTCCAGTTTCACAACAGGGAGTCCATTTCTTTTTCAGCATGCTGTTACTTTAAATGTATATTGAATTAACAGTTGCATAATACAAAAATGAACACCTTAAAAACATGATTGGGATGGGGAATTAGCACATAGGTAGAGTGTTTGTCTAGCATGCACATGATCCTGAATTTAACACTGAACACTATATAACAAAAAGTAAAACCAAAGCCCAGATTTAATGAGGCATACCTCCTAACCAAATCTAATTGCTTAGCAATGTCATTTTACATGTGCATGCACCTGTTGAAAAGATCATCATAAATGTGGTACTAGACTCTTGCATCACTCAAGTTCCTTCTTGTGGCATCTGCCCTCTTAGAAATTTTGCCATGCACATAATAGTCACATGGGCTTAATGAGTGACAAAGCTTAATATGAACCATACTTAAAAGATTTGTGCTCACCTAGAGCTCATTAAATTCCAACTGAAGGATATTTTTAGAATTGGGGGGCAACAAGAAAAACATTCTGTAGCAAGATTGTTTCTTGACTGTTATTTTATTTTCTCTTGTTACAAAATGTCATGAGATTCTATGAGTATCAGTGATTTTTAGGCAAAGCAATTAAATAAAATTAGGAACTTTCAGAAGAATCAAAGAAAGCATTTGCCATATGCTGATATTTCAGGGGCTCCTGCTCAAATTTTAATACTGGGGAGTAAAAGGGACTCTGAATAAAAATGACCAATATATATATATATATATATATATATATATATTCTCAAGCAGAAAAGTCAAGGTGCAAAATAACATTGTAGTATCATCTCTGTGTAAAGGAAAAATGCCTGTGTGCATATGTCAAGGCAACGGGCTGCAAGGAAAGATGTTGGTATGTTAAGACTGGCCATTTCTGAGGGAATGCTATCTTGGTAACTTTTGCTTTATATTTTTAGACAATTCTGTGTCCTCATAGCTTATGCAAAAATTATTAATTTCTTCTCTAACTGGGAAAAGTACTAGAAATATCCCTGTACATTATGTTATTGCAATTGAAAGGGGTTATTAAGAGTGTCCACATAGGTTGACTGCTTATAAGCTCTTTTGTACAACAAAACTCCATCTTGTTAGGGGAAAGCTGTGGGACATAAGAAAAGAAAAAAGAGATGTTAAGGAGTTGACTTTCTTGAGCTCCTTTAGTTTTCCTTCTCATAAGAGACTTTCCTGGTTAGCTGAGTATCCTCACAGTAAATTTTAGACATTACTGTCCAGGTGGGAAAGGTTAACTTTAGTTTCTAAGAAATGGTATGTTTTTCCTGGTTCAAGGACTATTACTAAGCAAAGAACCTAAATGTATGTTTTACTCCAAATTAATTTTTCAATTAAATTTAAAAACAATTATTGTTGTTATGGATTGAAAGGACCCAAATTAGTCTCATAACAACTTCTGAGAATATGGCATTTGAAAGATTGGCTTGTCTACTCGTGGGAGTAAACATTTGTGCATAAAGTAGGCTTTTGCAGCCATGCTTCATGGCGCATGCCTTTAATCCCAGCACTTGGGAGGCAGAGGCAGGTGTATCTCTGAGTTCTAAGGCCAGCCTGGTATACAGAGTGAGTTCCAGGACAGCCAAGGATACACAGAGAAACCCTGTCATGAAATACCAAAAAGAAAAAATAAAAGCTTTTGCTATAATAATAAAAAAAAAATAAGTGAAGGAAAATCACTGGATGTAGATGAGAAGAGTCTTGCTAGAGGTTTAGTACCTTGAGTATAGGTACCCATTGGATGTGTGGCAGGTAAGGCTAGTTTTATAGCATGTAGCCAATGCATTCTCAAAGAATGTTATGAAGAGACTCATGATTTACATTTAATTATGTGAAGTTGTCTTGAAATTCTTAGTTTCTGATATTATGTTTCATAAATGAATCTGATGGGACAGTGAAGCTACAGTGGGCTATGTTGGTTTACATTCCTTTTATCTTCCTGTCTGCCTAGGAAGGATTTCTCTGCTCCCTGGTACTGTATTTCACTTGGCTTCTCATTCCACATCTTTACTCAGTGACTACTACCTTTTTTAATTCTTATTGGGGACTACTGACAGAGGCACAAGGAGACTCAAAAAGGTGTACTTCTTTGGAAAAAGTATGTCAGCCTGAGATGAAATCTTCATGGATATTGACAGGTGATTTTGTGACAGTACACCTATAATCAATTAGGAACCTTCCTCAATTAGGAACCAAACTCTTCCCACTGTGGAAATGATGTCACCTTTTGGAGGTGTTACTATTCACTATGGGTTAGGATGGCAGTCCTCTGCAGACAGACTGGCTTTGTTGTCCTTAGACTGAGCATAGTATGTGCCAGTAGGAAAGACAACACCACAGGGAAGATTCCTAAGAGGTGGAGAAGGTTTATACACACTTGATATTTATGCTCATGTCTGAGGATATCTAGCAGTAAACAGAATAGGGGAAAAAAACAACAACATGAAAAAGGACTTGAGGATTAGGTAAAGGCAGAGTACCAGCATTTTCCTTACTCCCCTCAAAACAAGCTAACAAGAGGGAAGCAGGTAGGCTCACTGCAAATCTTCACCTTTCTCTACTCTCCTCCAAATCCCATCTACCACTCTCACCCCAGCACTGTAGCAGAACACCTAATGTGGCTGCCCCTCCCTCCTTGTCCCATTCAAAATGCATCATGCAGATCATCTCTGATAACCTTCCTTCCCAACTCATCCCACTATTCCAGCCCCCAACTGCAGCAGGCACCCCCTGGGAACCCACCTGCAAGAGCTGCCAGGGAAGCATGAAAAACAGTGAAGGTAGGATTGTTTCAGATCTTTACCAGTTACCCACCATCCCCATTATGCTCTCCTGGAAATCCAATCATGGAGTCTTATCCCTAGTTCTGTAGCAGGCTGCCAGTAGTGGCCTCTCCTCACTATGTGCCCTATTCTGAGGAAACTAAGCTGATCTCGGAGGAACACACTCCTTTCCTCCCTCTAGTTGATGCACTCAGCCCTCCTTCTAGCGTCTATCTCATTCCCATTCCCAAGTATGAGTTCCCAATACCTAGAAAAACATTCTATCTAAACTCCAAAGTGGACACACCTGGCAGAATCCCAGAAGAAATTTATACCAGACAACATACAGCCACCACCCTGTCCTTAAGAAACAGAGAGGGAACCCAACATTACTGCCATCTGAGGAGCCTTATCCAGCAGATAATGGACACAGATGCAAAGAGCCACAGGTAAACATTAGCCAAAAATCAGGGGTTCTTGAGGAAAAGTTAGGGTAAGTTTGAAGGAGCTAGAGGAGTCATGGACACCACAAGAATATCAAGATGGCCAATTAACTTGAACAGAGGGGTGTTCAAAGAGACTGAACCACCAACCAAAGAATTTGCAATGACTGGTCCTAGGCCCATTACACATATGAAGCTGATGGGCTTCTTGGTCCTGAAGTGGATCCCCTAACAATTGAAGCGATGTCTATCTTGGACTTAGTCAATGTTGTCTCACTCTAGAGCTTATTTTCCTAGAAGAGATGCCTTATCTTGCCTCAGTGGAAGAGGAGGCACTTAGTACTGGTGCAATTTGATGTGCCAGAGTCAGTTGGTGCTGGGTGGGAGGTAATGGGGGAAGTGGGTGAGAGGGTCGGACTGGGAGGAGAGGAGGGAGGGGGATGGTGATTGGAGTGTGAAATAAACAAATTCTTAAGTAAAAAAATAGCAAGAACCAAGATGGTGGCAGCTAGCACAGACGCATTTTAAGCATGGTGAAACCAGTTAGAATACTGTAGAAATATAATCACACTGAGCAACAATCTGAGAGACAGGAACCTGCTGGGGATCACGTGGCAAACCCGGGGAGAAAAATAAAGACCTTGGACTAGACTCTCAGACACTCAGAAAAACAGAACGGCCATCTGCAGAAGCTGGAGAGCTTCATACTGAGAGGAACCCATGGGTCTGAGTCTTTTAGGACTCCAACTTGCAGCTCTGAACCCCAGACAGTGGTACTTACCAGCTTCCTGAGCCCTCAGCTTCCATGCAGGTATTCCTCCACCAAAAAGAGGACTAGAAGAGCCATGGGAAATGGTATATTCTCAGGGGAACCATTATGGTGGTGACCAACAGCACATTCTCAGCTACAGGAGAACTGATGGACCACTGCTGTATATCTCCAGTAGAGCCACAGTTGGGGAAGCACAAGCATATTTAGGTTCACATGGAAAGGTTTTGAACAATACAGGTCCCTCTACTGGATATACAAATACTTGGAAGAATATTGCAGCCAGACAAGGCATAAAGGGCACTTACTGCTGTGTTGGAGTGGCCTGCAGGCCTTATCAATTCAGGACCTGAGTGGGCAGCTCCAACTTCCAGACAGAGGTCATCCCAGCTTCCTGAGTCCCCAGCTTCCACGAGTTTGCTCTAGCACCCAAAAGAGGACCATCAGATGCAAAGGAATGGTGCAGAATACACTAAGAACAATCAGCTAAGGACAATCAGATGACTAAAGGTCAGTGAAAGAACAAAACCGAAAAAAGTCAGGGAAATATTACTCCAATAAAATTCAGCTATGCTAATACAGCAAGACCTGATCATCCCAGGTGAAACACAAGAAAATGATGACAAATCTGTACTTATGAAAATGATAGAGACCATAAAAGAAGAAAATAAATCTCTGAAAGAATGTAAAGAAATCACAGTTCTAAAAATGAAAGCAAGGGTGGCATCTCAATACTGAATATATGTGCCCCAAATACAAGGGCACCAACATTTGTAAAAGAAATAATTCTAAAACTTAAACCATACATTGGTCCCCACACACTAATAGTGGGAGACTTCAATACCACACTCACATAAATGGACAGGTCATTGAGATAGAAACCAAACAGAGAAATAATAAGACTAAAAGAGGTCATGAACCAAATGTACCTAACATATATCTACAGAACATTTCACCCAAACATAAAAGAATATACCTTCTTTTCACACTTCATGGAACTTTCTCCAAAACTGACCACATAATCAGACACAAAGAAACCTTCAACAGGTACAAGAAATTTGAAATAACTTCTTGCATCTTATCGACCAACAAGGATTAATCTTGGAATTCAACAACAACAGAAAAAACAAAAAGCCTACACATTCATGGAAACTGAACAACTCTCTACTCAATGACCACTGGTCAGGGAACAAATAAAGAAGGGAATCAAATACTTCCTAAAATCCAACGTAAATGAAGTTACAACATACCCAAACCTATGGGACATAAATGAAAGCAGTGCTATGAGGAAAGTTCATAGCACTAAGTTCCTTCAAAAAGAAAATTGTGACAGCTCATATTAGCAACTGAACAGCAGAACTGGAAGAACTAGAAAAAAACAAAACAAAACAAAACAAAAAAAAACCAAAAAACAAGAAGCGAACACTCCCAAGAGGAGCACAAGGCAGGAAATAAAACTTATTGCTGAAATCAACAACTAAGAAACAAAAAGAACAATACAAAGAATCAATGAAAGCAAGAGTTGTTTCTCTGAGAAAATAAGCAAAATAGACAAACCCTCAGCCAAATTAACTAAAAGGCAGAGGGAAAAAACCAAAATAAACAAAATCAGAAATGAAAAGGGAGAAATAACAACAGACATTGAGGAAATCCAAAGAATCTTTAGGTCTTACTTCAAAAACCTGTATTCCACAAAATTGGAAAACCTAAGTGAAATGGACAATCTGCTTGATAGATTCCACCTACTAAAGTTAAATCAAGATCAGGATAACAAATTAAACAGTCCTAAAACCCCTAATGAAATAGAAGCAGTCATTAAAATCTCCCAAACAAAAAAAGCAAAGATCCAGATGACTTCAGCACAGAATTCTACCAGACGTTCAAAGAAGAGCTAATACCAATACTCTTCAAACTCTTCCACAAAATAGAAACAGAAGGGACACTGCCAAACTCATTCTATGAGGCCACAGTCACCCTGATACCTAAACCAGCCAAAGACTCAACAAAAAAGAGAATTTCAGACCAATTTCTCTTATAATCATAGACACAAAAATAATAAAATACTTGAAAATCAAATCCAAGAACACATCAAATGTATCATATACCATAATCAATTAGACTTCATCCCAGAAATGCAGGGGTAGTTCAACACACAAAAATCCATTAATGTAACCCACCATATAAACAATCTGAAAGAAAAAAACACATGATCATCTTGCTAGATGCTGAAAAAGCATTTAACAAAATCCAACACTCCTTCATGCTAAAAGTTCTGGAGATAGCTTCTGTCTCAGGGAGATCTGGCCGTCAATTTCCCCCAGCACTTTCTCCGGCAGTACTCCAGGAGCTCTCTAGCATGGGTGGGGCCTCTGGCTCCATCCTTAAATAGGATCTCCTTGTTCCACCTGTTTCAGCTTAATTTTGACTCCGCCCATTTAGCAGCTGAAAACAATGCCTGTCTAGATACTTTGCATCATAGTCCATTAAGTGTTTTCTGTTTTTCCTAGCTTCAACCTTGTTTTTCAGTCCATTAAGTCTCCTGTTTGTTTCTTGTTTTCACCTGACTTCATCCTTGTTTTCCCACAAGCTGATAAGCTAATCGCTCACAGCCAAGTTGATCTTCATGCCCCGAATTAAGAGACTGTATCAGAAACCCCGAGATATTTTCTAAATCTAATTTAATTAATCTAACTCCCTACAGCCCCACCCATAATGGGCTGCACACTCACATGTCAATCACTAATTAAGAAAATGCCCTACAGGCTTACTTACAGCCCACTTTTTTTGTATTTTTGCAATATTTATTTATTTTTATTATATTTATTACTTCAAGTTATATCTCCATCATGGTGCCCTCTTTCTACCCCCCCCAGTCCCACCCTCCAATTTTCTCCCCCCTCTCCTTCCTATCCTACTCCTCTGGAGTGGAGTGTCCCTACATATCAGTCCCCTCCCGTCCCCAGTTCATCAGTCATATGAGGACTAAGAACTTCCTCATGTACTGGGGCCTACATAGCAGCACCACTAGACAAAGTGTCTCATTAACAGGTAACAAAGTCTATGTTCCTGTTCCTTTGGGTGTGTTGGATGTAGGATAGTTATCCTGTACTATATGGCTAAAATCCAATTATAAGTGAATAGATACCTTTAGGGGTTGATAGATTAATATAAGTTAGATTTAGTGAATATCTAGGTTTCTGATACAGTCTCTTAATTTGGGGCATGAGGATCAACTTCGCTGTGAGCAATTAGCTTATCAGCTTATGGGTGAAGTCAGGTGAAATGAGGGGAGTCTCTTTGGACTGAAAAACAAGGTTGAAGCCAGGCGAACAAGCAAAGACTTTATGACCTGGCATTGTTTTCAACTGCTAAGTGGGCAGAGCCCAAATTAAGCTGAAGCAGGTGGAACAAGGAGCGATCCTATTTAAGGACAAGTGGATGAGCCCGGAGAGAGCTGGGTGCTAAGGGCCCCTGATACTAGAGAGCTCCGAGAGTACTGCTGGAGAAAGTGCTGGTAGACCAATTGTCAGATCTCCCTGAGGCAGAATGAAGCTGGTGAGCAAAGAAAGCCTCAGCAAAACAGCAAAAGGCCAAGGACTAAACCCTGTGGCTCAGCTTTTGCATACAGGGGTTTGACCTGTCCGAACAGTGGCCTGAACGGAACTGTGGCCAGCTTTAAAGACTGAGACAGAGTGGCAGAGTTGCTGATACCAAGGAAGTAAGTTGGCCTACAGATGCTGAGGTCTCCCGGAGAGAAGAAAGCCTCAAGCCTTATTTAAGGTGAGACTGCCATAGCCAATTTACCCTGATGAACCTGCGTCTGAGATATTCCAGAAGACTGCTAAGTGCATTAAAGGGACTACCACCGAGACTGGTTTCCTGGCGACTGAGGACCTTCCCCAGAGACTGTATCCTTAGAAAAATAGTTGTAATAGTTATCAATAGGTTTAGTGGTTAGGTCTTAGGGGTTGTAGGAATGTATAGGGGTTGTAGGCATTCATAGGGGTTGTAGGAATTTATAGGAATAGTAATTAAGTGTATTTGTTATAAGTGAATATAGTTCTTAATAAATAAGTGTTGTATTATTTAAAAGGTTGGGTTACAGGTGGTGCCCAATGAGGTAAAGGTACATCCAGGTGTTATAGATGGAGATTGTAAAGAAGAAATTAAAATTATGGTATCCCTATGGAAAGAGGTGACGATTAAGGCAGGGGATAAAATTGCTCAGCTGCTGTTGTTTCCATATGCTAAGGGCAAGTCTGCTCCAATACAAAAGGCAAGAGCATTTGGGAGTACTGAAAAAGATGTATTTTGGCAAATGATGGTGAATGACCAGAGACCAAAATTAAAAGTACGAATGAATGAAACTAAAATTGAAAGATTGGTGGACACAGGAGCGGATGTCACTATTCTGTCTCACAATTCTTGGAATATAAAATGGCCACTTCAAAAGGTCCCTAAACATTTTGTAGGGATTGGTAGGTCCTTACACATTTTATAGGGATTGGTAAAGTATCACATGTTAAACAACGTGTACAATGGATTGAATGTGTTGGACCGGACGGGCAAAAAGTGAAATTAAGACCTTATGTGGCTGTCATACCTATAAATTTATGGGGAAGAGATCTTCTACAACAATGGGGTACTCAAATTAATATTCCTGCAATCCCAGAAACAGCAAATGATGAATTGATGAATGTACATGTGGAAGATATTGATATGGGTACTCAAAAAATGAGAAAATGTGGTTACCAACAAAATTTATAAAGATTAGATCTGACCAGGGAGAACCTCTTAATAGCTGAGACATAAATGTCTTCTTATGGTAAGTCTGATGTTCATAATATTCCATTCTTTCATTTAGCATGGATGGAGTTTATGCTTCAAATGGACAAAATTAATCTATGCCTTTCTCCTCCTTAAACTTAAAGAAAAAAATGTATTTTCAGAGCCAAAGTCTGAATGACAACATCAAGACAAATAGGGCAAATGATTCAGTCTAACGACTGCTTCGGTTACTAGTTTTTTTTTTTAAAAGCATGCAAATCAACTTTAAAAAGGCTAGCCAACCTTTTTAATTATTAAACAGTTATTTATTAACTACTATATTCATTTATAACAAATACACTTACTTAATTACTATTGCTACAAATTCCTACAACCCCTATGAATGCCTACAACCCCTATACATTCCTACAACCCCTAAGACCTAACCACTAAACTTATTGATAACTATTACAACTATGTTTTAAGGATACAGTCTCTGGGGAAGGTCCTCAGTCGTCAGGAACACAGTCTCTGAGTAGACTCTTTAATGCACTTG
Source organism: Lophiomys imhausi (assembly GCA_907164525.1). Classification (NCBI taxonomy): domain Eukaryota; kingdom Metazoa; phylum Chordata; class Mammalia; order Rodentia; family Muridae; genus Lophiomys; species Lophiomys imhausi. The sequence continues at coordinate 637,964 of CAJQZJ010034502.1, read as the reverse complement.
GCAGTCTTTATTCTGGAATATCTCAGATGCAGGTTCGTCAGGGTATATTTGCTATCAGAGTCTCACCTTAAATAAGGCTTGAGGCTTTCTTCTCTCCGGGAGACCTCAGCCATCTGTAGTCCAACGTATTTCCTTCATATCAGCAACTCTGCCGCTCTGCCTCAGTCTTTAAAGCTGGCCACAGTTCCGTTCAGGCCACTGTTCGGACAGGTCAAATCCCTGTAGGCAAAAGCTGAGCCACAGGGTTTAGTCCTTGGCCTTTTGCTGTCTTGCTGAAGCTTTATCTGCTCACCAGCTTCATTCTGCCTCAGGGAGATCTGGCCATTGGTCTACCAGCACTTTCTCCAGCAGTACTCTCTACCATTGGAGCTCTCTATTATTGGGGCTCTTAGCACACAGCTCTCAGGGCTCATCCACTTGTCCTTAAATAGGATCGCTCCTTGTTCCACCTGCTTCAGCTTAATTTGGGCTCTGCCCACTTAGCAATTGAAAACAATGCCAGGTCATAAAGTCTTTGCTTGTTTCACCTGGCTTCAACCTTGTTTTTCAGTCCAAAGAGACTCCCCTCGTTTCACCTGACTTCATCCATTAGCTGATAAGCTAATTGCTCACAGCAAAGTTGATCTTCATGCTCTGAATTAAGAGACTGTATCAGAAACCTAGATATTCACTAAATCTAACTTATATTAATCTATCAACCCCTACAGATACCCTGTGCATCTTTCTGAGTCTGGGTTAGCTCATTCAGGATGAGCTTTTCTAGTTCCATCCATTTGGCTGTAACGTGCATAATTTCCTTGTTTCTGATAGCTGAGTAGTTTTACATTGTGTAAATGTACCATGTTTTTTCCCCCATTCGTCAGTTGAGGGACATCTGGGTTGTTTCCAGTTTCTAGCTATTACAAAAAATTACAGCCCATTTTTATGAAGTCATTTTCTCAACTGGGGTTCCTTCTTCTCAAATGACTATAGCCTCTGTCAAGTTGATATAAAATTAGTGAGCACAGCCATTAAACACACATGAAAAATGTTCAGTTTCACTATCTGTCAGAGAAATTGAAAGTAACATATTGAGATTCTCTCCCTTTTCTATCAGAATGGCAATTGTCAAGAATATAGATAACAATAAATGATGTCAAGGATATCCATGAAATGGTACCCTTATATACTGAGAGTGGAAATGTAGAATAGTCCAGGTACTATGGAAGTCATGATGGATATTGTTTCCAAAATATTAATGACAGATCTTTATATGACCCAACCATACCACTCCTAAGTATTTATCCTAAGACTCTAAGTAAACATATAATGGAGACAGATATTCGTACATCAGGATTTATTGCAACACCACTCACAGCAGCTAAATTATGGAACCAACCTAGATGTGAGCAACAAATGAATTGATAATATGGATGTGACAATGTACACAAAAAAGGAATTTTTAGACATAAAATAGAGAGTATATTCTCTTCCTGTTACCAATCAGGGAAGTACACATGCTGTAGAAAAGTTTTAGGGAAAGAAGCACTTCTTATACACTAAAGTAAAACAAAACATACCTCTCATATTAATATCCATATCTTTTGGGATAAAGAAGGAGAAACATAACATATTCCCATTGGGGAAAGAAGGAACTGTTAGGTTTGGCTCATATTAACTTCTTAGTGTAATCTCCAAACAAGATCACTGCTACAGTAGTCTTAATGAGCAAAATAAAACCCCACAGAAGTGAGAATTTGACAAAAATCAACCTACCTTGTATTAGAAGTGAAATATTTTTCATATCAAATTATTTATTCTCATAAATATATGAGGCTTCATATAAATATATGAGAATAGATATGTAATATATACATCTATTTTTATAAATATAAAATATTTATGTATAAATTATAAACATATTACAAATAAAACTAAGAAAGAGGAGTACTTAGCAAAGAGAAGCATTAAGTAGTGGAAAGGGGTAATAAGGATGACTATGATTGAAATAAATTATATACACGCATGCAATTGTCATAATAAATCCATTATCATATATGATATAATATTGCTATATATCATAATAAGAAAGGGCTTAATAACATCAGAAAATAAAATAAACTTTTATAAGGTAGGGTGTGATTGTTTGAATACATACCTGACAGACTCAGACACTTCCACACTTAGTCCCCAGTTGATGATACTGGTTCATGGAGAGTTGAAGACTTTGTCCAGGAAATACGACATTATGGGTAGCCTTTGAACATCTGAAGCCGGATTCCACTGCCAATTTACCTTGAGCTTTGTGTTTGGAGTTCAAAAGTTGTCTCTCAGCTTCCTTTTCTGGCTACCTGTTACTGAACTATTCCCACCATTCGGGACTCCCAGTCTCTGGAACTATAAGTCAAAATAAGTCTGTAAGTTGCATTAGTCAACTTTTTTTTTTTATCACAGCAACAGAAAAGTAACTAACACAAAAAAGTAGGCTACTGCTCTAAAGAATCTGCACGTGGGGTTTTGAGGAATATAGAAGACCTTAGGAATTTGGATTAGAAAAGTCGTTGAAAACCATAAATAGATCTTTATAGGGCAACCTAGTAGGATCTTGGAAGATAGCAATGGTAAGTGCTATGTGGACCGAGGAGGCCCAGCTCAAGAAATTTCAGAATGGAACAATATCAGCAACTCAGCTAGAGACCAATCCTGTGATATTTTTGCAAATTATCTGGCTGACTTCTATTTTTTGTCCTAAGAACTTGCCTGAGGCAAAACTGAAAAGCAATAGACTAATTTCTTTGGCAAGAGGAAATTTCAAGAATAGTATAATATTGTCTCTAATGTTATTATTAATAATGCTTATGTGGGTGTACAATGAAAAAGAACAAGGAGTGCAGAAAGAAATATAAAATATACAGTTTGGAGAAAAAATAATACAAGGAAGCTTAATGTTGCAGCCAAGGCATGTGCTAAAGGAGTATCCATAATTGTTAAGGAGGCTAGTACAGTTAAGGAGGGGCCTTCTGATCTTCACTAGAACAAGAAAGATGCCTCAAGGGCAAGACCCCAACCACCTTATGAAAAGCAAAATGCCTAAGGAGATTTTTGATTCTAGAAAACAATTCAATAAAATACCCCTGCTAATTTCTTTATGGGGAACAGGGTCCATCCCAAGCTGGCAGCCAAACTTGGTTGTTGTCCAGGTAGTACAGGCTTCGAAGGTATGAAACATGCAAGAGGAAGGGGTTCCTGGATTCGTCCTCTGTGGTTTCAGGTAATTTCTGAACCCAAGTAATGTGTGGTAGGGGAGTTCTGTGTAAAATCCCAGAGAGGGTAAGGGGCTAAAAGTGGCCATTGTGTGAACTTGTGAAAGTGAAGTCTTGGTTGTGGTGGAGAACACAAGATGCTGCAGATGTCAGCACTATGAAAAATCTACCAAAGAGAACTACAAACAGGAAGTAGGACCAGCCCATGAGACAGTTATAAAGATGTATATTTCAAGCAGTAGATCTGGGGTCTGAGCCATATAATCCTTAAACTAAAGTCCATGACATTGGGCATGGAGCTACAGGATTTGACTCTTGCTCCATTGAGTTTTTGTCTTACTTTGGTCCAGTATTTAGTCACTATGCTTCCATTTACCCCTTTTAGAATGGCAATGCACATTCTGCACCATTTTATGTTGGAACTATCCAGTTTGCTTTTTGATTTTAGAAAGAACTACAGTTAAGAAATTGCCTTGAATCTTACAAAGGACATTGGACTTTAAAGCACAGTATTGAGACTATGAAAGATTCTGGAGACTTTATAGTTGGATGAAGTTCATTATGTATCATGATATGCCAATGAGTCTATAGGAGTCATTGAATGGAATATGTTAGCATCCATAGGCTCAGGCACTTAAAGACTTGGTTCTCTATTGGTGGTACTTTTGGGGGGAAATTGTGGAGATTTGCAGCCTTGCTAGAGGAAGCATACCACTATATGCAGGATTTGAGAGTTCAAAGCCTCATTCCAGACCTAGTTCACTCTCTGTTGTGTGTTTGTGGCTGAAGACAAGGTCTTTCACCTTTCTGTTCCAATGGCCTGCTGCCATGCTGTCCCTTTATAATGTACTCTATTCCTCTTTAACTGTAAGCCAAAATAAATTTACTTCTACAAGTTTCCTTCTTCCTGGTATTTTATTACAATGACAGAAAAATCAACTAATATAAGGAGTCAGCAGAATTTTATAAAAAGGATAAATTAATAAATACTTTTGGTTTATTGGGCTGCCCATATAAGAGCATGAAAGCAGTCATAGATAACATGTAAAAAATGAGTGTGGTTGAATTACAGGAAAATTTTGTTTACAATTCAAACTGTAGGATGGATTTGCTTCATAGGTGCGTTTGTTGGCTCTTGTTGTAGACGAAAATAATATGCAATGCAGGAGTATGTAACTATGGACCATTTCTTTATACACTATAAACCTGAGTTTTTGCATCTGCCTAATAAGGACAACAATTCCAGATATCTAAGAGGGTTATTGTGAGACGTGAAAGAAACTGCGGCATAACTAAAAAGGCACATGTAGAAAATTGTCAGTAAAATGTGGCTGCTATTATGATAATCATTAACATTAGGTAAAGCAGTGGGAGTTCTGATGGATAGTATTGATTGTAATGTTGACAAGATCTGGATCACCTAGAAGTCTGAAGGCATGTCCCTGAGAGATTATCTTACGTTAGCTTCTGAACAGGCTTGTGAAAGATTACCTAGATTAGGTTAATTGGGGTTGGAATACCTGTTTTAGCTCTATTCAGCAACATCTAAAGGGGTGAGGTACTGGATCAAATAAAAAGAAGAAAACATGCTAGTAGGAACATTTATTTCTTTCTGCTTACTAACTGGAAGTACCCTGTGACCAGTTGCCTCCAGCTTCTGCTGCCATGACTTCCCCATCATGATAGACTGTGACTTTACACTATGAGTCCAAATAAATCTTTTCTTCCTTGAGTTGTTTTTGTCCTATTATGGCGTGGTGTTAAGCATTCTAAATGAGATTGGTCCTGCTTGCTGTCTGTTACTTACTTTAATTGCTTTAATGAATGCTGAGGCCTGGAGACTGGGCAAAGACAGAGGTAGGAAGGACTAAGGTGCTCGGGCTTTTTGAGAGAGAGAGAGAGCATCTCGGGAGGAGGAAGCCTCCGAGGAAAAGCCAGGAACAAACAAGGAGGACATGTCGTGGGGTAGATTAAAGAAGATCCTGCCACATGGCCTGGAACATTGACATATCGTGGAGAATAATAGTCCAAAGGGACATATGTATATATGGGATTATATTTGGGTAAAAGAATTATGAGCTATCTTAGATGGGCTAGGATTGCACCATTCAGGCCTAGGCTTGTTAAAATCCACGTGGAGTCTGAGTGTATTCATTTATAGTAGCAGGTTAATGACTAACAGCCACTGATCAATTGATGATAATATAAATACTAGTAAATAATTTAATTAGCTATTTTTTTATACAGTCTTGTATTTTTGTCTCTGCAATGTGGAAAGTAAAACACAGAAAATGCGTACCATGAAATGGTACTAATGTTGAGATAAACCTGTCTGTGTGGTATAAGGCCTTAAGAACTGGTTTGTTGGAGGAATATGGAAATATTTGAAACTTTGGGCCAGAAAAGTTTGCTGTAAGCAGTGATAATGGACCATTGAGATTAGATCTTGGAAGGGCAGAATGCTGAGAGAAACATGGAAAATAGAGGTCTGGCTAATGCGGTTTCAAGGGGAAACAAACATTCTATCAAGAATAGGTACATATGTTTTAGGGGGGTTATGTTTCCAAGCAGCAGCAATCAGCATCAGCACAGACTCTTTCATATTGTGAAATGATTGAATTTAGACAGTATTACCTTTACATTATATAAAAGTTGAATTTAACTAATGTAAAGGGAAGCATGATTTAAATGAAAGGAATGTGGTCCTATGGTTCCATTGTATCATCAGATATATATTACAAATGGAAAGCAAGTAAATATAATGATGAATTAATGGGTGAAAGAATCATCATGAATAATAAGAGAAACATAATAGTTGATAGTTGTTGCCAAATGTAGGGTTAATATGCAAAAAGAACAAGCTTGTCTTCCCAAGAATTCCCCTAGGAGTCAATTTGTTGGATTGGATATTCCCTGAGGCTGATACATTAAAGCACTTCTCAAGTGTAAATAGCTAACTGTTGTCTGAATTAATCAAAATGTATTTTAACCTTTAATTTTATGTGATGATGGCATAAAACCACCATCAGGAGACAATAAACTTACCCACCACCCCTGGTATTATTCAATAACTGTAAACAACGCTGCTCGAAAACTTAATAGCTTCGAAGAACTGTAGAAGTATGAAGGCCTTTTGCTAGTTAGAAACTGTTGTTAGAATCCTGACTCAATAAACAAGAGAGATAATGTAGATGCAGTGTGATTTTATTTGTGTCAAGTAATTTTCCCCCAACTTATTAGAAACACAAATGAAATTTCAAAGTCCTAGAAGGAGCTGATTTGTTCTGTGTTTCCTTTATAGAGTGCTGTCTAGAAAATGAGTTTTAAGCAGTTGCTATGTGATTACCAGTTATTAGAGTGGCTGCTGTGTATGGATCCTATGGGAGGTGCAATGAAGTCAGCTAGGCTAATCAGGAGGGGTGTGGCTTAGGGATATTTCCCTGTTGTCTCAGAGAGCACAAAGCTGTAGCAGGAGAAAGATATGCTTTGGGGATCATGATTTGGCTCACTGGTAGAGTGCTTGCTCTAGCCCGTGTGCTGTCCTTGGTTAAGTATGAGTTAAAAAGAAAAGAAAAAGGGAAAGATTGCTTTCTTCCACAGTTATCTCAGTTACAAACTACATGACTGGGGCAGTTAAGTCAGCTGCACTAAATATTTATTTATCATCTTAAAATTGAACTTATAACACCTACCTCATCAATATGCAGTGAGCATGAAATGTTAGAGCTGGATATTCAGTCTTGTAGTAATATGAGACTCAATTGATAGCAATTAACAAATCAAAGTTTTTTGATGCATATGAAGAAGATGTTAACCAACAATTAATTTCCCATTTCCTAAGCAGCCACAGAGCCAGATTTTATAGCCAAGTGGATGAAATACTACATAGTGAATGAAAGATTACATTATGTGAACCAAGGCTATATAGTCCTCCATTGTGTTACAATGAAATGAATGGGATTAGTGACTAAAATCTTAACTGGATCCTTACTGAGCTGGCTAGATAGAATACCCAGAGCCATTTAAGCTACATGTTAGAAATCAATAAATGGAGAAAGAAATTCAAGCAAATTCAATAATGAAAATCAGTTATTAATAAGTAATACCTAATAGGAAGTAATTTAGTGTGGGGTGAACAAACTGTAGTTGTGATCGCAGACTAGATAGACAGCATAGGATGGAAACTAAGATACATTTTCCAAAATTGCTCAAGTAATTCTACTAATTGGTCTAATTCACTTACTTTTAAATGTGGTCACTGCTTTTTGAAGCATGAGGACATTGAAAATTCATAAGACAAGATTTCATGGGAAGCATTTTTCATCCTTCTGACAAGCAGCATCTGAACCTTCATAAAGAAACAGTAAAACAGGCCACCAATAATAGAGGGTTTTTCAGATGTGCTACAAGCTCCCACACTCATCATAAGTGTGTGGTATTTGATTTTGCCAACATTCTGGTAAAAATTCTAAATGCTATGTTTTCTTCAGAGGTTACTACTATGGTAATAAAATGGAGGTTATGCATGATGATATCCTGGTTTTCATGAGTAAACCAAGAGAAGTGATAACTCTCTAGCAATTTTTAATTTGTGCAAATGGAGGTGGTGAGAGGACACATCAATCATAACTGCCCCCCCCCCCCACACACAGTGCTTTTCAGTGACTAATGTCATCATCCACAAGTGTACACTCAGATAGACAGAATTAGAGTTAAGTAGTACTTCAAAGAGCAACTACTTATTGCAGATACTATGCTTCTGGTTATGTGTGGAGGTAGGTTAGGAATTTTAAAACCTTAGGTATATAGGAACTTTATTACATCTCTAGAAAGATGATAGAAAAAAAGGGGGAAGTTGGCTAATGTTGAAAAATATTGAGTGAGGGTGATATTCAGTACAGTCACTATGATTCACATTGAGGTACTGATATAAGGATAATATAGTTTTTCTATATATCATAAGAATAATATTAGATTTTCTCAGAGTACTCAGAGGTGATTGGAATATAAAGGAATGATGCTAGTAATCCCCTCAGAAAGTGTCTGTGTAAGCTAAACATGAATTTATTCTCTTACAGTGAAAACCAGCTGCCAAGTAGGCTAGAAGACTCACGTCAGATGATCAGCAAATATTTCTAAAACAAAATTTAAATAGGAAAGTAACTACTACCATATCACTTGGAGACCACAATGTTAGAAGAAAGAGAGTGAGGTGAGAATCACAGTAACTGATAAAACAAATTGGAATGACCTTGTAACATAATTCCATTTCAGGAATTGATCTATCAAATGGTATGCAGGTCAGTATCCCATCTCTGAGATTAAGGATATCAATTATCTATGCTTATTTCATGCTTTCTATTTATAGACACTGTACAAACCTTCTGCTGTTAATTTTTTCTCTGACTTTTGATGAGGACCCACCTGCATCAATCATACAACACATTTATTTCCGTAATACTGCATTCTTGGTTAGATTGAGGGCTTTCTAAAGCTTTTTACAGTACTACAGTGTACCTTTGAATGTGTTATGTATCATCTTTTTCTGTGGATTCTAATTACTTTCACCAAGTCAAATTATGCAATTTCTGAGGACAATTTTGATAACTCTTTGTTTATGCAAATTCATCTTTCATTCCAGTTGACAACATATAGTGCATGATTCCTCTATAGCAAATATTTTTAATGATAAAATGCTTGTTAGTCAGTAAGAAGTACAGAATTATGACACGTCTCAATTGCTTTGCTTTGTCGGGCTACTTAATTTAATGACATCATGTAAAAGAGGTCATTTACTGAGGACAATTCATTTAGAGACCTCCAGAAGTGAAAAGTGAGCTGAAGTTCTTCTCTCTTAGACACTTCAAAGTCCAAAGATTTCTTTCTTGCAGTATATGTTGTTCAAAGGAAAGATCCATATCGGAAATAATGTTATGCATCTTGAAAAGAGGGCCCACAGAAAAAATTAGGTGGCTAAGCTAACGTAAGAAAGGACTGGTAATCAAGTTACACTCCGAATGTTCCTATTGACATCTAAGACCATGTGTTATGGTAAGAAACTGACTAAATGGGCATTTGAGTTGGAAATTGTGGTACCTCCTTTTTGTTTTAGTTTCCCTAGAGCCTAGTTGATGTTAAATACTTTGTAAATGTTCTGGTTAACTATTCACATACCTTGCTTATTTTTTTAATTGGGCTGTCTGATTAAGTGTTTAAAGTTCTTTATATTCTGGATGCAAGTTCATTATCCTGCTCATCATTAGCAAGTATTTTTACCCACATATAGCTTTTCTTTCTTCCCTCCTACCTTCCATTCTTTATTTTATTCTGTCTTGCTGTGTCCCAGACTAGCCTGCTCCTAAACTACCTAAGTACTCCCAAGTACTTAGATTACAGTGTATACCAATATCTTTCATTTTCTTAATGTTTATGAAAATACTCTTCATTTTGTAAAGCAAATTTATCATTCTTCTTTTCTGGCTTATGCTTTTGGTATCATATCTATGTAGCCAAAGGTCTTATAATGATTTTCACTTTAGCGTGCATTGATATCAATGATCCATTCTGAGTTTTTTATGCTGTTTACAATAATTTGTTTGAAACAATTTTTCCTAATTGAGTAGTTAGGCACTTTTATTAAAAATCAACTGACTATCAAACACAATGTTAATTTCTATAATTAAATTTTTTCTACTACTCCAAATAGCTACCCTACTGAAAATCCTTCAATATATTGATATACTGAATTCCATTTAGATTTTATGACTATCTTGTCAAATTTTACAAAAAAAAGAGCTCTTTAATCTTCTAATCTGTAAGCATGAATTGTCTTTCTGTTCATGGAAATATTCTTTAATAATTTTCAACAGTGCTTTGTGTTTTTCATTATACAAGTCTTAAGTTCTTTTAAATTGTGCTCATATATCTGAATCTGTTTCATTTATATAAATGAAGTTTTTAATAAGATTTATTTATTAATTCAAGTTATAGCTCAGATTTTTATATTCAAATGTTTGAATGTTTGTTGTTAGTTTGCACAAATATGATTAAGCTTTATATATTGATCTTGCATTCTGTGACTTTACAAACATTGTCTAGTAGTTTTGCATGAGGTATATATTTGCATGTTCTTTAAGAAGTTCTACACTGAAGATGATACCACCTACAAACAAAGATTAGTTCATTTCTTCCTTCTTCTACCCCCCAGAAAATAGAAAAGAAGAAAAAGAACGTGACTATGGGACATTTGGACTAGTCCTTTATTATAGAATTAGAAGGGATAGATGAGGATTATTTATGGAAATCCCAAAATCAATTTTCAAATAGCTCTCTACTTGATCAAATTTCCCATACAATCTCAGTACTGCAGTGAGGATTTCTTAGCAAAATCCAAATTCGGCACTTAGACCTCTTTATTATCACAGTTTATGGAATAATGTGGCTATAGAGCAAGCTACTGACAAAGAAACTAACTACTTGTGAATGCAAGCAAGAGCAAGTAGGGATTGGCACAGTGGTTAGTGAGGCACTGATGGATGAAGAGATATTTCTTGGTGCTACAAGATGAGAGCAGTAAGGCCCTGTCAGGGATTAAGTATTGAAAACTAAGCATAATTCTCCAGGAACAAGACCAAAGTACAAATGGTACTTCGTGTTCTGAGAGACCTTGATGGCTACTAAGGATTATGCAATGACTGGTCTTCAGAAGATTCATTATGGGGAAATACATCACCAAGAAACAATGAACAAAGAACTGGTAATTACCAACAAATACTGAGAAACATTAGATGTTAACATTTCTAAGAAGTTGTGCCTTTCTAGCACATCATTCCATTTTTTTTGCAAAAGCATCATCTACCATCTATTTATATAGAGATCTGATGTTTGGCAAGAGTAAGAGTACAAGACCAGCAAAAGAACACCCCAGTTCTTGAGTTTTGTGCACAGATGGTGTTAATGTGTGTGCACAGGATTTTGCAGATGAGTTGGTTTCAAAAGTTCTATGTTATCCAATTGCTTTCCAAGGTCCTCAGTTAGATGACAACACACAAAGGTGGTCCATAAGAGTATAGTTTGGTAGCAGTTGGCAGTGGTATGAAATGGTGAGGCCTAGAGAGTCAAGAACTACTGTAGGCTGGAAAGTCAGTCTTTAGTGGAGATTTGTCTCTGTTCAGGCAGCAAGAACATGCTGCTGTTACAGTAACTACAACAGGACATCTTAAGCACATGTCCTTAAATAACTTACTTGGTCATTATTGAAAACCGTTAGACTTAGCCATATATATGATCAAACCTAAAATAGGAACATTAGTGTAGATACAACTAAGCTTGGATTGGCAGGCTTAAAGTATGTTAACTGCTAAAGAGGATAGTCTTCAAAGAAAGTTGACAGTATTTAAGCAGTATTTAGTTCAAATGCCATATAATCTGGTTTGCCAAGAGTTAAGAAGTTCAGCATGTTGGGGACGCAGGAGTCCTTAGATGGCAGCACAACACATAGCTGTATGTAAGGGTTGCAGAAATTTAGTTCCAGGATGATTGGCTTCTATTAGCACTACAGTCTGATTAATAGGTAGACCAGAATCCAGATTCAGATCTCTCGATGACAAGGATATTGTCAGATATGGTGATGCCACTATGATTGCAAACAAAGGACTTGAATGAACAAGTCATTAAGAGAGAGTTCAGTAAAGAAGTGTATCAAAGCATTGGGTTCAGTCCTAGGCACACAGGCTATGGAACTTGGATGAATAGAATCAACCACGATTTCATCCATTAGTAGGGATGTGAATTTTATTATATTGTCAGAGTTATTTTTTTGTGGCTCCAGACTAGAAAGTCTTGTATGCAAACTTTCAGAACTCTTGAAGGGATTGATCCTAACTACAAAGTTTCTATTAATTATCTTCACCATTGTTGTTAGGTCAAGTGCCGTGAAGGGCTATGTTCCAACCAACAAGTTCTGGTTGCTCAAATTACTGGAGATGTAAATGTTCGTGACTGGTTTGAGACTGATGCCACAGCAACTCATTTGTATTTTTAAGTGCCTGAAAGTGTACAAAACACTAAGGCCAATGGTGAGACAGGAATGAGTTTACAAAGTGATCTATTCTTCTCTTACTAGTGAGCTAGCTACATTTTTCTCTTTGATGGAGTTCGAGAACGTTTAGCAAGGCAATCTCTTGTGAAATGACCAGCCTGGCTGCAATAAAGACATACCTGAGTTTCTTGCTGGCGAGCTCTTTTGGCTGGAGTAACAGGCAGTTGGGCTCCCTGAAATTTTTTGGGCTCATTCTTGGGTAGTGGACCTATGGGGCCAAAGAAGGATCGCTGGTGGTTTGTGGAAGCAAATGTTGGGACATGATTTTCTGACTGTAGGAGCTCTGGCCTATCTTTGTGTTTTTTGTCCAGCTGAATGCACTGTGTGATCAAATCTGGTAAGTTTCCTATTATATCTGTGATTTCTTCATCATGAGTGGGCTCAGCTTGTTCCTTTTTGAACCGGTTGCTCTTACTGGTCTCACCATAATTCAGCTTTTTAGCAAGAATTTGGGAAGTAGTAGTATCCTGCTGAGAGTTGTCTCTCTTGTCAATCTTAACATTCATAAGTGGAGTCATTTCTTGTTTCATGGGTTCACCAAATGACTGCTGGAACTCAAGAACAAAGTTCTCATATTGTTTCAATAGATTAATCTGGTTGGACTCAGATAAAACATCACAACTTTGCATCTGCTGGGATAGGTAGTCAAAAAAATGCTTGACTCGGGCATTATCTGCAGGATTGGAAATCTCCACAGTCGTCAAATAGGTGGCCACCTGAGCAAGAAAACCCATCACACTAGTTGTGTTCCCATGAAATTGAGGGAGGTGGACACCGGAGTAGGGTACAGACATCATTGGGGTACTCAGGATAGGTACAACCTGCTCCCTTAAAGTGGGGTTATCATCAGTCAAATGCTCCATTTGTGGTTGCTGATTCAGATTGTCTTCGCTCAGGGTCGGAGGTGATTTTGTGCACTTCTCCATTGTGTATCCTGGTATTATGTAGAACTGAATAGAAATTCAGTATCAATACCAAGACCAAGGGACAGAGCGGTGGTTTGGTTTGGGATCAGAAAAGACAGAGTCATGTAGAAGCAGGAAACAGCTGTTCAATGTCACTAGAGAATGATGAGCGTTGAGCTGAAGAGATGGCACAAAAATGTTTTCTGCTTATCACTGCTTCTTCTTCATGGAGAATGTCAGTGTTCTACATGTTCAGATAACACAAATCACCTTAGGACACACAGAAAGGATTTGAATTAAGAAAAAAATATATAATAGACACAGTAATTTTCTCCTCCAACACTTTCTTTGTAAATGTAGACATTAAGCTTCATATGAATCCATTAGTCTAGAGTGTCTTTTATAATCACTGTTAAAGGATTTTAGATTAGAATTCAAAATAGTTTTGGCAATCATGCAGAGCAACAAAGTTTATAATTTCACAGATTTAAAAACAGAGACTTAGAGAAACAAAAATGTTTGTCTAAGGTTACCCAGCTAGTTAATATCAGACTTGGTATGCTCATCAGGCCAATAACCCCAAAGAGCACTTCCATCAGCTATTCATATTCTGTTATGAAACTTCATGCTCCTGACCACTCAAAACTTGATCAAGAAACAAGAGCTGATCTTATCAGAGTTTTTTTAAGTATTATTTTTTTATTTTAATTAATTAATTGGTTTTTTTTTGGTTTTTCAAGACAAGGTTTCTCTGTGTAATAGCCCTGGCTGACCTTGAACTCACAGAGATATCAAATGCTGGGATTAAAGGCATGTGCCACCATGCCAGGCAGAGATGTTTTTAGGAGTACAGAAAACCAAGTCCCATGAAAGACTCACTGAATAACTTTCCACACTTTCTCAAGATCTCCAATGTGATTAGAATGTGTATTGTACTTTGAGAATTATTTAGTCTAAATTGGAATAATCACTGATTGTATTTCATACTCACTACTTTAAATTTTCATTGCTGCCAGATATCCAAATGCTGTTTTGTTAATATATTTTTTCTACCATGTCCTTGTTTGGGGTCACATTTTTGTTGACAAGGAAATAATTATGACATCACAAGTAAGACAAACACATAGGATTGAGAACTTCATGAATAAAAATTGAATGTTCTTAAAAGTATAAAGATCAAAATATTTAACACTCCAAAAACTGATAAAAATATAAAGTAAGAAATAAAAATGAAACATAATCCCCAAACATATGACATGTCAGTTAGTTTGAATTATTCTTTTCTTTAGTTCCTTTCATTGTCCTTTCCTTTGTAGCATACAACTTAAATGTGCTTCAGTTGGCTACCAGCATGCAAAAAATTATATCACTTAATCTTTCAAAATATAAGTTTCTCATTAGATAGGCCATGGACCTAGAGAAAAACCAAATGCTATTGTTCTGCTATTGGGATATAGCAATAAAATGACTCCTAATAACATTCTGCTCCACCCATAGATCAGAGTCTTGCTCAGCCATCATCAGAGAAGCTTCCTCCTGCAGTAGATAGGGGCAAATACAGACTCATAATTGGACAATGTGTAGAGACATCAGTCCTAAATGGGATGTTTTCATCAAACCCTTCTTCCCCAGGGCTCAGGGAGCTATGCAGAAGAATAGGCAGAAAGATTGTAAGAGCCAGAGGGGGAGAGTTAACCCCAAGGAAACAGTGTCTTCCAGACACAACAGGGCTGATGCATATATGAACTCATAGAGACTGTGACAGCATGCACAGGGCCTGTATAAGTTCAAGTCAGATAGGGTTCCAGTGCTAGAAGAGGGGAAGTGAACAACTCCCATCTCTAACCAAAAACCTATCTCCAACTGACATCTACTTGCAAAGGAAAATTAGATTTTTCCAATAGTCTCATTGGGTATATTAACCACACTTAAGTGTAGGCCCATGTCCAGCAGTATATGGCCAACACAAAATGAACTCAGTGGTATAGTTTTGTATATTGTTTTGTTGTATAATGCTTTATTTTGGGATTTCTGTTTTACTGACATTTTGCTTGTATATTACAATTTCTGATTTTGTGGTTTTGGTGTGTGTGTGTGTTTCTTATAGATTGTATATGTATCAGTCCTCTACAGACAAATTCTTGCTCACCCAAAAGTTGTGTGGCTCTGGACAAATTATTTAATCTCTCTGAGAATCACTCTCTAAACTTTAATATATTACTAATATACTATAAGCACAGCATTTCTCTCCATATATATATATATATATATATATATATATATATATATATATATATAAATGTTAATGTCTGTATGTACAGATGTTTTTGAATATGTTCATATGAAGTTCATGGATCACAGCAGTTCTTCTATGGAATTGTTCATGTTGTATGTATTCCAGGCAGTAATGTATAGCCCCTGCTCTAAGTCAAAAATGAGTTTTAAATTATATTTATCTTTTGTCTTAATAATAGTTATGAATGCTATTATCAAAGTATAATGTTTCTCATGTGTACCTAATCTATTTTTGCAGTAAAATAAACAAAGCTATTCATAAAAATATATGCTTATAATGCCTACCTCATAGTGTTTTTGATGGTTAACTGAAATGAAAGGAGATTGGCATTGGCATAGTTTCATGTAGATGGCAAAGGCCCCAAAAATGTTAGCTATCAGTTTTCTGGGTCCATAGTTGTGTCATTTGTGCTGTATAATTCAAGTTTCACCTTCTCAGATTTTCAAACGGTAACCCAGAACATTACTGTTTATTATATAATATTTCCTGCAGTATCTGGGGAAACATCCCATAATTAAGCCATTAAAATTTCAGCAGGAAAATGTCTGAATATTCATACTGAATTGGTTATAGATGAAATTCATGTCAAATCAGGTCAAGTTTTACTGCCAACTGGGCTTTAGCAACAAATTAATGAAAAAGTGGCTTACATCTCATACATCTCTTTCAGAATTGAAGTAAGAAGGGATTGTGGACATCTAGTAAACTTCTTTTTTAAGTTAGAAGGGTATGATTAAAACTTTTCCTTTATTGTCTCGGGCTTTTGCCTTTTCCTTCTATGGTTAGCAACTTCATAACTTTGTGAAGGCTCATGATTCTATACAAAATTATGTATTCAATGTGGGTTAGCATTTAGTTTTTCTAATTATGTAGCAAGGGTGAAACACTTATTAAAATTAAAAGCATTAGCCTACATGCAGATCATACAATGCCATTGTTGCCAATGGCAAATGCTCATTCCCTCAGAAAAATCTATCTGGTCATTTCATTTGGGAAATTACTTTTTCCTGAAGTCATTGATCTTCTATTGGACTGCCCATAGAAGATGCTGTTGCAAAGACTGCCAGTCTAAAGGACCTGGCCTTAAAGAGCCATAGCAGAAACTTCAAATGCATACATTTTGGAGCATCAGGCTAGTGTAGCTGGATGAGATCTTATAGAAACTGCATGGATGCTTTTGCTTAACATGTACATGTTTCAGCTGTGAAAACCATAACAACAAATGACTATTATGTTTATAGTCACTTAGCTCAAAACTATAGTTAATAGTTTTTCTGGAAACAGAATTCTTTGAGACAACATTTGAAGAAATCTCTTTGTATAGATTAGATCTGGAATGTCCACAAAGAGATCATGTACTAAGGGTTTGGTTTTCATCTTGGCTCAATTAGAAGGTGGTGGAAGCCTTAAGAAGAGGAGCTTAATTAATAGGCACAGATTATTGATGTAAGTTTTCAAAGGGGACACTGGATTCATGGTCCATTCTTTATTTCTCTTTTCACTTCCTAGCCTCTATTAAAATTTGCTTCCACCCTGCTAAAAAGCCCCAAAGCAACTGTGCTGACTGGAGATCAAAATCTCCACATTGGTGAGCAAACATTAATGTTTTTCTCCCTTAAGCTGATTATGTCAGGCACTTGATTCTAGTAACAGAAAGTTGACTATCACAGACCAGCAGTGCTCTGTTGCCTACAAGAAAACTTTGTGACCTTACACTGCCTTATTTTTAAGCTATTTGATCTGAGATCATGCAACCACACAGAAAAGCTACAATTCATTCTTGAGCTTCAGAACTTCTAAGGAAATCTGTGGTCACAGGTGCTAAATCGAAGCATCAATCCCTCCCCTAAGGGTGAGCAGAGGAGCATGTGTTTGGACTTTTATATATATGTACTTACTTCAGAAGAATAACCTTAGACAAGATCTCTTTTCTATCTCTGAAACTAACTGTCTTTATCTGTATATTGATGAATATTGGGCTTCTTAAATTTTAGCATAGTTCAGAAATTCTAACTCAAAATGTTAGCAGAGGAACACAGGTGTGCTTTCATACATATTCCAGGTAATACTTATTTAAGTGGTCCTCAGATTTGATCATGGGAATATTGAATATTTGAGACTGACCACACACACACACACACACACACACACACACACACACACACACACACA
>CAJQZJ010034502.1:590226-620239 GCA_907164525.1 Lophiomys imhausi | reverse complement strand
ACACACACACACACACACACACACACACACACACACACACACACACAGACACACACACACACACACACACACACACACACACACACACACTGACCTATCCACCCACACAGACACAAATACAAGGTTCACAGAATCTCTTGGGATTTTAACATACCATTTTTTTTTTTATTTCGTCTATGGAGAATATGGGACATTGGCTCTTAGATGAGATCTAGCAATATGAATACTAAATAAAGTCCACAGGCAATGCTGATGGGGAAATTTCAGTTAATACTTTTAAGAAACTTCAGGTGTGGTGCTTTTCTAAGGATCATTTTGATTTTAGCACTATCTACATTTTTTGATGGAGGATGGAGACAAGTTTTCATTCTTTAGCCTACATTGAATTGAAACTTATGTTTCTTCCTGACTTTATCAAAGTTAGTTGCCAAGATTGCAGGTATGTGTACATCAATACTGTCATTTTTAGAAGTAAAATAATACATATCTCTCAAAGTAGCCCCCAAAGTATGTGATGTGTGGATTGTTTTGTTCTAAGCCTCCATGACTTCATAAACAGCATTCCAATGCAGGACAGTCTAGGTACATAACATTTGTATAGTTTTGACATAAAAGATCATAGGCAGCAATCAAGCTGTCCCTGGGTTTTTGGGGGGGGATTTTGTGGCTTTCTTCCAAAGGAACATAACATTCTATTCTTCACTGTCTGTGAGTAACAGAGGCGTTGTCCACATATCCCCATACCATAAATACAGCAGTCCAGCTGAGATGACTTCTGTCATTTTGCCCATTGTGATGAATCAGATCTTAGATTTTCCTTTCATTTCTGTCTCCCTCAGCTGGACCCATAGCTTAGCTTCTTGCAAAATCACAAGTACCATGATTATTCTGTCCCAGTTCCCGAGTTTTCCCTTATAATGTGTCTACAGTCTATTAAGGAGCCACACTTCTTACATGAGGATTCTTGCTGCATAGGTTTTCCTATCTACATTCCCTAAGACTTATATCTCTCAATCACCAATTTCATGTTCATTACTTCATTTCCTTACTGCAACTGTGATGTTTTTCAAGTTATAAACCAAGCTACTGAGATAGTAAGTCTAAGTTGGGGAGCAAGGGATAAGTTTGACACATGAGCAGTATTCTTCAAATGACTCTCATGTAGACTGTTTTATTCTCTGAGACAAGGAAAAAGCTATTTAAAGATAAAATTAGGAGAGTGGGAATAGAGATGGGTGGCTCTGTCTGTGAGAATAGTTCTGAGTTCTATATCATTGGAGGATAAACAGAACTATAATTCCTCCATGGTGGGACATTAGAATAGAGACTCTAAGAATCATAAACCAGCGACACATCATAAAAGTGACATTTTTCTTTCAAACCCATAGATTCCATAACTTTCCTGAACACAGAGAGAAGCCATGAGGAAATGGCTGCTAAGTGATATACAATCTAGAATATCAACTACATATCTACCACTGAACCCAAACTTTACCCCACTGTGTACCTATATGCTAGTCCGTGTTCCTGGAGGAGACTCAATGGCCAAGATATACAGGTCTTGTTTACCAATTTGCAGGCTTAGTTTGGTTTCTTTGTTGTTCCCTTTGCTCCCATCATTTCATACAGTACATGCTGCTTCGAGTAAACAATTAGGGAAAGAGTGGAAAAATTCTATTCCACAGACTGCAAATGGTCATAAAATGACTCCTTTAAATTTGAAATGAAAGGTCTTCTCCTGCATTCATGCTTCCTGCTGTCTCTTTCATCTTTAATTTATTAAGTGCAATTCACTTAGTGCTGAACTCCAATTGCAACTGATGAGCTGACCGAGCCTAGCCCACTTAGAGTCAAGCTTCTTTTGTATTTGCAGGTCCCTGTGGTGGTGGGCAATCTGCTGCTCTGTTCAAGGTAGAGTAAGCAACTTAGAATATATCTAGTATATATCCAGTATATATCATGTTTTGTGATCTTCTAAAAGACTCAGTTTAGTAGAGAGGTTTTCAACCTGTGGGTTGTGACCCTTTGAGGTCAAACAAAACTTTCACAAGGGTCACATATCCTGTGTATCAGATATTAACATTATGATTCATAACAGTAGCAAAATTTCAGTTATGAAGTTACAACAAAAATAATTTTATGGTTGGGGTCATCACAATTTAAAGAACTATATTAAAGGGTCATAGCATTAGGAGGGTTGAGAACCACTGGATTAAAGAAACTTTACAGATGAAGAATGTGAGAGTCAAGAAACAGAAATTGGCTTGAGAAATGTTCATGTGCCACTGTACTATGGTCTAATCCCAAATCCTTCCTAGTTACTCTTTTCTCTTCACAAAACATTGACTAGGAGTAAGCAATATGAAGATTATATGCTCCCTGACACTCAAGAACTGAAAGAGGACACTATGATGGAGACTTAACCTGAAGCAATAAATAGATATTTTTTTTTAAAGAACTGGCATTCTGTTATTCCAAAGCTGGTAACATATCACACACATTCAGAGTATCTTATGAGTTCTAAATATCTTCCTACTATTTCATTTATCTTTCTGATAAGCTGTGAAGTAAGGAAGGCATGATTTCCACATTCAGTACAACTGGGCAAAACAAAAAAAGAGAGCATATAGTTTGAAAGAAGTAATAGAGTTCTGATGGGAGTTGGAGTGGGAGCAAGGAGTGGATATGATTAAGGTATATTGCATGTTTCCATGAAATATTCAAATAATAAATTTTAAAAAGTTGTTTAAGAATTATAGCTATTTGGTGTTAGATTTGAAACTCCTCGTCATATGCATCTAACACAACTATGTCCTTTGAAGCAGTTTTAAATGGTCATTTAAAAAAATCTTCAAGTTTGAAATGAGATATTTTCTTTTTTTTTTAAAGATTTATTTATTTTGTATACAGTATTCTGTCTGAAGGTATATCTGCAGGCCAGAAGAGGGCACCAGATTTCATTACAGATGGTTGTGAGCCACCATGTGGTTGCTGGGAATTGAACTCATGACCTCTGGAAGAGCAGCCAGTGCTCTTAACCACTGAGCCATCTCTCCAGCCCCCAGAAATGAGATATTTTCAATCAATATCCCAATTTTAAATCTTAACCCAGGGTTTGAGACCTGAGCAAATGACCTCAATGAGCCTTAGTTTTTACATCTGTAACATCTATGTTGCAGAAAGAACCATATGTATTTACATATAACAGAGGCAATAACATATGTATGGTTACTGGCACTGAGCAGATATCAACATTAGAAACCATTTATAGGGTTATATTTTCTGCAGACCCTGGAAAGTTTCTATCCAAATATCTTTGTCACCAGCATCTGGAGATCTGTATTGTTATAGAAAAGTAATTGAGTCCAAGTCTCCTGATATCCAGCAAGGAAATGGCTTAATGTAAGTCATTTAATATATTACCTGCCTTCATTTCTCTTTTGGAATACTTGTATCTCTTGTAATGACTTATTAAATGTCTATGTCTCCTATTAAACTATGAGATTTAAAAGGATAATGAAAAAATCCAATATCATCTTTATATCCCCAGGGCCCAATATCCTTCTTTGTACATATAGAGGCACTTAGTAGGTCTTCTTTAAATTGATGACATTTTTTTATAGAAGCCATGGATATAACTAGATATTAGAGGGGTGGTTTTACTATTCCTGTTCACTATATAAGACATCTTTTAGCCTTTTTAATCTGAGCAGAAAACCCATCCACATGACAGTGCATCGTAATATTTTCATACCACAGATGCATTAGAATTATAGGTAAAGAGCTATGGAAGTTGGGCTAATGTTCAGAAAACAGATGGCCAAACCCGATACTTACTTCAGTGATTTCTGCTAGTGCAGTGAGAAGAAGCCTTGGGTACTCTTGAAATATGTTTTGTTTGGATGGATGTGTAATTTAGTTTATGTCTCTTCCCCCCTTAGAGTAGTTTTCCACTATCCCAGTCCCTAAATCAAAATTATCTAGAGACGAAATAAAGATAATTACAAATTAAAGAAATCAGGGATTATTCAAAGACATGGCATTTAAAACTATGGGAGGATCACTTACCTCTCAAGTATTGTTCTTCATAAATAATTGGGCAATGAGTTGAGCAAAGGTGAAATTCTGTAGAATGTAAAAATATAAGGTTGAAACAGGTGGGATTCTCTCAGTGTTTGACCACCACCAGTAGCAATTCTATTTTTGTATCCTTATTACTAGAAGTATCCCTTTCCGTTTGGTGGCCTTCCTTAACTCCTCAACCTTGACACAGACACTGATTTATATACATCTGAGGACTCTACTTGTTGCTTACACACTGGCACTCTTCTTAAGCATGTTTGTGTCCTTAAGTTTCATTTTCATTCTTCATAAACAGAGCTTATCACATCCACCACAGATGGGTGATCACTTCCATTTCATTTAATAAATCATTAGTGAATGTCTCTTTTGTGCCAGGCACTCTGTTGGACACTAAGAAACAGTAATGATCCCCCATGAGGCACAAGGATTCCAGAACAATGGAAACCATGCATGTAAACTGCTTAACTTAGCATCTGTTTCATAACATCCACTTAATAAGAGATAGCTACTGTTTTAATACTGGATATATGAAGATATATATACTAATTAGCACAGGCTCTGAAATGAGATCTCCATTCAGTTCTGATTTAATGACATGAACTTTATGTAACAACTCTGAGAATTTAGGCTTCATCTATGCCTAAATATCGTCCACTATAAACTCTAAACTGGAGTCCTTCATAGCTTTTTGTAAGTTTTGGAGATATAACTTATCCTTTATAAAGGAGAATAAGTCAACTCTGAAATTTGTCTAGGCTGCTCAAGAATAAAAGGCATCTCGAACTTACTGAAATGTGCTAAAACAAAAAGGAAAGTAAATGTAGAATATTGTTAGAAAGACTAATCACTGGTGACAATGCAAAGAATGACACTTTATAGGTCGCTGGTAAACAGCTCCCTTCTTAATATTCACTACATGTGAGAAAACACTCTCACTATACTTACGATTTTTCCTTATAACAAATTCAAAATGCCAACTTAGAATCCCAGATTGAGAAAGGTCATGTCTAATTCTTTTTTCTAATAAATCACATTCCAAATAATATCTAACTTTCTATGCATAAACTGACATAAAATCTGTTTTATTGGATATATAATTTATTAAAATAAAATGAATTTATTTGAAAACCACAGTTAATGCTTTTGCTTTGCAAATCAGGTCACACTATGTAGCCCAAACTGGCATGGAATTTTCCATGTAGACCAGGCAGGCTTGAACTTGGAGAGATACACCTGCCTGTGCCTCCAGAGTGCTGGAATTAAAGGTCTGCACAACCATATTTGGACTCAGTTAATGAGCATTGGCAAATATATATATCTGTTTAACACCACCACATCTGAGGTATAGAAGATTTCTACCACACTCAGATTCAGTCATTTTTTTCAGTTAGTTTGCCTACTGTTAGTTCTACGACACCACTAATCTCCTTTTGGCTCCTAAAGGTTGACATTTTTTCAACATTTTATGTGAGTTGTATCATTAAACCTGTGGCCTTTTATGTCTGGTTTCTTTCATTTATAATATTTTCAGGACTCACCCATATTGTGGCATGTCTCAATATTTACTTCCCCTGAATTGCCAAAACTATACCAGAGTATGTATTTTATTTTATGTCTGTGTATTTTATTTTTTTGTGGTTGATGTACTTTCTGAGTTGTTTTTAGTTTCAGAGAAATAAAAATAAAGACACTATGAAAATTTGCATAGAGTTTTGGGTTTGGACATATATTTTCTGGTTCTCAGATTCATTGAAGTACACTTGAAAATGAGAATGCTGTGTATTTAAGGTATAACATGATATTTTGGCATATTTGTGCACAGTGAAATAATTTGGTTTTTTTTTTGTTTATTTTTTATTTCTTCAAGTTACATCTCAATCGCAGTCCCCTCCCTATTCCCCCTCCAGTCCCACCCTCCCACCCTCAACCCCCCATCCTCTTCCCTTTTTTTTTTCTTTTAAGTTTAAGGTATATCTTATTTCCCCCTACAGTTTCCCCTTTCAGTCCAACAAATGGCTCTTTCTCTTATAATAATAAATATAATACAGTACAACAGAGGTAATTAGGCAACCGTTATGAGGGTTATATGGCTTAACGTACATTCCCAATGACCAGTCCATATGTATTTGGTATCTGACTTTAACATTCTACTATCTAAACATCTCCATGAGTTTAAAGGTCTATATCTGACTCAACATTCATACTAATTGCAACACAATTTTAAAAGTATCTTCTTAGATGTATAACACTCTCTTGACTCCTAAACAACTCAAAATTTAATTATGAGACTCTAGCTATCTGTTCTTCAATCACCTCAGAGACCTGAGAGGGATAAATATATCTGATTTTATAGGAAGTACAGGGTCTGCAGCTTCCTAAACTAAGAAATGACATACCAGTGGCTGCCTGGACAGTTCCCATTTTCTCTCCATACATGACAACATCGCTCTTCAGTCATTTGGCCCTGCTTCTCTGACACACATTGATTGTAGAGCAGGGGTTATGAAGGACTTGCCTACCCTGTCTTGGCAAAGCTAGGCTGTCGACTTACCTGCTTCCAGGTTTTGTCCTTTTTGGACAGCATTCTGTCTACAGTTGGAGCAAGGGGCTTTTCCTACCAAGAGATAGGCTTGTGACTAATTCAATCATCTCCCACTGGAGATTCTTCGATGCTCATCTTCTACTTGGAGGAGAATAGGGGGTGCTGTCAGGAGTTGATATGTCTTGATATAAAAAAATCTAAAGTTACGGAAACATCTTTGAATGCCATATTCTGCAGATCTCTTAAGGTTTTTGAAGAGGCCCTATCTATCTCTTATATTAGGGTAAGCAGATGTTGCTTGTCTCTTAGCAGGTTGATTTCTGATTAGCTTAGCAAGTAACTATAATAGGCTGTCATAGTACCTAACAGAATGACTGGCTTGCATAACCATTAGTTTGCATTTCTTAATTATCCTAAACAGTTTATGATAGTTAGTCGAAAAAGGCAGAAACATCACATTTCATTTTTTTTCATTACCTCCTAACCCTTCCATCCCATTTCTCTTGGGTGGGGTGTCCTTATATAACAGTCCCTCATCTCAGTTGAGAGGTCGTATGAGGGCCAAGAGCCTCTTCATTCATTGGGGATCTATGAAGCAGTACCATCAGTGAAAAGTGTCTCGTTGCCTGGGAGAGAGAACTACTAAATAAACAAATCAATAAGCATACAATAGATAAAAAAGACTAAAAAATAGAAAAAATATAACTAATATATAAAAAATAAATAAAAAATAAAAATTAGAAATAAGAAGTCTATGTCCAAGTTCTCTTTGGTGTGTTAGTTGTAGTATTGATACCTGTAGGGGTTAGATAAATTAGATTTAGAAAATATATAGGGGTTTCTGATACTGTCGCTTAATTCAGGGCATGAAGAGCATTATCAGCATGATGTCAGGAAAAACAGGAAAGACTTAATAGACTGAAAAACAAGGGTGAAGTCAGGAAAAACAAGAAAGACTCAATAGACTGAAAAACAAGGTTGAAGTCAGGAAAACAGGAAAGACTTAATGGACTTGAAGAAACAAAGTATCTGGCCTGACATTGTTTTCAGCTGCTAAGTGGGCGGAGCCCAAATTAAGCTGAAACAGAGTTCCTCCTATTTAAGGACAGTGCATGGAGCCCAGAAAGAGAAGAGGACCCTGATGCTAGAGAGCTCCAAGAGTCCTGCTGAAAAAAGTGCTGGCCATCATTTGATGGCCAGATTTCCCTGAAGCAGAAAGAAGCTGGTGAGCAAAGAAAGCCTGAGCAAGACACCAAAAGGCCAAGAACTAAACCCTGTGGCTCAGCTTTTGCCTAGAGGGGTTTGATCTGTCCAAACAGTGGCCTAAAGGAAACGGTGCCTGGCTTTAAGGACTGAGGCAGAGCAGCTGAGTTCCTGATTCAAAAGAAGTAAGTTGGCCTGCAGACGGCTGGGGTCTCCCACAGAGAAGAAAGCATGAAGCCTTATTTAAGGTGAGACTGCAATAACCAACTTACCCTGACGAACCTGCATCTGAGAGATCCAGAAAAAGGACTGCTAAGTGCGTTAAAGAATCTACAACAAAGACTTTGTTCCTGATGAATGAAGACCTGCCCCAGAGACTGTATCATTCTAAAAGGTTATGAAAGTAGTTGTTATAATTATCAATAGGTTTAGTGGATAGGTTAAAGGGGTTGTAGGAATTTATAGGATTAATAGTTAAGAAAATGTTGGTGTTTGTTATAAGTGAATTTAGTAATAAATAAATAAGTGCTAAATAATAATTTAAAAGTTCGGTTACAGATACCTTCTACTATATAGCTAAAATCCTACTATAAGTGAATAAATGCCATATGTGTCCTTCAGAGTCTGGGTTAGTTCACTCAGGATGAGCTTTTCTAGTTCCATCCATTTGGCTGCAAATTGCATAATTTCATTGTTTCTGATAGCTGAATAGTATTCCATTGTGTAGATGTACCACAGTTTTTTAACCCATTCTTCTGTTGAGGAACATTTGGGTTTTTTAAAGAATCAAAAATTCCAGAATTGTCACTACAGATGTAGCCTTGTTGAAGGTGTGCCACTTGGGATGAGTTTTTAGATCAGGATATAAAGTTCTCAGCTACCATTCCAGCGTTATGCCTGCCTACTTCCCACCAGAGTGCTGATGGACTAACATCTAAAACTGTGAACAAACCCCAACTAAATGCTTTCTTTTATAGGAATTTCGCTATATATGTTATGTCTTCACAGCAATAAAATAGTAACAAAGGCAGTATATGTGTGTGTGTGTGTGTCTCTGTGTGTATGTGTGGGTAGGTATGTGTATGTATGTGTGTGTGTGTGTGTGTGTGTGTGTGTGTGTGTGTGTGTGTGATTGGATTTCGTAAATATGGAAGCTTTTTGTGAAACTTTTTTATCATCCCTGGATATTTCAATTAATATGTGAACGACACAGATTATCCCAGTTTTGTAGATGCCAAAGTCAAAGAAATCCACCATGGAGGTCAAATGTCCCAAATATATTTTTGTTTACTGCTGCCTTTGTCTGAGCCATGAGTAAATGGCTAATGTTTTGTCCAGCTAACTAAAGGGGAATGCCAAAAGCTTTACAAAACAACAGGCCTTGGCTTATATGTCAAGTTTAGGATGGTAGAGAGGTAGTAGACATTCACACAGAAAAGCCCACAATTTAAATGGAATGCCATCACCTGGAGAAAAGTTATTTATTAGGGTTACCAAGGAATTTTCTGGTTACTCCAGATATCCTACTGATTTATACAAATACAAATGTAGAATAGAACAACATCACATTTGCTTTAAGAGACACTGTTTTGTGTTCCCAAGGAGATTGGTGATTTTTGTAAGACCTATTGATTTCTCTAAAATAACAGGAATTATTCTTGAACCCCCTTATCATTGGCTGAGAAGATGAGGGGCTGACAATTATTTCAGTCCCTCATCATTTCAATATTGAAATACAATTTCAGTATTAAAAATTTTTGATAGTGAAGAACAGGCTGAGAGGTTTTTACCCCTAAATTTCTATACCTCTTCCAATTCATTCTATTCCAGTTTTGTATTTTATTATTAAACATCTCAAGTTCCATAACAATTAAATTGAATAAAGTTCATTAAAAAAGAAACCTCTGTTACAATGCTTATAAATAAAATAATATGCAAAAGAATCAAATATTTGAACATGAACATCTGATAAAAGACCTTATTTAAATAAACAAAAGAAACAGAATATGTGTTTAGATTTAATAAATGAATGAATTATCCTTAGGGAGAAATGCTGAAATTAAAGAACTAATTTTTAATCTTTGTTTGTACCTCATCAATTATTGTCAAGGTATGATCACCTGACTCATTTGTGATATATTTTCCTAGTTTATCCTTACATTGAGCATTCTTCTCTGTCCCCGTCTGAACTTTCCACCTCCCTCTATCTCTGCCTCATACCAGAAGTGAGTACAAATGCAAAGGAAGCCAATTACTGGTAATGTGTCATGAGGACACGGGATTTGAATCATTACTTCTGGTTTATAGTCCTCATGCAACAAATTTAAGTAGCTGCTCAGTCTCAAAAGCAAGTTCAAATCTCAACAAAATGAAAACACCAGAGCTGCTCTGAAAATAGAGCAGAGAAGTGAAGTCTAGTATAAGAAAATATCAGTCTCCAAGTTAAAGAGTCAGGTAGGCAGACAGAGAGAACTCCAACTTACCTGAGTAGAAACTCATGAGCTGAGACTTCTGCAAGAGTCAAAGTGAAGGTAGTAAAGCCTGAGTTGCAGCATGTAAGTTACCTGAGGATCAGAGTCGACAACAGCTTGTGAGTTTAACTCCACCAATGCCTTCAGGTTCTCACGGTGAAGATCATAGAAAAAAAGAACAAAAACTCTCCAGTGTTATCAGTATGTGGAAAGGGAAAGTAACCATTACGAAATTCAGCAGAGCGTTCTGTTCTTAACAAAATATGCCTTGAGGAGAAAATAGTTAGTCAAAATTTAATCTGAGGAATTTTTTTGTTTGTTTGTCTTTTTGAAACAGAGTTTCTCTGTGTAACAGCCCTGGCTGTCCTGGACCTGCTTGGTAGATCAGGCTGGCTTCAAACTCACACAGATCTACCTACTTCTGCCTCCCCAGTTCTGGAATTAAAGGCATGCACCACCACACCCATCTAATTTGGTAGATCTTTTTTTGTTTGTTTGTTTGTTTATAACTTCAAGTTACATCTCCATCAGAGTCCCCTATCTCCACCCCTCCCAGTCCCACACACCCAACCTCTCCCTCCCTCCCACCCATCTTACTTCTCTGGAGTGGGTTGCCCTTACATATCAGACCCCCTCAGTTCAACAGTCATATGAGTGTTAAGAGCTTCCTCTTGCACTGGGGGCCTACATAGCAACTCCATTAGGGCAAAGGGTCCCACTAACAGATAACAAGGTCTATGTTCCTATTACTTTTGGTGTATTGGTTTTAGGATAGTTATCCTGTACTATATGGCTAAAATACAATTATAAGTGAATAGATGCCATGTGCATCTTTCTGAGTCTGGGTTAGCACACTCAGGATGAGATTTTCTAGTTCCATCTATTTGGCTGAAAATTACATTATTTGCTTGTTTCTGAAAGCTGAGTAGTATTGCATTGTGTAAATGTACTAGTTTTTTAAAATCTATTCTTCAGTTGAGGGCCATCTGGGTTGTTTCCAGTTTCTAGCTATTACAAATAAAGCTGCTACAAACATATGTGAGGAGATGTCCTTGTAGTTTTGTGGGGAATCATTTGGGTGTATACCCAGAGGTAATATGGGTGGCTCTTGAGATAAGCTATTCTAAGTTTTCTAAGATATTTCTAGACCGATTTCCATAGTGGTGGTACAAGTTTGCACTCCCACCAGCAATGGAGGAGTGTTTCCCTTTCTCCAAATCCTCACCAGCATATGCTGTCCTTTGATTTTTTGATCTTAGCCATTCTGACAGGTGTGAGATGGAATCTGAGAGTCATCATGAGTTGCATTTCTCCGATGATTAAGGATGTGGAGCATTTCTTCAAGTGTCTCTTGGCCATTAGAGATTCCTCCTTTGTGAAGTCTCTGTTTAGCTCTGTTCCCCATTTTTTGACTGGATTATTTGGTTTCTTGATCTTTAGTTTTTTGAGTTCTTTATAAATTATGGGTATTAGCCCTTCGTCAGATGTAGGGTGGGTAGAGATATTTTCCCAGTCTGTAGGTTGCCATTTTGTTTGAAAGACAGTTTACTTTGCCTTACAGAAACTTTTCAAATTAATGAGGTCCCATTTATTGATTGTTAGTCTTAGAGCCTGATCTATGTGTGTTCTTTTCAGGAAGTTGTCACCTGTGCCAATGAGTTTGAGGTTTTTCCCAATTTCTCTTCTATTAGATTTAGTGTGTCTGGTTTTATGTTAAGGTCTTTGATCCAATTGGAGTTAATTTTTGCGCAAGGTGATAAGTATTGGTCTATTTGTATTCTTTTACATGTTGACATCCAGTTAGACCAGCACCATTTGTTGAAGATTCTGTCCTTTTTCCATTGTATGGTTTTGGCTTCATTGTCAAAAATTAAGTGGCCCTAGGTGTGTGGGTTCATTTCTCGGTCTTCAATTCGATTCCATTGATCAAGTGCTCTGTTTCTACACCAGTACCATGCTGTTTTTATTAATATTGCTCTATAGTATAGCTTGAAATCAGTGATGGCGATACATCCAGATGTATTTTTTTGTACAGGATTGATTTAGCTATTCTGTTTCTTGTTATTCTATATGAAGTTGAGAATTGTTCTTTCAAGGTCTATAAATAATTGCATTGGTATTTTGATATGAATTGCATTGAATCTATATTGCTTTTGGTAGGATGGCCATTTTTATTATGTTGATCTTAGCTATCCATGAGCATAGGAGATCTTTCCATCTTCTGATGTCCTCTTCAATTTTTTCTTCAAGGGCTTGAAGTTCTTGTTGTACAGGTCTTTCACTTGCTTGGTTAGTGTTACCCCCAAGTATTTTATATTGTTTGTGGCTATTGTGAAAGGTGTTGTTTGCCTAATTTCTGTCTCAGCCGATTTATTTTTTGTATAAAGAAGGGCTTCTAATTTTTTAAATTAATTTTGAGTCCAGCCACCTTGCTGGAGGTGTTTATCAGATGTAGGAGTTCTCTTGTGGAATTTTTGGGGTCACTTAAGCATACTATCATGTCATCTGAAAATAAGGATAATTTAATTTCTTCCTTCCAATTTGTATCCCCTTGGTCACCTTTATTTGTCTTATTGCTCTAGGAAGAACTTCAAGTAGTATGTTGAAAAGATATGGAGAGAGTGGGCATCCTTGCTTTGTCCCTGATTTCAGAGGAAATGCTTTAAGTTTCTTTGCATTTAATTTGATGCTAGATACTGGCTTGCTGTATATTCCCTTCATTATTTCTAGTTATGTTTCTTGTATACTAACTGTCTCCAGGACTTTTAGAATGAAGGGGTGTTGGATTCTGTCAAATGCTTTTTCAGCATCTAGAGAGAAGATCATGTGGTTTTTTCCTTTCAGCTTGTTTATATGGTGGATTATATTGATGGATTTTCATATGTTGAAACAACCCTGCATTTCCTGGATGAAGCCTACTTGATCATGGTGTATGATACTTTTGATGTGTTCTTGGATTTGGTTTGCAAGTAATTTATTAAGTATTTTTGCATCTATGTTCATGAGGGAAATTGGTCTGAAGTTCTTTTTCTTTGTTGGCTCTTTTTGTGGTTTAGGTTTCAGGGTAACTGTGGCCTCATAGAATGAGTTTGGCAATGTTCCTTCTGTTCCTATTTTGTGGAAGAGTTTGAAGAATATTGGTATCAGCTCTTCTTTGAAGGTCTGGTAGATCTCTGCTCTGAAACCATCTGATACTGGCCTTATTTTGGTTGAGAGACATTTAATGACTGCTTCTATTTCCTTAGAGGTTATAGGACTGTTTAATCTGTTAACCTGATCTTGATTTAACTTTGGTAGGTGGAATCTATCAAGAATATTGTCCATTTTGCTTTATCAGCACTTATGCTTCCTCGGCTACTGGACATACAGAAAGTCAGCCTTCTTCAGACTTCTATGTAAGCAAAGGTAAATTTGGAATTGTCTTCCCTGATGTTTTATGTAAAGTAAGAGAGATAAACAAGCCCAGACCTTCCTAGCTATTCTCTTTAACATAAAAGATAAACAAAATTTTGAGAAGCACTTGTCCCATTCCCTTCCCATAGGTATATGCTTACCAAAAGATTGGGGACTTCTTACTAAAATATGGATACTTCATGTACCCGCATACCTTATCAATACATTACAAAAGGCCTATTTATCTCATCTCCTTCTGTTCTGTTTCCCCTTCAGAATAAATGTACAAACTAGAATATAAAGCCAGAACAACAATGTGAAGACCCTAAGCACACCAGAACCAGTCAGAAATGCAATAACCTAAACTGAACAAAAATTCTGCTCTTCTCTATGTATGTGACATGATAAGCTGTTTCACATCCCTGTTGTGATAGGCCTGGAATTAAGAGTTAAAATAAAGTATTTGTGCCCCCACATCCTCTGGGCCACCAGTGCCTGGCCACAGAGTCTGCTTACCTTGGCTGAGAGCTGTGCCCCAAGCTGAACTCTACCTTCTCTGCCCTGCTGAGGTGACAAGGCCTCAATCCCCAGGAGTATCTATCTCCATATTTTGGATCCTGTACCACCTCGGGTCTCCATGAAGCCCAGCACCTAGGGTAGATAGATATCCCCTTCCCTAGATCTCCCCCACTACTGCCCCGCCCTACCCAATACCCTAAGGCTCTCCAAGTTGCTCTGATCTGGGGATGGTTTCTCCAGTAGTCATCTTCCAGACCTGTACTTCCCCCCATTCCT
Organism: Lophiomys imhausi; assembly: GCA_907164525.1. Lineage (NCBI taxonomy): Eukaryota > Metazoa > Chordata > Mammalia > Rodentia > Muridae > Lophiomys > Lophiomys imhausi. The sequence goes on along the minus strand of CAJQZJ010034502.1, from coordinate 605,752 downwards.
GGACTTTCACCCTCAGAACTACTTAGAGATACATAGGACTACATAAGAATACATAGGACCACATAGGACTACATAGAGCTACACAGGAATACATAGGACTACACAGGATTACACAGGAATACACAGCCTGGGCAGAGCTCCTGCTCAACAAGATTATAAGGCCTCCAAACTAATGTTCCTTCCTTGACACCAAGTTCAGAAGGCCTTAGGAGCAAACAACTAAGAAAAAGCAGATGGCAAAAGAACAGAACTGACAAAATCAGGGAAATATGACTCCAACAAAACTCAGCCATACTAATACAGCAAGCCCTGACCATCCCACCATGGCTGAAATAGAAGAATATGATGATAAATCTATACTTATGGAAATGATAGAAGCCTTAAAAGAAGAACATAAACCCTTAAAGAAACTCAAGAAGCCACAATCCTACAGATGAAAGCAATGAAGAATTCCTTTAAAGACTTCCAAGTCAAACAAGAATGGGAAAGAGAGAAAGGTATGAAAGAACTGCAGGCAAAGACAACCAAATTTGAAAAGAAAATGTATAAAACAGTCCAAGACCTGAAAACAGAAGTGGAAACAATAAAGAAAACACAGAGATAATCCTGGAGGTGGAAAACCAAAGAAAGTAATCAGACAGGAACTACAGACATGAGTGTCATCAATAGGATATAGATGGAAGACTGAATCTTAGGCATGGAAGTCTCAATTGAAGAAATTAATGCAACAACCAAAGAGAATGAGAAATCTAAAAAAGTCCTCACTCATAACATTTAAGAAATCAAGGACTCAATGAAAAGACAGAACCTAAGAATTATAGGCATAGATGAAAGAGAAGACTCCAGACTTCAAGGACCAGGAAATATTTTCAACGAAATCATAGAAGAAAATTTCCCAAACATAAAGAAAGAGATGCTGGTAAAAATCCAAGAAGCATACAGAACCCCAAATAGATTGGACCAGAAAAGAAATTCCTCCTGCCGCATAATAGTTTAAACTCCTAAAATACAGAACAAAGAAAAATATTAAAAGCTGTAAGAGAAAAAGAGCAAGTAACATACAATGGCAGACCCATCAGAATTACACCCAACTTTTCCTCCGAAATTTTAAAAGCCAGAAAGGCCTGGGCAGATGTCCTACATTCCCTAAGAAACCACAGATGTCAGTCTAGACTACTATACCCAGCAACATTTTCAATCAATATAGATGCAGAATACAAGATATTCCACATTAAAACCAAATTAAAACAATATCTACCCACAAATCCAGCTCTACAGATGATCCTAGAAGGAAATTCCAACTGAGGGAAGGTAACTACAGTGAAGAAAACACAGGAAACAAATAACTCTACTGCAGCTAAGCCAAAAGAAACACCCAAATTACTAGAACCACCTACTTCAAAATAGCAGGAAATAACAAGCTAAGGATCATTAATATCCCTCAAACATCAATGGACTCAACTCACCGATAAAAAGACATAACCTTACAGAATGGATCCATAAACAAGTCCCATCATTTTGCTGCATACAAGAAATACACCTCACCAGCAAAGATAATCTCTACCTCAGAGTAAAGGGTTGAGAAAAGGTTTTCCAGCCAAATGGTCCCAGAAAACAAGCTGGAGTAGCCATCCTAATATCCAGTAAAATAGACTTTCAACCTAAATTAATAAAAAATGATAGGTAAGGACACTAGATACTTGTTAAAGAAAAAAATCATCAAGATGACATCTCAATACTGAATATCTATGCCCCAAAACACAAGGGCACCTTCATTTGTAAAAGAGACACTACTAAAGCTTAAACCATACATTGATCCCAACACATTAATAGTGGGAGACTTCAATACCCCACTCACACCAATGGACAGGTCATCGAGACAGAAGCCAAACAGAGAAATAATGAGACTAACAGAGGTCATGAATCAAGTGGACCTAACAGATATCTGTAGAACATTTCACCCAAATTCAAAATAATATACCTTGTTCTCAGCACCTCATGGAACCTTCTCCAAAATTGACTACATACTTGGTCACAAAGCAAGCCTCAACAGATAAAAGAAAATTGAAATAACCCCTTGTATTTTATTGGACCATCATGGATTAAAGCTGGAATTCAACAATAACAGAAATACCAAAATGCCTACACATTCATGGAAATTAAAAAAACTCTCTACTCGATGACTATTGGATCATACCTCTTCAACATAGTACTTCAAGTTCTAGCCAGAGCAATAAGACAACCAAAGGAGATCAAGGGGATACAAATTGGAAAGGAAGAAGTTAAATTATCCCTATTTGCAAACGATATTTCACAACAGACCTACTACAACTGATAGACTCATTCAGCAAGGTGGCTGAATATAAAAATAACTCAAAAAAATCTGTATTCATTTTTTACACAAAAGACAAATAGGCTGAGAAAGAAATTATGGAAACAACACCCTTCACAAATAGCCAAAAATATTATAAAATACCTGGGGGTAACTCTAACCAACCAAATGAAAGAGATGTACAACAAGAACTTCAAGTCATTGAAGAAGATATCAGAAGATGGAAAGATCTTCCCTGTTCATGGATATGTAGGATCAACATAATAAAAATGGCCATCCTACCAAAAGCAATATACAGATTCAATGCAATTCTTATCAAAATACCAACAAAATTCTTTACAGACCTCGAAAGAATAACTCTCCACTTCATATGGAAAAACAAAAAACTCAGAATAGTTAAATCAATCCTGTATAATAAAATAACATCTGGAGCTATCACCATCCCTGATTTCAAGCTGTACTACAGAACAATTGAAATAAACCAGCATTATACTGGTATAGAAACAGACAAGTTGATCAATAGAATCGAATTGAAGACCCAGAAATAAATCCACACAACTATGGTTGCTTAATTTTGAAAAAGCCAAAACCATACAATGGATAACAGACAGCATCTTCAACAAATGGTGCTGGTCTAACTGGATGTCAACATGTAAAAGAATGCAAATAAGCCAATACTTATCACCTTGCACAAAACTTAAAGCCAAGGAGATCAAAGACCCTAACATAAAACTGGACACACTAAATCTAATAGATAAGAAAGTGAGGGAAAGCCTGGAACTTATTGGAATAGGTGACAACTTCCTTAACACAACATCAATAGCTCAGGCCCTAAGACCAACAATCAATAAATGGGACCTCATGAAACTGAAAATGTTCTGCAAAGCAAAGACACTGTCATTAAAACAAAATGACAACCTACAGATTGGGAAAAGATCTTCACCAACCCCACATCTCACAGAGGGCTAATATCCAAAATCTATAAAGAACTCAAGAAATTAAACACCAGCAAACCAAGTAACCCAATCAAAAAATCAGGAACAAAACTAAACAGAGAATTCACAAAAGAATCTAAAATGGCTGAGAGACACTTGAAGAAATGTTCAACATCCTTCTTATTCATCAGAGAAATGCAACTCAAGAGGACTCTGAGATTCCATCTCAGTCCTGTCAGAATAGCTAAGATCAAAAACTCAAAAGATAGAATATACTGGCAAGGTTGCGGAGAAAGGGGAACACTGCCACATTGCTGGTGGGAGTGCAAACTTGTACAACCACTTTGGAAATCAGTCTGGTTATATCTTAGAAAACTTAGAATAGCTCACCTCAAGACCCAGTCATACCACTCCTGGGCATATATCCAAAAGATTCCTCACTAACCTACAGGGACATCTCCTCAACTATGTTCATTGCAGCTTTATTTGTAATAGTCAGAAACTGGAAACAACCCAGATGTCCTTCAACTGAAGAATGGATTAAAAAAAACTGTGGTATATTTATACAATGGAATACTACTCAGCTATCAGAAACAAGGAAATCATGCAGTTTGCAACCAAATGGATGGAACTATAAAAGTTCATAATGAGTGAGCTAACTCAGACTTAGAAAGATACACATGACATATATTCACTTATAACTGGATTTTAGCCATTATAGTATAAGATAACAATCCTACAATCAATAGACGCAAAAGAGGCGGAAGAGGGAATTGGTTACCTGTCAGTGGGACACCCCACCCTAGTGGAACTGCCATGTATGCTTCCTGTGCAAGAGGAAGCTCTTAGACCTCATGTGACTAAGGAACTGACTGGGGGGCTGATACATGGAGATACCCCATACTGGAGGTATGGGATGGGTGGGGTAGGGGGTTAGAGGATGGGAAGGAGGGGGTAGCAATGGAGAAATAATGAAGTAATAAATAAATGTTCAAAAAATAAATATGAATAATAAAAAAGTGAAAAAGAAATTAATTATTTCCACCCTCAGTTGCTTATATCAGAGGATTTCCATCATAATAACAAAAATGAATCTAGAACAATATTTTATGATTATATACATTACTTGTAGAAAAATATCAAAAATATCATTAATGAAAAAATCTTTAAAACTTAAAAAAAAACAATCTGTGAATAATATACCAAAGACTGGAATAGTCATATCTAATGGGAACAGTGAAAGTCATAAATCCAGCACAGTTGCTTGACAACGATCCAGTAAAGCTGAGCCTTGTGGTACCATCACTGTACTGTGGTCTTCCACTTTTTGACCTTGATTTCCATTTGTTGAATGCTTGGGGTGCTTTTATTATTTGTACAATTTGGAGATATTGGATTGATAGGAATTTTCTTACAAATCATTTACACCTTCTCCTAGGAGTACTACTTCTAACCATTCCCAGAAATGTCCTGACCATAATAACCCTTCGGTTTTTAGGGGGATAACATTATCTGGCCTTCCTTGAATGTCTTCCTTATGCCCTGGAGGTTGAGCCTCAAACAAAAATACCAGAACCTCCTTATGAGGCTCTGACTAAAAGAAACTCTTGGAACATCTGGCCCTGCACTTACTCAGGAACAAGATAATCAGAACAAAGTAAACTTGAAAAGGTGAAAATGATTCAATGAGCCAGAGATGTTGACAGTAGATCAGATTGAAAGCTTCTTCCTACTACTGATGGACAAATAATCGTGTGGATATATGATAAAGAATAAAGTATTAAGACCTCCCTTTCTTAGAATACGTTAACTCATACAGGGCCACTATCGTGTCATATGAAAAAGGAACAAAAGAATACCAAAATTAGATATATAAGTAATTTCTACAAATATAAACAATGTATTATGGCAGAAATTTAATAATAACTGCAGCAGCTTTGGCCTAAAAACTTTTCCTGGGCCTAAAGACAATTAGCACTCTGATTATTAAAAGTTGATAATCCACTGCTTGGGACATAACAATCTGCCCAGGCATGCTTGGAGATTTTCTTTCTGTCTAATGCCCTTCAAACCACAAGAGCTACCAGCCTGAGAACAGGCTGTCATGCTTTGGCAAAATATGCCTCCAGATTGTTAAAAGTTGGGTTATGGGGTTGATGAGGGAAAATGATTGTAAAAGATAACTCTGTTCTGTCACGGGTTATCAATGATGACTAAACTTATGACCAAGAAGAAATTGTAACACATGCCCAGGAACAAAGATGATATGATCTATGTTTTGGACCATTATGAATCTGTCGTTGTCTACTAAATTTTGTATAAATAAAGCTTGTAAGAGGCACAGGTTATCAGAGAAGGTCAAGCCATACTGAGATGTGCTTCCTCTCTGACCTGTCTCTCATGGAAAGAAACTACAAGCTGCCTCCCCATCTTGTTTCTTCCCTCATTGCTCTTGCAACATACAAGGTCAAGCCCTTCCCTTCCCTCATCCAGAGCTAGACTCCAGCAAAAGACTTTATTGGAAAAGGAGACATGTGACAACAAAAACATATGGTTGTGTAAACAGGAATGGATTATCTAAGGTGGGAAAAATAGAAATGTTAAAGATTTACAGCAATGTAACTCATATTCAAGTATGACATGTCAACGTGTAAACTAAATAAGTTGATCTTGTCCAGCTATGGAATAAAACATTGGCTATGACAATATAAGAAGACTTGACAGGAGGGACGATGAAGATAAGATGGCTAACAGGTACTAGGGTGCAGTTGGTTAGTGCACATAACTGTGAATGTTTGGTAGCACATTGAGCTAGTTATGGTTGATAACAATGTAATATATAAAAACAGCTAGTAGTCAAAATCTTCAATGCCCCAACACATGGATATGGAAAATGTTCAAGGTGATATCAAATACCCTACTCTTCTTTTTATATATTTTATAGACACATTCAAATAGCATGTTCTATACCACTACATATATGGTATTTGTCAGAAGAAATAAGTGAAGGTAAAGTCTCTTTTTTTACTTAATTGCTCAAGTATATATATTTGCTTATATATATACATATATATTTTTCCTTCTTTTAAAAAAAACTTACTTGTTTATTTTATATTCCAATCACAATGTCCCTCCCTCTCCTCCTCCCAGTCCCACCCACTTCCCCCACACCCCACCCAACCTCCTCTCAACAGTTCCAACCAACTCTGGCACATCAAAGTGAATTAGGACTAAGTGCCCCCTCTTCCACTGAGGCAAGACAAGGCAGCTCTTTTAGGAAAATGAGGTCCAGAGGGAGGCAAGAGGGACCACATGTGAGATAGCCCCTTCTATAATTTTTAGGTGACCCACTTGAGGACCAAGCAGCCTATCAACTTCATATGTGTAGTGGGCCTAGTTCCAATCCATGAAAGCTCTTTGGCTAGTGGTTCAGTCTCTATGAGACATCCTCTGTCCGAATTAATTGGCTATGTAGGTCTTCTTGTGGTGACTTTGACTCTTCCAGCTCCCTGACACCTTCCCCTAACTCTTTCAAACTCTTTCAAAACTGAGTTTTGTCTGATATTTGGCTTTGGTCTCTGCATCTGTTTTTATTATCTGCTGGATAAAGCCTCTCAGATGGTAGTAATGTTGGGTTCCTGTCAAGATCCCTCTCTCTATTCACTTCCAATGTCTATTTCCCTTATGTAGAGGGACAAAAATCACTGAAAAACACACTGTATCCCTAATGAAGAGCATCTTTGTTAGTCTAATTAATACACTAGACAAGGTTGGGGAAGGAGTCTATGAGCTTGATTACATGAAAATAGAAAACTCCCAAGTTATAAAGGAATCAGTAGAGTTCCTTTGTTCCAGTGGATGGTTCCATACATATGGCACAACTATTTGGACTTACTGGGTTATCAAAAATAATAATAAAATGATGATATGAAATTGGGGGCTCATGTTACAGGATACCTAAAGGGAACTGGACAGGGGGAAATGAGGGTGGATATGATTATGTTGCATTGTGCCCTTGTATGAAATTGTCAAGAATAAAGAAAATTTAATATAAGAACTCAGAAGAGATAATACAAAAACTACACATACAATGGAAAAACGAGTAGGAAGGAAAATAAATAATAATGACTGTGGATTTTTTCCCAAATTAATATCAGGCATTAAACAAAGATCTAGTAATCATAAAGATCATCAATTAGGAAAAATTTTTCTCTCTGAGATTAAAGCAATAATAATATACCAGAGCATATTATTTTTCTGACTTCAGAAAATTATATATATAAAATGAGAGGGGTGATTCATGTTTACTCAATGGAAAGGCAAAAGTTGTAACAGATTGTTCACAAAATATACTAGCAAGAAGAGATAGAGTGAAATATTTAGTGTTAAGAGAAAATTTCTACTAATCTAGAATGCAGTCCCTATAAAAGCATCCCTCTAATCTGAGAACTTGACAGAATGTATATTGGTAGACATGCCTGACAAATAGTTAGAGAAAAGAAAATGGCATTAGTCAAGAAGAATAAGTGACAGTAAAGTAAAATCAATTTTTACTTAATTTATCTTGTATATGCATTTACTTATGTGCTAATGTACTTATTTGCATGTACTAAATGGAAACTATGATGGAAGGAATGGGAAGGAGCAATTGGGATAGTTACAGTACTTCCTTATTATGAAGTACTAAAGTTGTACCTCATTGCAACTTGAAATTGATTTTGAGTCACAAAAAATATATACTGCAAACTAAGACAAACATAGAAATCATTTAAACAGAAATATTCACATAAAATGTAATACAATAGGTAAGGAAGGAGAAAGGATTTGTATACATAATTTCTTAGGGAATTGCAAGTGAAAACAATATTGAGATATTCCTCAATGTCTATTTTAAAGGATTGAACAAAAATGACAGGAAATTCTGAATGCTGGCTATAATTTGGAACAACAGCAACTTGATTATTCATTGTGGGCGAGAATGCACAACACAGCCACTTTTAAAAACAGTTTGGCATTTTTAAAACATAAAACTCAACATCCTCATACTATATGAGCTACGAATTGTCTTCTTTGGTATTTCCCTAGGGAAATTAAAGTTTTGTCTATACAAAAACATGCACATGCATATTTTGGCAGATATTTCACCATCTTAGAGACAACCAATATGCTCTTTAGTAGATGATTACATTAATTGGCTGATATATTCAGATATTGTAATATAATCCAGGACTCCAAAGAAATGAATTATGAAGCCACTAAAAGAGGCACTAAAGAGACTCCCATATAGTGAAAGAAGTCAGTCTGAAAAAATTCTATACATTGCTTCCAGTTGGATACATTCTGGAAAAGGAAAATCTGTAGGAACAATAAAATTATCAGTGATTGTCAGGTAATGGGGAAAGGAGAAATGGATTGAAAAGATGGATCAGAGAGGATTTTGGGGGCAATGAAATTAGTGTGTGTTAAATTAAAATTACAATGATACATATTTTTTAACAGGTCTATCAAAACCTATAGAGTTTTTAACACCAAGAGTGAATCTTAATGAAAATTAAGGAGTATGGATGATAATGATGATATAAGTCTATTGATCGTAACAAATATGCCTCTGCAGTATGGAATGCTGATAGTGGAGGAAGGCGTATTGTGGTGAGGGCGTACTTAGAAATTCCAGTACTTCTTAGTCAGTTCTGTTGTGAACCTCAAACTATTCTGAAAACGAAAGTATTTTAATGATCTTGAGATAAATCTCGATGAAAAATGCAGTAAGATACTCTCTTGTACAGTTAGAATAGTTACTGCCAAAACCACAAAAATTAATAAAGGATAGAAAGGAGAACTAGTTCAGCCAAAACAAAAAATGGCATGATGATTGTACAAAAAAAGCCAAAATATTAAAATAAAACAGGAGCTGGAGAGTGCTTGCCTAGCTTTGTAGCCCGAGGCTTTATCATTAGCACTGTAGAACCAAGCAAAAAATAGAATTATATACCCAAAAGAATGAAATAAAAATGTTGAAGAGAGGGATCCAAGATGGCGGCGGCCGGCACGGACGTATTTTGATTTCGGGGTCAACAGTCACAAGGCAGCAAGTGTTGCAGGATGCTGTACAAAGGGCACGATCCCTTTTAAATCTCACCCAGGTACACAGGGACCAAGGAAGATGCCTGGGCAGGACGTCCCTTCCAACTCTCGGACACACTAGGAAGCCTCTGGACCCGGGAATCGGGATAACCCATCCCCCCAAAAGGAGAAATACCCGGTAAGTTACAATCTAATACCCAGCCAGCAGATTCAGAAACCACGCAGAGATAATACCCACCCTGCTGGGCACTCCTAGGTCTCACACAGACAATCCAATTATCTGGGAAAGTTTGCGACCCTTGGAAGTGAAGTAGCTCCACTGCAAAGCAGCTTCAGATCCCAGTCTGTGAGGTCACAGGCCAGCTTCCAAGCCTTGGGAGCGGCAAGGCTATTGGAGCTGAACTGCAGATTTACCCCCTACAGGAACCAACCCCGGGCAAACTTTGAGATATTTGAAACTGTCCTATATCGAACTTTTGTACTAGTAAGGGCCCATCCGGCGGGGAATCAGAGCTTACTTGTGCACAGCTCTGCCACCTGAATTAATTAGGTCCCCACCTGGGAGGCAGGACTGAATGACTCTCCTTATAGGGGTGGAGTAAGGCAACTCCTACACCACAGTGCCCCCTTTGGACCCAAGTCCAGAAGACAGCAAAAAAAAAAAAAAATCCTCATGGCCAGAGGCCAGAGACAAAAAAAAAAAAAAAAAAAAAAAAAAACAAACAGAGTGAAATGTCTCCAACAAAAGAAAGCAACGCTATTCTGTCCAGCCCGAACCACCTCACCACAACTGAAACACATGAAAACGATGACAATTCTACATTATGGAAAGTGATAAAGTCCCTTCAAGAAGAACTTAAAACTATGAAGGAATTCAAAGAAGCCACAATTCTACAAGTCAAAACAATGAATAACAAAATTAAAGAGCTCCAAGCCAAGGTGACCCAGCTTGAACAGGATAAGGATAAAGCAATGAAAGATCTCCAGACAAAAACAAGCAAACTGGAGAAGGAAATGTACAAAACGAACACTACCATTCAAGACATGAAAATAGAAATGGAAACAATAAAGAAAACACAGTCAGAGTTAAAGGAGGAAATGGAGAATCAAGAGAATTGAACAGGAACTACAGATGTGAGTATGAAAAATAGGATGCAAGAGATGGAAGACAGGATCTCAGGCATGGAAGATTCGATGGAAGAAATCAGTACAACATCCAAAGAAAATGAGAAGGCTAAAAAATCTCTCACCCACAACATCCAAGAAATCAAGGACTCAATGAAAAGATGGAACCTAAGAATTATAGGCATAGAGGAAAGAGAAGACTCCTGACTCCATGGTCCAGGAAATATCTTCAACAAAATCATAGAAGAAAACTTCCCAAACCTAAAGAAAGAGATGACAGTAAAAATCCAAGAGGCCTACGGAACAACAAACAGATTAGATCAGAAAAGAAACTCCTCTCACCACATAATAATAGAAACTCCAAATGTAGAGAACAAAGAAAGGATATTAAAAGCTGTAAGAGAAAAAGGCCAAGTCACATACAATGGCAGACCCATCAGAATCACACCTGACTTCTCCTCAGAAACTTTAAAAGCTAGAAGGGCCTGGACGGATGTCCTACAAGCCCTGAGAGAACAGAGGTGCCCAGCCAGACTACTATACCCAGCAAAACTCTCTAACAACATAGAAGGAGAAAACAAGATATTCCATGACAAAATCAAATTCAAACAATATCTCCTCAAAAACCCAGCCCTACAGAAGATCCTAGAAGGAAAATTCCAACACAGAGAAGATAACTACACCCAAGAAAACAGAGGAAATAGAAACCTCCACAGCAACTAAACAAAAGAGAAACACAAGACAGCCAGCTATACCAAAATAATGGGAAATTACAACCCCTGGTCACTAATATCCATCAACATCAATGGACTCAACTCACCAAAAAAAGACACAAACTTACAGACTGGATCCGTAAACAAGACCAAACTTTTTGCTGTATACAAGAAACATATCTCACTATTGAAGATAAACACTACCTCAGAGTAAAGGGCTGGGAAAAGGTTTTCCAAGCAAATGGACCCAGGAAACAAGCTGGAGTAGCCACCCTAATATCAAACAAAATAGACTTCCAATTGAAGTTAATAAAAAAAGACAGAGAAGGGCATTACATACTCATTAAAGGAAATATCCACCAAGAGGTCATCTCAATATTGAACATCTATGCCCCAAATACAAAGGCACCTACATTTATAAAAGAAACGCTTCTAAAACTTAAATCGCACATTGATCCAAACACTTTAATAGTGGGAGTCTTAAACACCCCACTCACAACTATGGACAGATGATCAAGACAGAAGCCAAACAGAGAAATAATGAGTCTAACAGAGATCATGAAACAAATGGGCCTAACAGATATCTATAGAACGTTTCACCCAAACACAAAAGAATACACCTTCTTCTCAGCACCTCACAGAACCTTCTCCAAAATCGACCATATAGTTGGACACAAATATAGCCTCAACAGATACAAGAAAATTGAAATAACCCCTTGTATCTTATCAGACCACCATGGAATAAAGCTGGACTTCAATAGCAAATGAATCAACAGAAAGTCTACACTCACATGGAAATTGAACAACTCTTTACTAGAGGACCACTGGGTCAGGGAAGAAATAAAGAAGGAAATCAAAGACTTCTTAAAATCCAACAAAAATGAAGACACAACATACCCAAACCTATGGGACACAATGAAAGCTGTGCTACGAGGAAAGTTCAAAGCACTAAGTGCCTTCAAAAAGAAAATTGTGACAGCTCATATTAGCGAATTAACAGCTAAACTGGGTGAATTGGAAAAAAAAGAAGCAAACACTCCCAAGAGGAGCAGAAGGCAGGAGATCATCAAACTTAGGGCTGAAATCAACAACTTAGAAACAAAAAGAACTATACAAAGAATCAATGAAACCAAGAGTTGGTTCTTCGAGAAAATCAACAAAATAGACAGACCCTTAGCCAAATTAACTAAAAGACAGCGGGAGAAAACACAAATCAACAAAATCAGAAATGAAAAGGGTGAAATAACAACAGACATTGAGGAAATCCAGAGAATATTTGGATCCTATTTTAAAAAACCTATACTCCACCAAATTTGAAAACTTAAGTGAAATGGACAATTTTCTTGATAGATTCCACCTACCGAAGCTAAATCAAGATCAGATAAACAGATTAAACAGCCCTATAACCCCTAAGGAAATAGAAACAGTCATTAAAAATCTCCCAACCAAAAAAAGCCCAGGGCCAGATGGCTTTAGCATGGAATTCTTCCGGACCTTCGAAGAGGAGCTAACACCAATACTTTTCAAACTCTTTCACAAAATAGAATCTAAAAGAACATTGCCAAACTCATTCTACGAGGCCACAATCACCCTGATTCCTAAACCACACAAAGACCCAACAAAGAAAGAGAACTTCAGACCAATCTCCCTCATGAACATAGATGCAAAAACATTTAATAAAATACTAGCAAACCGAATTCAAGAACACATCAAAAGTATCATACACCATGATCAAGTAGGCTTCATCCCAGTAATGCAGTGATGGTTCAACATACGAAAATCTATCAACGTCATTCACCATATAAAAAAGATGAAAGAAAAAAACCACATGATAATCTCGCTAGGTGCAGAAAAAGCATTTGACAAAATCCAACACCCCTTCATGCTAAAAGTTCTGGAGAGAACGGGCATACAAGGACCGTACCTAGAAATAATAAAGGCAATATACAGCAGGCCAGTGGCCAACATCAAAATAAATGGAGAGAAACTTGAAGCATTTCCTCTAAACTCAGGGACAAGACAAGGATGTCCACTTTCACCATGTCTCTTCAATATAGTACTTGAAGTTCTTGCTAGAGCAATAAGACAACTAAAGGACATCAAGGGGATACATCGGAAACGAAGAAGTCAAATTATCCCTATTTGCAGATGATATGATAGTATACATAAGCGACCCCAAAAATTCCACCAGAGAACTCTTACAGCTGATAAACACCTTCAGCAAAGTTGGATACAAAATTAATTCAAAAAAATCAGAAGCCCTTCTTTATACAACAAACAAAAGGGCTGAGAAAGAAATAAGGGAAACAACCCCTTTCACAATAGCCACAAACAACATAAAATACCTGGGGGTAACTCTAACCAAGCAGGTAAAGGACCTGTACAACAAGAACTTCAAGCCCTTGAAGAAAGAAATGGAAGAGGCCTTTAGAAGATGGAAAGATCTCCCATGCTCATGGATAGGTAAGATCAACATAATAAAAATGGCCATCCTAACAAAAGCAATACATAGATTCAATGCAATTCCTATCAAAATACCAACACAATTTTTTATAGACTTGGAAAGAGCTAGTCTCAATTTCATATGGAACAACAAAAAGCCCAGAATAGCTAAATCAATCCTGTACAATAAAAAAAAAAACATCTGGAGGTATTACCATCCCAGATTTCAAGCTGTACTACAGAGCAATAGTTGTAAAAACAGCATGGTATTGGTATAGAAACAGACCAGTAGATCAATGGAATCGAATTGAAGATCCAGAAATAGACCCACACACTTATGGCCACCTAATTTTTGGCAAAGAAGCCAAAACGGCACAATGGAAGAAGGACAGCATCTTCATCAAATGGTGCTGGTCCAACTGGATGTCCATTTGTAAAAGAATGAAGCTAGACCCATACTTATCACCTTGTACAAAACTTAAGTCCAAGTGGATCAAAGACCTTAACATAAGGCCGGTCACACTAAATATACTAGAAGAAAAAGTGGGAGAAACCCTCGAACTAATTGGCACAGGCGACAACTTCCTGAAAAGAACACCAACAGCTCAGGACTTGAGAACAACAATCAATAAATGGGACCTCATGAAACTGAAAAGCTTCTGTAAGGCATTCGAACAAAACGGCAGCCTACAGACTGGGAGAAAATCTTCACCAACCCCACATCTGACAGAGGGCTAATATCCAAAATCTACAAAGAACTCAAGAAATTAAATGCCAAGAAACCAAATAATCCAATCAAAAAATGGGGGACCGAGCTAAATAAAGAATTCACAAATGAGGAATCCCTAATGGCTGGGAGACACTTGAAGAAATGCTCAACATCCTTAATCATCAGAGAAATGCAATTCAAGACGACTCTGAGATTCCATCTCACATCTGTCAGAATGGCTAGGATCAAAAACTCAAATGACAGCACATCCTGGCGAGGGTATGGAGAAAGGGGTACCCTACTCCATTGCTGGTAGGAATGCAGCCTTGTGCAACCACTATGGAGGTCAGTCTGGCGATATCTTAGAAAACTTGGAATAGCTCTGCCTCAGGACCCAGCCATACCACTTCTGGGTATACACCCAAATGCCTCTTCAGGGAATCATAAGGAAGTTTCCTCATCTATGTTTATAGCAGCCTTATTTATAATAGCTAGAAACTGGAAACAACCCAGATGTCCCTGAACCGAAGAATGGGTTAAAAAACTGTGGTACATCTACACAATGGAATATTATTCAGCTATCAGGAAAAATGAAATTATGCAATTTGCAGCCAAATGGATGGAACTAGAAAAGCTCATCCTGAGTGAACTAACCCAGACTCAGAAGGACACATATGGCATCTATTCACTTATAGTAGGATTTTAGCTATATAGTAGAAGGTATCAATACTACAACTAACACACCAAAGGGAACTTGGACATAGACTTCTTATTTCTAATTTTTATTTTTTATTTATTTTTATATATTAGTTATATTTTTTCTATTTTTTAGTCCTTTTATCTATTGTATGCTTATTGATTTGTTTGTTTAGTAGTTCTCTCTCCCAGGCAACGAGACACTTTTCACTGATGGTACTGCTTCGTAGATCCCCAATGAATGAAGAGGCTCTTGGCCCTCATATGACCTCTCAACTGAGATGAGGGACTGTTATATAAGGACACCCCACCCCATAGAAATGGGATGGAAGGGTTAGGAGGTAAAGAAAAAAAATGAAATGTGATGTTTCTGCCTTTTTCTACTAACTGTCATAAACTGTTTAGGATAATTAACAAATGCAAACTAATGGTTATGCAAGCCAGTCATTCTGTTAGGTACTATGACAGCCTATTATAGTTACTTGCTAAG